>VXBP01007319.1:0-85974 GCA_013400115.1 Rhinopomastus cyanomelas
TCAAAATAAGTCAGCGTTAAGCCTTTCCATACCAGCAGTGAGCAGAAGCTGAAGAACTGATGGGTTTCTGGAAAGTTAAAAAAATCTGGAAAGTTTAAATCTGGAAAGTTCTCATCTATGAACTTTCAAAGTCTCCATTAGAATCAAGTAAAAACCTATATAAAACCTTGAATAAACTTATTGGGTTTAGTTCTATATAGGAATCAATAATTTAAAATGTATGTGGGGNTAGTGAGCAGAAGCTGAAGAACTGATGGGTTTCTGGTTTAAATCTGGAAAGTTCTCAATTTGAACTTTCAAAGTCTCCATTAGAATCAAATAAAAACCTATATAAAACCTTGAATAAACTTATTGGTTTTAGTTCTATATAGGAATCAATAATTTAAAATGTATGTGGGGTGAATACAGACTTGGGATCCTTCTTCTCAGCGCCTAGCGCTGGCAGAAAACACGCCTTAGACCAGACACTTAGCCTTTAATCAGACACCAGATGCCTGATATGGACCTGCATGACAGATCCCACGGGGACACAAGGGAATTAAGTATAGCGTAAGGAGGAGGTAGTTCTGTGAGCAGGAAAAGATACCATGGAATCATACAATCATTAGGGATTGGAAGGGACCTCAAAAGATCATCCAGTCCAAACCCCCTGACCCAGCAGGCTCACCTGGACCAAGTCACACAGGAACACATCCAGGTGGGTCTTAAACATCTCCAGTGAAGGGGACATCAACATTTTCTTGATCAAAGCAGTTATGTGAGCTGTTCTCCACGCCCCTGCTACTTTATTCCCACTCCAAGGTGCATGGCTTCACGGGGGATGTCAGCGTCAAGCACAGCGCAGAGTCATGACGGTCAGCGCTCGGCATCCAGTCCTGAAGTGTGAAGATATCTGACTGCCTGTCAGAAGTGCTGGCCTGGATGAATTGCAGCTGCCCGGAACTCTGTGGTAAATAAGACCAAACGCTTCTGTCAAAGGTTTAAAGGCTCTGGGCAGTGGGTTCACTCACCATCATTACATCTGACAGCTTGTAGCCCTCAAGTGGTCCCTGTGATTTTTAACAAAACTTCAGATGACTCGTTCTCGGTGAGTTTAGCTGTGGTACATCTTTCTTAGAAAGATGGGGCTAGGGCTCGGCTTCTCTTGCATTAAGATGACTTCTCTATGTGTTTAGTGGGGGAAGGAGGTGACAGCAATCTAGTCCTTCATCCATTACTTCCTTTGATCAGGTAATTAACTTTTTTATTCACTTTTAAGTCCAAATACTGTCGTGTACTCTGCAGACAGAGGGTCAGAGGTAATTCAGCTTCTGCAGCCTCCTGCAGCCATAATATTGGGTAGAAGTTATAGTTAAGCAGTGTGTGGGTAGGGGGAGCAGAACACAGGTGCCTTAGCCTCTACCTGGGACCCAGGCAGTAAGTATCTCTGACAGTCAAAACATGACGCTCTTCATGTTTTTAATCTTTGCTCTTCTTTTACTCCACTTCACTCATTTGCAGAGACCTCTGATTTTAGGTGTTTGGAGTTTCCATCCCTTACGTGTCATTAGCATAATTACTGATTTTATCATCTGCCTACCGGATAAGTTCAACGTGTTCACGTTGGTTCTTCTGTGTATGGAAAGAACTGGGTGTTGCACATCACAAGTGCACTGGGGGAGCAAGGAATTTAGTGTGTGATAGAAAAGAGGGAGCTCTTTATCTTGGAGAAGAGGAGAATGAGGGGTCACCTCATTAATGTCTATAAATATGTGAAGAGAGGGTGTCAAGAGGATGGAGCCAGGCTCTTCTCAGTGTCATCTAGTGATAGGACGAGGGGCAGTGGGTGTGAGCTGGAACATAGGAGGTTCCACACCAATATGAGGAGGAGTTTCTTGACAGTGAGGGTGACAGAGCACTGGAACAGGCTGCCCAGGGGGGTTGTGGAGTCTCCTTCTCTGGAGAGGTTTAAAACCCACCTGGATGTGTTCTTGTGCGACTTGGTCTTGGTGGTCCTGCTGTGGTGGGGGGATTGGACTAGATGATCTTTCGAGGTCCCTTCCAATCCCTAATGTTCTGTGATTCTGTGAAAGCAGAATCAAAAGCCACAAACAGAAGCAAAGGCAAATAGTAAAGATTATTCTCTACTTCCCATCAACAGAAGGTGTTTACACCATTCTGTGGGAAGCAGGACCCAGTATAGAACCCCACGTAGTGGTTGCTCTGGAGGACAAAACACCATCAACTAATGTCCCTTCTTCCTTCTTTGCCCCGGCCTTTATGTCAGGGCTGAGGCCAGTTCGGGTTAGCTGGCCTGGCCCAGCCCTCAGCCCACTGTTGGGGAGGAAAAAACCCAAACGCTATGCACAGAAAGGTCAGAGCAGTGTAAATGTCATGTTTTCCTGATGGGAATTGTTTACACGTCCAACAAAGAAATGAGGGGCGTTCCCACAGACATCGGTATTAAAAAAGTGCGTTGCTAACAGTAATACTTGGTTTGCCTTATCCAGAGCTGGTTACTGTGCAACACTTCATCCACATCACTTCCCCATCAGTGCTCACCCAGTAGTGAGTAACTCCCAGGCCCTTGCCTCAGACATGACTAGGAGTACTGAGCACGCGTATTACAGGTGCTCTTGTTGTAAAGAAGCTCCAGTGGATTCCTAATGATCAACTTCTCTACCCTCAAACAGATCAACACTCCCACCCAGCCTGAATTCATTCCACTGCTCCAGAGGATTGTACCAAGACTGATGAGGTGTACCAGCTACTCAGATGGAATTTAGATGGGGAGAAGGTGGCCAGTTGACTATCACAGAATCACTCTGGTTGGAAAAGATCCATGGGATCACTGAGTCCAACCATCTACCCTACCTTACAAGTTCACCCCTAAAACAGATCCCTCAACACTTCATCCAAACCATCTCTAAACACATCCAGGGATGGCGACTCAACCACCTCCCTGGGAAGCCCATTCTAGTGCCTGACCACCCTTCCTGGGAAAAAATTCTTCCTAATATCAAGTCTAAGTCTACCCTGTTGTAACTTAAACCCATTCCCTCTTGTTCTATCGCTAACTGCTTGTGAGAAGAGACCAGCACCAAGCTCTCCACAAGGTCCTTTCAGGTGGTTGTAGAGAGTGGTGAGGTCTCATCTCAGCCTCCTCTTCCTGAAACTAAAGAGCCCCAGGTCTTTCAGTCCTTCCTCATCAGACTTATTCTCCAGGCCCTTTCCAACATGAAGGGCTGTATCCTTCACCAGAGGACTAGAACAATTTCAGAACTCGCTCTCTCACTTGGCTATTTAATTTGAAAACATTTGTCAGTGGAAAAAAAATATTAATAAAGTGCAAAGGCTCTAACAACCCAGACTGATCAGGGAACAAGCTCAGTTACGACAACATGTGTGCTCCCCTAGGTACTGACAGTAGTCTTGAGAAGATGTTATTCTTGACAGAACTTCATGGGAAGGCTCACTAGAGATCGATTCAACCATTATGTTCAGAGAGTCTGCGTCGTAATTAACGCAGGAGGAAAGGAGCAGAGCTGACGGTGTAGGACAGCTGAGATTACAGGATCATAGGATGTTAGGGGTTGGAAGGGACCCAAGAGATCATCAAGTCCAACCCCCCTGCCGGAGCAGGACAAAACTATCTAACACAGATCACAGAGGAACGCATCCAGGCGGGCCTTGAAAGTCCCCAGAGATACAGCACCTTTCACTGAGCACACCCGGTAGCCACCAGAAAGCTGCTCGTGGCCCCACGATGAAGGCGGCGGCGCCATGGCCTTGTCTAACTGTGGTGCTCGGGTGGCTGCACTGCGCTCTTCGAGTACAAAGTTGTCCCCAATTCATTCAGTATTTCCTAACAGCAAATGTCACTGTCACCATCAGCAGCTCAAACCTCTTCCGTTGTGTGACACACAACATGTCACAGGTGAGAATCCATGAGCTGGGGACTCAGGATGGGCCGTTTAAAATGCTGGTCACAGCGACTACTGGTGTACAGTAGATGGTAGCCATGGAAACCCGTCAGAGCCTACCTTCATAACATTTTTTTTACAAACCTTAGATTCCAAAGGGTGATTTGCTCTTACTTTGGAGACACGATGTCTTCTAGTATCTAGCAAATTATCCATTAGGTTTTTTAAAATCCATTGGATGCTAAAATCCCTTGCAGATGTCACACAGTGCTGGTTTCTGAACAGTGAAGACCAGGTGGGTTATTAAAACACGCTGAAGGCTCCAGAACCTCCTGGGGGGATGCAGCATCTGTGAGGTGTAGAATCAGAGTACACCACAGGCTGCACCAAGAGGAGCTAGGGCTGCTGCTGCCAGCCTCTTGCTTCTGACTGCTCCTGGAGAGACCAAAGGGCTGGGTGGGATGTGCAGAGTGACAGGGAAGACAGGCATCCAGGCAGCTGGGGAGTGCACGCTGGGCAGGAGGCACGGACTGAAGAGCTCTTGTGAAGACAAGCTGCATGGTAGGATTTAATGCTTCGAGCCTGGTAATAGGGCGAGACAGAAGCCCTTGGGCTGTGGGGGCTTTGCTGTGAAACGTGCTGTGCTGAAAGTGAAGCCTTCTGCAAGGAAAGACTAATTCAGAAGACATCTTCCATAGGAAGCTTTTTGACTTGACATTGAGATGAGGTACTGGAAAGCAAGAAGAGCACAGCTGGCTGGTTGGTAGGGGAGGTAGGATGTCCAGCTTGAGTTCTCTGAGGAAAAAACCTTGGCAGTTCCCATGCTGCAAAATGCGAGCAGGGAGATGTGATCTGTGCACTCCCAGCAGTGGGTGTTGGGTGTCAAGCACTGCGGGCACTACTGCTCCAGCAGAAATGCGAAGGACCACAGCAGACAGGAGGGAAGGCCCCGGGAGCAGAACGAAAAGTGAGACCCTCCAGGGATGGTGACCGTTGCAGAGAAGAGACTGTCTCCAGCAAAATTTCCACTTTATAGTGAGCATGACATTTTTCAGTCTTTCGGGGGGCAGCCTGGATCAGCTGCCCTGCCTGTAGCTCCTTCTAGCCTTAGCTAACCTGACACTACTGAAGACCTTGATTGCTACGAGAAACCACAAACCGTGTCTGGTTGCACACGATGAAAAAAGCATCTTCTCAACTTTGTGCTCATCAGCTTTCACAGAATCACATGACATTAGGGATTGGAAGGGACCTCGAAAGATCATCCAGTCCAACCCCCCTGACACAGCAGGATCACCTAGACAAAGTCTCACAGGAACATATCCAGGCAGGTTTTAAATGTCTCCAGAGAAGGAGACTCCACAACCACCCTGGGCAGCCCCTTCCAGCGCTCTGTCACTCTCAGCTTTTCCTCATTAGAGCTGTTCCAGTCCCGTAACCAGCATGACAGCCCTTCACTCTACTCTTTCCAGCAGTTCCTTATCTTTCTTGAACCAGGAAACCAGACCTGGACAAAATGAAGAGAGAGGAAAGAAGAAATCCACTGCTAAGAGCTGCCTGCAACAACCGTGAATGGTCAAATGGCAAAAGTGAAATGGGCAGAAGAGAAATAACAACTTCTTGTGTGAGAGGAGACTAACACCAACCTCTCCACAACATCCTTTCAGGTAGTTGTAGAGAGGGATGAGGTCTCCTCTCAGCCTCCCCTTCCTCAAACCAAATTGCTCCAGTTCTTTCAGTCTTTCCTCACAAGATTTATTCTCCAGGCCCTTTCCACCAGCTTAGTTGCCCTCCTCTGCACCTGCTCCAGCACCTTCACATCTCTCATATTGAGGTGCCCAAAACTAGACATAGTACTCAAGTTGTGGCCTCACCAGTGCCGAATACAGGGGGACAATAACCTCCCTACTCCTGCTGGCCACACTATTTCTAATACAAGCCAGGATGCCATTGACCTTCTTCGCCACCTGGTCAAGAAAAACAAAAAGCCTTTGTTTCTCATTACTGTGGTCGCAATGAGCTGTGCAAGAAAAGGTCCATCTTCTGCTCCTTCAGGTGTCAAGAACACTAAATGCTTGAGAGCGAAGCCTTTACCGGATCACAAATCCACACACCGATGTCGTTACCTGTGGGACAGTCTGTCAGCGCTGCGGCTGGATTTTAAGCCAACCTACGAGCTGCACTTTATGCTAATTAGATGTACAATGAAATTTTCCCTGTGGTAATGAACTGTGGAAAAGAAAGCTCATAAAACCTGCAGAGGTATTTCCATTTGCTCAGTACTGTTGGACTGTAACTAAGTTCTTACTAATTGTCTCTGTTACACATGCGCTCTGCAGACACTGCCGCGCACAAGTCAAGATCCAGGAGAAAAGGGTTAACTATCTTTGATTTCTTATTTTAAACTCTCTGGTTTTCCTTGGATATAGTAGGGAATAATTTTCTTTTCTGTGAGGTATCTGGCTTTTCATCATATTTTATTGCTCAGGAATTTGTCATTTGAAGATCCTTTTCCAAACATACTTTCACAGAATCACAGAACATTAGGGATTGGAAGGGACCTCAAAAGATCATCCATCCCCCTGCCACAGCAGGATCACCTAGACCAGGCCACACAGGAACACATCCAGGTGGGTTTTAAACGTCTCCAGAGAAGGAGACTCCACAACTGCCCTGGGCAGCCCACTCCAGTGCTCTGTCACCCTCACTGGGAAGAAGTTCCTTCTCATGTCTATATGGAACCTCCTGTGTTCCAGCTCACACCCATTGTCCCCTGTCCTATCATTAGCTGACACTGAGCAGAGCCTGGCTCCATCCTCCTGACACCCACCCTTCACATATTTATCAACATAGTTGAGGTCACCCCTCAGCCTCCTTTTCTCCAAGCTAAAGAGACCCAGCTCCCTCAGCCTTTCCTCATCAGGGAGATGTTCCACTCCCTTCATCACCTTCGTGGCTCTGCACTGGACTCTCTGCAGCAGCTCTATGTCCTTCTGGAACTGAGGATCCCAGAACTGAACACAAGATTCCAGATGTGATCTCAGCAGGGCAGAGTAGAGGGGGAGAAGAACCTCTCTCAATCTACTAACCAGCCCCTTCTGATCCACCCCAGGGTGCCATTGGCCCTCTTGGCCACAAGGGCACATTTAGCAGTGATTTTTTGTTTGTCCTGCAATTTAACAATTGTTTAAATTTCATTAGAACATTTTTTAATCATTGATAAGTATTTTGCATCTTGATACCTCTGTGACATTATTTCAGTATAAAAAGAATTCAGCAGCAGAACACTTATCCTGCACCACTATGGAGGGATGGATTGATTTGTAAAGAGCCACTGCTTCCAAAAGCAGATAATCCCCTCTAATTGGAGGCAGAGGTGGTGTGTGTTTTACACCATCTTTTCCACAATCCATATCCACAACATCCCAAACATTGGACTGAAGAAGGAAATTAGACCCTGTTGATGGAAGAGAAATTATGTGCAGACACCCTGCAATTTTCCAGGCTACAGGATAAGAAAGGATTGTAGCAGGATAACCTGTGCAGAAGGGGAGCCAAGTGCTTTGAGAGCTGTTGATTTGCCTCCTTAAAGTTTTGTATTGATTGCTCCTGCCCATCGATTACTGAACGAGTCTATTTTTCACGTCCAGGAGAATCATGTTCAGCGCTTTGCTGCCCTTTATTCCTAAGCAAAATCCCTATAGATTCAGGAATCTGTAGGCATACGTGACCTTTTAATTATTTATGACTTGACTGTCCATCAGATGAAAACGTACGGCAGGAACTGAGGTGAAATTGCTCTGAGAGAAGAATCCGGTTCTCCAAGCTGAATCGCTCACCACAGCACAGCATCCAAAGGCAGCCTGTTACTCTGCACTGATACTCACTGATACTCTCAATACTGTTGTAATTGAGAATAACTTCAGGATCACACATCCAAAATACAAAACCACAGAACCACAGAATATTAGGGATTGGAAGGGACCTTGAAAGATCATCCAGTCCAATCCCCCTGCCACAGCAGGATCACCTAGACCAAGCCACACAGGAACACATCCAGGCAGGTATTTTGCTTCATTTCTAAGCAGAAAGGAAAATGTCATCAAATTATTTGCAACAAAAAAGTAGAGGTTGTTCCTCTCTGAAGGTCCAATCTCCTAACTCACCAGCCAGAAGTGCTGGCAGGCTGCTCTACAGAAAAAACACCCCCGGACAGACGCAGCCCCATAGTGCCCCAGCAGAGAGACAAGCATCAAGAACGTGATCAAGCCTGTGTAGGATTGTCCTCCAATGCAGACATCATTGTTTAAATTCATTACCAAATGCAGAAAAAAAATATTAACTCAATAATTCTGGCAGCTGTGTGGGTTGGATGACCTGATTTTGTTGGATGGCATTAGGTTGTTACTGCAAAATAAATGGCCACTTAACCTACAGCGTGTTCTTACTCCAGAGGCTAACCTGATAAAAATGGGGCTTGTGAAGGGGTGGAGCACTTTCTTCTGTTTTTAACAAGTTCCTCTGCAATGGCCTTATTGATTTCCCTTCAGTCATGCAAATTTTCAGGAGAAGAATCACAGAACATTAGGGATAGGAAGGGACCTCAAAAGATCATCCAGTCCAATCCCCCTGCCGCAGCAGGATCACCTGGACCAAGTCACACAGGAACAATCCAGACAGGTTTTAAACATCTCCAGAGACTCCACAACCCCCCTGGGCAGCCCCTTCCAGGGCTCTGTCATCCTCACTGGGAAGGAGTTCCTTCTCATATTGATGTGGAACCTCCTGTGTTCCAGCTCACACCCATTGCCCCTTGTCCTAGCACTAGATGACACTGAGCAGAGCCTGGCTCCATCCTCCTGACACCCACCTTTCATATATTTATCAACATTAATGAGGTCACCTCTTAGTCCCCTTTTCTCCAAGCTCAAGAGACCCAGATCCCTCAGCCTTTCCTCATCAAGGAGGTGTTCTACTCCCTTCATCCTCTTCATGGCTCTGCAGTGAACTCTCTCCAGCAGCTCTGCATCCTTCTGGAACTGAGGTGCCCAGAACCAGACACACTCTTCCAGATGCGCTCCTCAAAAACATGATGTGAGCACAGCCTCAGGCTGATGTTCTCACGTAACTCGCCATGCTGTGTAGAAAATCCAGATAAAACATGCAGTTAAGGTTTCAGCATCTAGAGCTTCAGGAAAGCCTGTTTCCACCCTAACATTTAGCCCGGGCAGCCCCATCTCCTGTGCCTTTATGTCTGGAATATGCAGTGAAGAATTATTCCCTCACTGGGAGGAGCACCAAGCAAGCAGCGCATTACTGTGCATCACACTCCAATTACTAAAGATCCCACCTATATCTAATAGTGTGATATAAAGAGTCCATTAGGCTTTCTAATGGTGGTGTTAAATAAAGGGTGAACCAATAGCACTACAACAGTTAAAAGCCCCTGGGCAGCTTTGCGTCTTCCCACGCCACTCCTTTTAACGAGATTGCGCTGTTGCTTTTGTCGATAGAGGCTGCTGTTTGAAGGTTTCCAGTTCTCCTGCTCCTTTGTGATGAACTGACAAGGCACGCGTGTTCACATCTCCACTTCTTGTCTGTTTTCTTCAACAGGGTGCAGCTGTTGCCTTTTACTCCCCATCGCTGCCTTTTTTGCCAGATGAAACAATGCATTTGTCCTAACTGGGCGAAGCATCTTTGGTGTAGATCCCTTCTGGAACCTAGTGTAGCCCCTGAATCTCTCACCATCTGTGAGAGACAATGTTAGTCATCCGAATGACCCCTGAAGTTTCTGGCAAGCTTATTCAATAATGGTATAATACCTTTTCCAACTAGCCACGTGTCCATTACTTTTCTTTAATTGTATTAAAAATCACAGAATCACAGAACGTTAGGGATTGGAAGGGACTTCAAAAGGTCATCCAGTCCAATCCTCCTGCCAAAGCAGGACCCCCTAGACCAAGTCACACAGGAACAGATCCAGGTGGGTGAGCCCTACAAACTCAGAATAACTAGAACCAAAGTGAAAGTAACTCAGAACTGCAAAAGTAAAATCAAAAGACAAAATATCAGAAACATAAAATAGTTGAGGAATTACAGAATCACAGAACGTTAGGGATTGGAAGGGACTTCAAAAGGTCATCCAGTCCAATCCTCCTGCCAAAGCAGGACCCCCTAGACCAAGTCACACAGGAACAGATCCAGGTGGGTGAGCCCTACAAACTCAGAATAACTAGAACCAAAGTGAAAGTAACTCAGAACTGCAAAAGTAAAATCAAAAGACAAAATATCAGAAACATAAAATAGTTGAGGAATTACAGAATCACAGAACATTGGGGTTGGAAAGGGACCTCTAAAGGTCATCTAGTCCAATCCCCCTGCCAGAGCAGGATCACCAAGATCAAGTCACATAGGACTATGACCAGGTGGGTTTTAAATGTCTCCAGAGAAGGAGACTCCACAATCTCCCTGGGCAGCCTGTACCAGTGCTCTGTCACCCTTGCTATGAAGAAGTTCCTTCCCATACTGATGTGGAATCTCCTATGGGTTCCGGCTCACACCCATTTGATACGAGGAGTAGGTGATCCTGCTGTGTCAGGGGGATTGGACTAGATGATCTTTTGAGGTCCCTTCCAATCCCTAATGTTCTGTGATTCTGCCCTCTTGTTCTGCCACTCGTCCCTAGGGTGAAGAGGCCAACTCCCACCTCACTACAACCTCCCTTCAGGTAGTTGTAGAGAGCAATGAGGTCTCCCCTCAGCCTCCTTTTCTCCAGGCTGAACAGCCCCAACTCCATCAGCCTCTCCTCATCAGACCTGTTCTCCAGGCCCTGGATCAGCACTAGGGACACTCACTCAGATGGCAGATCTACATTTTAGACACCACATCAGGTCAGATGTGCAACTGAAAATGCAAGTGTCCCAAAACACACATTTCTTAGACCAAGGAACATTAGAAGTAAGTAGTTCTGGGTCGGAAAAGGAGAGCAGAAGAATTCTTACTCTGCTGGACTGCAGCTGGGAGCTATCACCAGCCAATTCAGGTGCTGTGAGAAAACAAACAATCTGGATTTTTGTTGCTATAACTTCATACAACATCAAATAATGACTAAACCAGGGTGTGTGGCAGCTGCTCCGCTGTGTTACCCTGGCATAACACTCAGATGTAAAAGGGATGATAAATCACAAAGCAGTGACTACTTGAACATCACCTCCAATATTGCACAAAAGCCAAGTGATGATGTGAGGCTGCACTCCGATGTCAAGGAGCAGCTCATAGACGCTCTCTCCCTCATGTACGCAACACAAGAGCAGTACAGCAGGAGAAAAGATGCAGGGGTTGTTTTCCATACATTATAATTTCCAATGCACATGAAGATTAAAAGAAATGCCTCCCAGTTTTCACAATGCACAGAATAACAGAATCACAGAACACTGGGGATTGGAAGGGACCTTGCAAGATCATCCAGAAAAGCCTTTTAGATTCATTAAAATATGAAGGACTTTCAGAGTTGATAAATCACAGAACATTAGGGATTGGAAGGGACCTCAAAAGATCATCTAGTCCAACCTCCTTGCCAGAGCAGGATCATCTAGACCAAGTAAGACTGAGAACGAACAGTATGCAGTCAGGGATCTGGCTTTAATTCTGCAGGACAAATAAGAAATATTTGGTGGGAGGGTAAATATTTGTTTGCTGCAGCATCCGCGCAACCATGCAGGGCTGGGAAAGGCAATCTGGGTCACCACATCTAACATCTTCTTCTGAATTCACTAACCTCCACCCAAAGTGTCATTTTAATTCAGTCCTATCCTCCGATTCAAAAATCTATTGCAGAACAATCAGTGACCCTTAAACTGAAGATTAGGTAATTTTTGGTCCTAATCCCAACAGGAAATTCTACAACATCCATCGGCACCGTAAGGATTCGGAGCAGCTTTTACCCGTAACATACACGAACAAGGGAAAAAATGGAGGTAGTAAAAGAAGATCAAGACAGATGGATATAAGGCAGAGGTTAGTGCTTCAGCACTGGTTATAAAATACGTCCAATAACCTGGTGATATCTCATTTAAAGCAAGGAACTGTAAGGGTTTTCCTACTCAGTCAAGTGTCAGTTTGGTTTGGATTTCCCTCTGAATAAAATCAGTAACTTAAAGTATTAGATACAAAAAAAACCTACCCTAAGACCAAAAGCCTTCAGATACTTCAAAGTGTCTGAAGAGGAGTAAGTTACACAATTTATCCGAAATGGCAGCTGCTCGTCCATTGGTATTTTACAATCATCTGTGACTGTAGGCGCCTGGAGTCACACCAAGGAACATCTGCCTGGCTGCCAGGACCCTGCCAAGAGTTAGCTTTCATCTCCTGTCAATACTCTGTCCCATGTAAATAGCTGCACTTTCCTTACATTTCCTTACAGAGCTGTTTACTGGTCGCTATCTGTCACAGTTCCACTGAACATTCTGCGTCTAACCTCTAGGGAAAAGCACGAGTGCGATGTGCAATCACACTTCGCAGAGCGACTGTCAGCAGACAGCTGAGATGAGTAATTGGGCTTCAAGGGGAAAAGTTGAGAGTTTGAGGGAGGAGGCTGTAAAAAACTTAATGTTCCACAGGAGATGGGAACCCATGTTAGAACAGATTTGTCTGCATCAAAGAAATGTCTTAGCATGATGGGGTGAAGGCAAATCATGAAGAAGTGAAGTTTGAAGGCACAGTGTATTCTTAGAATCATAGAATCATACTTGGTCTAGGTGATCCTGCTCCGACAGGCGGATTGGACTAGATGATCTTTCAAGGTCCCTTCCAATCCCTAATGATTCTGTGAAGGCATTTGCTGCCCAATCAATACTTCTGTACTCAGATGCATCGGCAGAGGTGGTTGGTACCTTCAATCCTGCATCAGATGTAAAAGGACTCTTGCAGTAATAGGTGTTTTTTTGTTGTCCTCATCAGACTAGAGTCTCCTTCTCTGGAGATGTTTAAAACCCACCTGGATGTGTTCCTGTGTGACTTGGTCCTGCTGTGGTGGAGGGGGGTGTGGACTAGATGATCTTTTGAGGTCCAGGCAGGTTTTAAACATCTCCTTAGGCACCCTGCTCCCCACTTAGTAATGCTGCAGACTACGAGATGCTAATACCTAAGGAGACCTGTATCTCACAGGCTGTGAAGATAAAGGCCATGGTCACTCCCCATTCCTATTCCCAGCTACCTTTCCACTGAAATGACCTCTTACAGATGGAGTCTGAATTCAGAATGTTGAACCATGCTCTCCCCAGGCCCTTTGGTCCCCCTTCTTGGTTTTATAGGACCAGGGAGAGGTAACGTTTTCAATGCTTGAGCTGCTGATTCATTAGGATTTCTTTTGTCAAAGAAAATTCAATGTGACACACGTGGAGTTTACAAGGGAACCAGTTACATCACTATGTGACCTCTTAGTAGAAAAAACCAGTCTTTTCAAAATGCTGCCACTGCCTCTCTAGATATCTTGGAAATTCAGTGTTTTCTTGAACCAGCAACCTGCCAGGGCTAATGACACTTGACTGTGACTCAGAGTTTTAATCACAATCAGACATTATCATCAGTCACTTCTTGTTATCTCATTCTCTCAATGGTAATTAATGCCTTAAATTCCACATCCCCTGGAAGACCAAAAACAACCTCCAGCTGACCGTCCTTCTTCCAGCTGGTTCTTTTTGTACTTTCTCTTCTACTCACCCACAAGCACATCTACACACACACATACACTGAAAACTAGTGTGAAAGGCACCAGAAAAGGCAACATCAAGTCTAGTTTCCATGAGGAAACACCCCTAGATGGTTTCAGGTACAAGCCATGGACTCATAGAATGGTTTAGACTGGAAGAGACCTCAGAGATCATCCAGTTCCAGCCCACTGCCATGGGCAGTGATACCTCTCACCAGACCAGGTGCTGGCTCATGGTCATCCTGTTGTCCACCAGGAGCCCCAGGTCCCTTTCTCCTACACTGCTGTCCAACAGGTCAGTCTACCAGCCTATCCTGGTACCTGGGGTTGTTCTTGCGTTGATGCCAGACTCTACAGCTGCCCTTCTCTGTACAAATGCACACTTTCAGAAGTTGAAAGATTTCTGCCAACAAATTTAGACAGAAAAACTCTTCTTGATGTCCAAATATTGGGAAATAGAGGAGGAGATCATGTCAGCAGTACCCGGTGTTGTACGGGTTTCTTGAGGGCGCTCTGTCCTTCGTGAACTGCAAAAGCTTGAGCTCTCACAGTGCATGAAAATTGGACAGGCTTTGGCTCAGCACACGATTTTTACCGCTTACCCCATCGTGTAAATGAGACAAAAAATGAAGCAGTCATTATCAAACAGACAAAATATCTGCAGCCTCTGGAATATTTGTGGTATCCTCTTGTTTGAGAGGTATATGGGTCACTTTAGGAAGACTGAGCCCAACTCTGAGAGCTACACGTACTAATTAGATTTTCAATAAATAACTTAGCCAGCCTGTCTCACATGAGAGCTTTCATTAAATAGAGGAGAATATTTAACAATTTGGGGTTTTTTCCTCTCACCTGACACAGGTTCAGCTCTCCGAAGGTGTCTCTAGCTTTTTAAATCCAACAACAGCATTACCCTAACAAACCATTTGCAGTTACCCTGCGCACAGTTTGCTTTGGCATGATGAGGATTTCTGTTCTTTTTTCAGAATTCATTGGTGTTCATCCTCTAAACTGGGCACCTGGGCCTGAGGACAGTACAGGTCTGCCTCCCCTCTGGAAATTTTTCTGCTGTGAGACAGATAGAACTGACAGACCTCAACACATTCCAGTTGCTCTCATGCAAAGAGCAGCTCCACGACCCCTCCTTGCTGGCCTGTCCCTCCTGAAGAGGACATAGCCGCCCATGACCACAGTCCAGCCATGTGAGCTGTCCCACCAGGTCTCTGTAATTGCCACCAGATCATACTCACCTGACTGGACACAGATCTCTAACTCCTCCTGATTGTTCCCCGTGCTGCCTGCATTGGTGCACAGGCATTTCAGGGAGCGAGCTGAGTGCTCCAATTTCACCCTGGGATGGTGGGAGACCATCTGGTCTCATCAAGATCAGAGCTCTGTCCCACTAGTGCCCACCCATCAACAATCCCACCCCACTTCGAATCTAGTTTAAAGCCCTCTGAACGAGCCCTGCCAATTCCTATTTGTTGGGGGGTGTTTGACCTCATTACTGTGACTTATTCACGGCCCCGATGGTCCCTAACCCTTACAGCACCATCAGGCTTGTCGTTGAGTGTAGTTATTCGGATCCTCTGTCAGCTACAGTTGAATAAAGATGTGAGAGGTGAATCAGGCCATTAGAGCACTACACCTGCAATGGGGTTGCTCATTCAGAGCTAAAGAGGCAACCTGTACAGGGGCTGGTCCACACTGAAAGGGCAAATACTTTGTCCTACATTGCCGCTGACAGTTCTGCACAGATGTTGGAAAAAAAACCCAGTAAAAACCAGACAAACAAACAGACTGTCAACCCTTGTTAGACATTTGCAGTGTGGAAAGATACTTGGTTCATGATGTCATGACACTACTGCTAGCCCAACCCAACACACAGAAGATGAGCAGGACCTTTTAGGAACCAAATCCGACTGTCCCGGTGGAACATCAATATCAATAACATGTGTGGGTTGCAGTCAGGCTGGCTGCAGCTAAAAAGTGCTATCCACTGTAGAAGGGGAAACTGCAGAAGGGCAGCACTGGAAGACTTTTGTCCATACAAGTAGTGGATGGAAACAGTGATTCATCCTCATACCAGCAGTTCATAGGAAGACACGGTATGGAAAGGCACGTCATACGACCTTATGGATACGACCTTGGATAACCAGCAACCAGACACCATAATCCGCTTTATTCCTCCCAGACTGCTTGTTTGCAGACTGGTTTCTGTCTACATGTGGCAAGACAGCTTGGTTGTAAACAGTGCTGTTAGAATCACAGAATAGTTTTGGCTGGAAGAGACTGTCAAGATTATCAACTCAAACCTTTTCCTAGCCCTATCAGCACCACTAAGCCCTGTCCTCCAGCAAAACCTCTACCCTTCTCTTAAACACTTCCAGGGATGGTGGCTCAAGCCCTTCCCTGGGCAGGCTGTTCCAGCCCTTTCAGTAAAGAAGTGCCTCCTGACTTCCAGTCTGAACCTCCCCTGCTGCAGCTTAAGGCCACTTCCTGTTGTCCTATCACTGGCCCCTAGGGAGAACAGACCAACCCCCACCTCTCTACATCCTCATTTCAAGTAGTTGTAGAGAGCAATAAGGTCTCCCCTCAACCTCCTCCTCTCCAGGCTACATTCAGGATAAATCCACGGTATCAATTTTTCCCACAGGATTATAAATTAATCTGAAGGACTACGAAGATCTGCTTGGCTGCTTTGAGGTTATTTTGTCTTCTTGAAAGCCCATCTCAGAGCTGGCTCACTCCAGTGTGTTTAGTTAGGATCACTCAGTAACTTCCCCTCACAAATACAACCAGTAGCTCAGGTCAAATCCAAAATCCTTTCGCTCACATCCAACTTTCCTACATCGCTGAGGAAACTACATGAGATGGACGCATGGATGCCTCCACGGTCAAAGATACTCATTGGCAGGAGGTGACTTGACCTCTTACACACACAACACAGTTGCTATCACTTGCATGACATTGGCTATGTTTGTTGGTTCATTGCTCTTCTGAAGAACTTTACCTGTGCCCTGCTAACAGACATGATAAAAGCAGTAGCAGCTTCAGAACAGGATGGTAGTAAGTGTATGATCTTAACACTCAGAGGAGCTAACTGCACAGCACCCTTGTTTATTTTGGCAAGAAGGTGAGTGAGGCAATAATAAACCACAGAGAGAAATGAGAAAAACCCGTGACATCATGACCAGAATCAAAGTGAATCCAATATATTCTCTCTAAAAATCCCTTTCTTCTCTTCCTGAAGAGGTAGATGCCCAGGGGGGTTGTGGAGTCTCCTTCTCTGGAGATGTTTAAAACCCACCTGGATGTGTTCTTGTATGGCTTGATCTAGTTGGCCCTGCTGTGGCAGGGCGATTGGACTAGATGATCTTTCAAGGTCCCTTCCAGTCCCTAATGCCCTGTGATTCCGTGATTACAAAACAAACAGCAGCAGCAAACTAGCTTCCAGCTCATCAGTAATTCAATCGTTCCCTGTAATCGTTGTGTTCTGAAGTTAACATAAACAAAGAGATAAGCTCTGAATCTCATTCAGATCTGTGTTGTACCTTCAGATAATCAACTTTTGTTAGAGCTTGCAATAAATCCTTTGACGCACCACAAGTAATATCAAGCGTTGTGAAGATACAAGGTGCAGGATCACTCTTTCAGGAGTATCTCTGATTTAAATCTGCTCACACCACACGCATTTCCTGTGCTCTCAGCATGTTAGGTATCTGCTTAAACAACAGCCTCATCCTCATTTGTCCTGATTTCCCTTTCTCTCTCCCAGCACCCCAAGGGGGTTGGCAAGGTGCTCTGAGGTGCCCAGGGTGTTATCACACAGGATGACAAACAGTTCTGAACAGCGACTCCTGTAAAAACCAGGACCTTCTGGAGGAGATTTTCATTTGGTGAGCTGGTCTGCTCTGAGCTCAGTGCTGATGAGTAGACAATTGAAGGACACCATGGAAAGCCAAAGGCTTCCTTGATGGGTCATTTGAAGAAAGACAACGAAGACGGCCACACTCACCGTTCCCCAAACACAACAGCAGTCAGAGCGGAAAGACTGAAATGACTACATAGGGCAAAAGTGAGAGAAGAGACAAAAAGAGCTGCAAGAAGGAAAAACCCAACTTCCCCATGCCAAGGGGAAAGGAAAATTGATGGGCTTGCATGAGAGCAAGGGAAACACTATAAATATTGAAGAAACACCTTCTACTCATAGAGGTCACCAAGCATCGGAGCAGATTGTCCAGATGGGTTCCAGAACCTCTACCACTGACAATTTTCAAGAGCAGGCTAGTCCAAATGTGCCTATTTTAAGGTGCTATTGCTTCTGGTTTAGGGAAAGGGATAGACTCAGTGACCTCTTGAGGTCACTGCAGATGTGTTTATACAGGAAGAGCAATTTGTGTGCACAAGCTTCCCCACATTGCCAGAGCTGTTCTGCATTGTGGCAAGTAACTCCTTTGTAAAGTAGGAAAGAAGGACTTTTCACAGAATCACAGGACATTAGGGATTGGAAGGGACCTCAAAAGATCATCTAGGCCAATCCCCCTGCCACAGCAGGATCACCTAGAGCAAGTCACACAGAAAGATGTCCAGGTGGGTTTTAAACATCTCCAGAGAAGGAGACTCCACAACCTCCCTGGGCAGCCCCTTCCAGTGCTCTGTCACCCTCACTGTGAAGAAGTTCCTTCTCATATTGATGTGGAACCTCCTATGTTCCAGCTCAACACCCATTGCCCCAAAGAAACTTTCCCCAAACCCAAACTTTTCTGTGCAAAACTCACAAATCCAACTTACATTTTCTGCCAAGCTTTTTCAGACTATGACACCACTGCTGGTGTTTTACTTTATAGAGAGCACTCAGACACCTGCCATCTTGACTCATGTGCAGCTAAAACATCTGCTTTAGGGTCCCAGAATCCTTTCAAATCCAATCAAAGTTTTCAAAACTGCCTTGCAATGAAACTGAAGTGAATTTGCTGATGGATCCTTAGGGTGTGTATGAGGTGTTAGAGCGTGATGCTAAGTGTGCCACAGTTACAGAATCCTTCCTCTACTGAGTGAGCTTCCCAGCACATTTCTCTAACGCCCATTCCTGCCCAGATTTACAGTGCCTGTTCATTCTGCTTTATTAAATGCTTCCATTAACTTTTCTGCTATGTTTTTCTGCACCTTACAGCTCTATAAATTTGAGGTATGAGCTATGCAAATTCATGCCATTTGCATGTGTAGAAGCCCTGCTTCAAATAAACATTAACTCTCTACATACCGGGTATTTCTAGATGCTATATGCTTCCTAGCTTGTCAAGATACACGGACTTCATTTTCCTCTACACCCGGGTAAAATAAGACTAAATGAGTCTCCTTCTCTGGAGGCATTTAAAACCCACCTGGACGTGTTCCTGTGCGACTTGGTCTAGGTGGTCCTGCTGTGGCAGGGGGATTGGACTAGATGATCTTTCGAGGTCACTTCCAATCCCTAATGATTCTATGACTCTGTGATAACTATTATCAGATGTCTGGGAGACAGATGCCTTGATGGATCACTGCTTTGCCGAAGTACTGCGACAAGAGCAGGATATCATATCAGACAGATACCATCTTAAAACAGCTCGGAACATCCGTCACCTGATGTTTAAGGCAGCAAAACTCAGTCAAAGAGTATTGAAAACAGACTTCTGGAAACTTCTCTGAACTGAGGTCAAAAAGGGAAGACAATGAAACTATGTAATCCTGGCTCTAGGCACACACATGCTTCAACTATAAATCCCATCACTATCACTTGTAAATTACTGAGACAGTCAGAATTTCTTGTTATTCCATCTGAGCTCCTCTCCCTTGAAGTGTACCTCATGAAATACGTTCGTGCTATTCCCCGCTGACAGACTCATCTCTGACTTGCAGTGTGGTCACTTGCTCTCGAGCACTTATGGGTGAGCACGCTCTTCTTCCAAACATCTCTCATTCCCGTGGATTCAGAGCCGTTCTGAGGTTCAGATTGCTGGCAGTGTAGGAGTAATTAAAATTCCCCTTGATCAGCCTATTCTAACTTTTTTACAGGCCTCTTTTATCTGTACAAATGTGGCTCTGAATACATTTTCTCTCCTTGGAGGCCAGGGAGAACTCTCAGTAAACATTTTTTTTAGTGCGGTCGTGTCCTTTGTTCCAGTTACTCAGCTGCTACGGATTTCTGCTTTACTTTTTTATTTCTCTTCTGCTTTTATTTTTGCTTTCTTTTCCATTTCTTTGTAAAGCCTATATTTTGATATAATGCTAGCCCAGTGACCATGTGGCTTCAGGACAGTCCTGCTTGAACTCAGGGTCTCTGGACCGGTTTGGATTAGGCGCCAGCTCCCTTGCTGCTGTTGCCTAGTCTATGGACGAGATCTTCCCAGGCATCTTAGTGATTTCACAGGGTCACAGTTACATCAGGGATTGGAAGGGACCTCGAAAGACCATCTAGTCAAATCCCCCCACCACAGCAGGATCACCTAGACCAAGTCACACGGGAACACATCCAGGCAGGTTTTAAACATCTCCAGAGAAGAAGACTCCACAACCCCCTTGGGCAGCCCGTTCCAGTGCTCTGTCACTCTCTCTGGGAAGAAGTTCCTTCTCAGACTGATGTGGAACCCCCTATCTTCCAGCTCACACCCACTGCCCCTTGTCCTATCATTAGATGATGCCGAGAAGAGCCTGGCTCCATCCTCCTGACACCTTGTGTCATAGAAGGCTGGCCCAAAGGCAGCTGGTGGTGAGGCAGAGGCAGTGGAACTGGGCTGGGATGTGAAGATATCAGAGTAGACACTGCACCCCAAATGCTGCAGAGGAGTAGAGCAGAAGAGCAAGAGCAGTCACTGCATTCATTTGTGAGTCGAAGACAGCCCGAGCCAAGCAGGGAAGGGAGAAGCAGTGAGACCCATCACGTAACACAGATCTGCTGAGCCCTGTTTGAAAAGCACTCCACAGACCATCTGTAAGACCTGATGTTCTGCAGAACAAAAGGACAGAAAGAAAGGCTTAAAGAAAAGAAGAAACACTTTCTCAAGATTAAAAATAAGAGGGAAATGTCTATGTACAGAAAAGGAGTTGCCTTGGGTTTGTAGAAGCTCTGAAAAAGCTCAGTTCAAAGCTTGAATGATGCAGAATGAGTGTGAACGAGCCCAGGGTCAGCACCGATGGATCTGAGTGGCCAGATGGGTGCTACGACACGCTCAGTGCTGGCAGCTTTCCAGGGAGAGACTATGCTCTGTAGATTATCCCCAAGGTCATTTGATGAAACTTTTAGACACTAGTAATGGAAGCCACGCACCTTGCCAAAGAGGACTTGGAAGGCCTGTGGCATCTGATTCAGGGATGTCAGCAATAAGAGGATCCATCTTGAGGGAGAACTGTGGAATTCTGCTTGAGAGTCTAAGACTGCACAGTGCTGCCGTAGCACCACAGCTTTAGCCACAAACTGGTGCTATCTTTTGAGAATGTGGAACTGCTAAAGCAGTGTTTGCTTGGGATTGACATCTACACACCAGAGCCTGGGGATAGGTTACAGAGATCAAGCAAATTATGTTCAGATTCCTTCCCTTATGCACATCCTTTGCCACTGTAATTAAAACCAGCATGCAGATCATGATGCTGGAGTGGGTCTGGAGAAGAGCTAACAAGCTGGTGAAGGGCCCGGAGGACAGGTGTGATGAGGAGCAGCTGAGAGAACTGGGTTTCTTTAGTCTGGAGGTTGAGGGGAGATCTTTACAGCTACCTGAAAGGAGGTTGTAGAGAGGTGAGGGTCTCTTTTCCCAAGTCACTGAATCACAGAATCACTCTGGTTGGAAAAGACCCCTGCAATCATCGAGTCCAACCTTCTACCCCACCTTACAAGTTCACCCCTAAACCACATCCCTCAACACCTCATCCAAACCATCTTTAAACACATCCAGAGATGGCAACTCAACCACCTCCTTGGGAAGCCCATTCCAGTGGTGATAGGACAAGAGAAAATGGTCTCAAGCAATGCCAGGGGAGAGTTAGACTAAACGTTAGGAAAAATGTCTTCCCTGACAGAGTGGTCAGGGGTTGGAACAGCCTGCCCAGGGAGGGCATGCAGTCACCATCCCTGGAGAGGTTCAATAAACATGTAGATGTGGCCCTAGAGAACCTGGTTTAGTAGGCAGGGTGAGGTTGGGTTGACTGTTGGCCTTGATGAACTTAGAGGTTTCTCCCACTGAATGATTCTGTGATGAGGTTATGGAGAGCACACACATATTAGAGCAGGTATGTGAAGACACTGACAACTATAGAGGCCTCATCGTCAGGCTAGAAATGGAAGTAGAATTCCACGTCCCACCTGCCTGATGAACACTTAAGTCAAATGAGCTGCTCAGGGCTATGTGGGAAGCCTGTGGCAGAAGGCAGGACCTTTTCTCCCAAATGTCCATTCAGGAGGCCATCCAGAACACCCTTCCACGTAGTTCATTCTCAGCTCTCTGCTTTGGTACGATTCAGCTGAGAATGAGGATTGGACGGGATGATCTTTTGAGGTCCCTTCCAATCCCTAATGTACCGTGATTCTGTGATAAAGGTCTGTGAAAGAAAATCAGAAGACATTTCTCAATGGCAAATTCTTCACCCAGGAGAGTTTCAGATGCTAAAAAGCATCACTGCAAAGCAGAAGTGATTTAAGTCTGACGAATCACTATGCTGATGGGTGCAAACTCTGAAGTAACTGATGGTGCTGACATTCAGTCAGTCACATCCCTGCACTAACCGGTTCAGAGCTGCAAAATCACAGAATCACAGAACATTAGGGATTGGGAAGGACCTCGAAAGGTCGTCTAGTCCAATCACCCTGCCAGAGCAGGATCCAGGTTTATTTTCACAAACAGCTCGAGTCGAGGGGGTAAGGATGAAGGAAGAGGGTGGAGGACAGATTGCGAACCAACCACAATCAGGTAGTGACATTTGTGTTTTAGGTACAAGAACAGCACTGACGTCCAAGCCGAAGACTGAAAGAGGTCACTTCAGTGAGCAATGGCTAACAGCCTAGTGATCCTTGCACTCTACCCACTTACAGGCAGCTAGTGCTATGTTCTAGGGATAGAACAAGGGGCAATGGGGGTGAGCTGGAATGTAGGAGGTTCCATATAATATCAGAAGGAACTTCTTCATGATGAGGGTGACAGAGCACCGGAAGGGGCTGCCCAGGGTGGGTTGTGGAGTCTCCTTCTCTGGAGACGCCTAGATATGTTCCTGTGTGACTTGGTCTAGATGATCCTGCTGTGTCAGGGCGATTGGACTAGATGATCTTTGAAGGTCCCTTCCAATCCCAAACCATTCTAAGAGAATGCACTCACTCAGTCTTGAGCCCCTTTACAATAAACATGTTCTCGCTCTTGATTTTTTGTTCCTTTTAACACACAAAATACCCTCTCGAGGACCTTTTGATTGTGGAGAAGAAAGAACATCTATTAAATATTCACAAACATTTGAAAAGTGCTCTCTCCAGTGGGCCATATTTAGCATTTAGGTCATTTGCCCATCATGTTAATTGAGTGTCACGAAGTATTAAGAGCTGGTGGCACTTTTGGGTGGAGGAAGGGAGAGCAGCTCATTTAAAGCAGTTGCACTATGAAAGGCTTCCTACCAGGGCAGGCTGAGTGATTCACAATGAATAATTTATGCCCTCCTTTCTCTAGTGGAAGTAGTGACAGGCAGATTGTGAAGGGTTGTTGTTGGGCTGGGGTATTGTTGCACTGCATTTCTGTACTGCGTCTTTAAGCCTGGCCAAAACCCAGTTCCAGCTGATGGAGGACTCTGAAACATGCTCCATGGTTGACAATGAGTAGCAGGAGGTAGCAACCCAGGGAAAAGAGCTCTGACAGGATATTTATACAGAAAGAAAAAAAGGTCAACAATCCTCCTTTAAGAAAGAGACCCTAACATACAGGTCAAGATGGAAACATCTTAAGTTGCACCTCTGAACTTCCTCCACAAGGCTTTTTGCAGGGATGAATCAAACACAAGTATCTCTCTTCCTTCCAACAACATGTGATGAAGTCACAGTAAGAAATTCCTTACTGGCTCTTCTGAACAGAGTAGACTGTACTTGTTTGTGAACTTGGGTTCACAGAACCACAGAGCATTAGGGATTGGAAGGGGCCTCAAAAGATCATCTAGACAAATCCCCCCACCACAGCAGGATCACCTAGACCAAGTCACACAGGAACATGTCCAGGTGGGTTTTAAACATCTCCAGTGAAGGAGACTCCACAACCCCCCTGGGCAGCCCCTTCCGGTGCTCTGTCACTCTCTCTGGGAAGAAGTTCCTTCTCATATTGATGTGGAACCTCCTATGTGCCAGCTCACACCCACTGCCCCTTGTTCTATCATTAGAAGACACCAAGCAGAGCCTGGCTCCATCCTCCTGACACCCACCCTTCACATATTCATCAACATTAATGAGGTCAGATTACTTCCAACGTCATCTCAGAGGCCTGTGACCCTACAATTTAAGTGGAGTTATCTGGAAGTAAACCTGAGGTGTTCATTCTAGAAATCGTGTGCATGTTGATGTCAGTTCTGTCTGCAAACCAGTGGGAACAAGTGTTTTCTCTGCAGAACACGTCACATTAGGGTATTCCACGCATATTTCTCCTGGAGCTCTTTCTTCGCTGCTGAAAGCAGGATATAACATAAAATGTGGGGTCTAGGTGATCCTGCTGTGGCAGGGGGATTGGACTGGATGATCTTTCAAGGTCCTTTCCCATCCCTAATGTTCTGTGATAATTTCCAGCACTTTTGTACCGTTATTTCATACAGAATTTGGGGGGAGCGCTTTGTTATTCTTTTCCCAGTTACCCCCCTGACTTGTGGAGTCTCTCATTTGTCAGTAGTAGAGTCAGCGGCAGACTTGTCCTAAGAGGACAAAACAGTCTGATGAATTATGTGCACGCACCCTGAATAAAACATTTCTTAGCCCAGCGGTAAATCTCATAACCTGCCCTTAAGTACATCCAAATACAGCGTTTCTGCATCCCATTAGCATATTGCACAGCTGATGGGTCTCTAGGAAGGTGGTAATTATTGTTCAATAAGACAGATGCTGAGCTCCTTGAAAGGAGGAAAATTCACAGAGGACATGAGATCACTCTGGCGGTCATTGAGTTCATGTAGGTGTCACTTCTACCTCTGGGGCCTGAGTCATAGAAACATTAGGGATGGGAAGGGACCTCGAAAGATCATCTAGTCCAATCCCCCTGCCACAGAAGGACCACCTAGACCAAGTGCCTTAAAAAGAAGTCTCCTGCAGCATCTCCACAGCCAGACTGAGGCAGTGTGGGCTGGACGATAGGGTAGTGATGTGGATCGTGAACTGGCTGCAGGATAGAAGCTAGAGAGTAGTGGTCAATGGGACAGAGTCTAACTGAAGGTTGGATCTAGTGGAGTCCCCCAAGGGTCAGCACTGGGACCAGTACTATTCAATCTATTCATTAATGACTTGGGTGAGGGGTTAGAGAGCACTGTCAGCAAGTTTGCTTATGACACAAAGCTGGCAGGGGTGGCCAACACCCCAGCAGGCTGTGCTGCCATTCAACGGGACCTGAAACATCAGGGGCCACAGACCTTCAACTTGACCTTCCACCACTGATCACAACTCTCTGAGCATTGTCACACAGTCAGCTCTCAATCCACCTCACTGTCCACTCATCCAACCCCCACTGCATGAGTTTCCTAACAAGGATATTATGGGAGATCATGTTAAAGGCCTTGCTGAAGACAAGGTAGACAGCATCACCTATGCTCCTCCTCTTCTACCCAGACAGATATAACACCACAGAAAGCTATCAGATTGGTCAAGCATGATTTCCCCCATGATGAATTCATGCTGACTACCCTGGTTACTCCCAATAATAACAATCTTCCACACTGTTAGACATGACATCCAGAACAATTTGTTCCATCACCTTTCTAGGGATGGAGCTGAGACTAATCAGCCCGTAGTTTCCTGGGTCATGCTTCTTGCCTTTTTCCAAGACCGGAATGACACTGGTCTTCCTCTAGTTCTCAGGCACCTCTCTGAGACCTTTCACAGACAGTGATGAGTGGCCTGGCAATAGCACTTGTCAGCTCTCTCAGCATTCCTGGGCCAGGGCCACGGATAAATAGATGCCCACTTTGGCAAAGTGCTCTCTAATCTCATTCTCAACTACCAAGGCCACAGGTCAAAAATCACAGAACATTAGGGATTAGAAGGGACCTCAAAAAATCATCCAGTCCAATCCCCCCACCACAGCAGGATCACCTAGATCCAGTCACACAGGAACATAACCAGGCAGGTTTTAAATATCTCCAGAGAAGGAGGCTCCACCGCCTCCCTGGGCAGCCCCTTCCAGTGCTCTGGCACCCTCACTGGGAAGACGTTCCTTCTCAGATTGATGTGGAACATCCTCTGTTCCAGCTGACACCCATTGCCTCTTGTCCTATCACTAGATGACATGACACTGAGCAGAGCCTGGCTCCATCCTCCTGACACCCACCCTTTCTGTATTTATAAACATTAATGAGGTCACCCTTCAGCCTCCTTTTCTCCAAGCGCAGGAGACCCAGCTCCCTCAGCCTTTCCTCAGCAGGCAGATGCTCCACTCCCTTTGTTTTCTTTGTGACTCTGCGCTGGACTCTCTCCAGCAGCTCCCTGTCCTTCTGGCACTGAAGGGCCCAGAACTGGACATGACATTCCAGCTGTGGTCATCTTTGCTCCATTCCTACTCCTGAAAAGGATGATCATCGCTCATCAATAACGTGCAGTGGAGTAAAGCATCCCAGAGAGGACAAACACAGCTTCTGCCACAAGAACAAAGACAACACTGTGATCATTGTGGGAAGACTATCAAACACTGAGAGAAGAATTAAAACCAGCCAGCAGGGCTCAGTGTCATTAACAACCTGTTTGGTTGCAGACCTACTTAATGGACCACACTGGCAGCTCCAATAAATTACAGCATCTCAGAGTGGTTGTGCTGGAAGTCACTCTGAGGGCAAAGGGAAGGATAAATCAATTCCTTTTAAAAGGAATTTTAAAGGTTTAGTCCACTCAAATTATACCTGCCTCAGGCACAAAACCTGAGGGGTGAAGTTCTTTAGAGGTGGTTTTACTGCCTTCGGAGAAGCACCAGGCCATGTTCTCCAAAGAAGGAGTCAAAATATCTTGCTGCTGTGTGTCACCGTAGCTGTACACACTGGGTGATCCTGCTGTGGCGGGGGGCTTGGGCTAGATCATCTTTCAAGGTCCCTTCCAATCCCTAATGTTCTGTGATCTCACTGATACATAAAACCTACTTTAGCCATCTAGTATCTTCTTCCCTCTCTCTCCGTTGACTACTTAGCTCAGGAGGAAAATTCTAAGATCAAGGCTGCATTTGGGACTGTTCCCCTAAAACTTAGGAGCAGCTGTGCCATTGTAATGCTGCACGGGACCCCGTGTCTTGCAGCGGGGAACCTTGGCTTCTCCACTGCTCATTAAAACAGAGCCTTTGAGGGCAGAGCTTGCAGTGCTTGTTTGTTCTCCAGGAGAACACACTTATGCAAGTCGCTGCTCTTCAGGGGGTGACTCATAAAGGAGAAGGTTTGCCAAGCTCTGGAGAGAGAAGTTATTAAGGCAGACACAGTGCACTGCTGGTCTGCAACAGGCAGGATCTGAACAGGGCTGCAGGCACACAGGTAGGGAGAGGTTTTAGTAACAGTTCCAGACAAGGCAAGGTGATGGATCAGGATGAGGGTCCATGCAGGGGCTCCCAAAGGGAGCTGCAGGGTGTGGAACTAGACAGAGGGCTAGAGGCAAGCCTACTGGGCAGGTTCAACACCCATCCACAGGGAACATGGACTAGGCACAGGTGAACATAAAATACAGCATGAGCAGAGACTTGGTGCCCAGCTCTGTGGGTTGTGGAGTCTCCTTCTCTGGACATGTTTAAAACCCACCTGGATATGTTCCTTTGCAACTGAACCTAGGTGGTTCTGCTCTGGCAGGGAGACTAGATGATCTTTTGAGGTCCCTTCCAATCCCTAATGTTCTGTGATTCTGTGAAATGGGGCTGGACGAGCCCAGCTGCTCTTCTGGACATCTTTTGACCCAGTGGGTAACAAGTGGGAGCCCATGAGCATTTGCCTTGAATTTTCATGGCTATAATTTCAAGTTTTCCTTTTGTTTACTAATGGCACCCTACAGGTATGGAGAGGCACTGGAATGCCAGCCCCACGCAGAAGATTGTGCTGAGAACTTCTGCAGGTGGCTTACGAACGTGTGAACAGCGCAGCGCACTGCTTCCCTGAGGAGGGATTTACACCCACCCAGTCATTCTATCGGATGCAAGTCAGACTCAGACAACACAAAGCCTCTCAATTTCTTAATTTACCAGAAAATGTGTCCCAGGCAGTAGCAAAGGCATCCTATTAACCTCTGATCTGTCCTTTATGCTTTTACTGTCACTGAGCCTTTACATTTGTACCATCATTCACCACTTTAAAACTTGATGCACATTGTACCTAGGAAGATAATAATGACATAACTGGGGAATCAGAAATAACCTGGGTTATTCTTCATTTAAAGGTAGGTCCTGGTTACCTCCTACTTTTGATTGCTAATACAGCATTTCAACCCACCTGGACATGTTCCTGTGTGACTTGGTCTAGGTGGTCCTGCTCTGGCAGGGGGATTGGACTAGATGATCTTTTGAGGTCCCTTCCAATCCATAAAGTTCTGTGATGAGCAGAGGTAACAGTGGGCTCAGCTTGGCAGCCTCTTCATTGTGTGAAGACTGTCACAAGCCCTGGCCAGGGAGAGCTTTCAATGGTGGCTTGCGGGAGGTAATGAGGCAGCTTCACCACGCAAGCTGCTTGGAAACAGCATGAGAGAAGACATGAAAGTGCACGTTTGAAGATAACAAGTGCATGTTGGAGCTGGCATCAGTGACCTATTAGGGCTGGGAGATGACACTTCCTGTGAATTATAGATGATCTGTAGGGAAGGTGCAGCTTTAAAGGGCCTTCAAGGTGAAGCCAAGTGCTTCACTTGTGAGGTGACAGAAAATGAAAAGCCAGCAGTGGGGTGATGAAGGGATCAGAGGGAGCAAAGTGACAGCCCAGTGGAATTCATTCTGCAGCGACATGATGAAGGGCAGGGAAAGGCAACATCACTCTCTCCGATGACCATGGTCTCCCAGCTGATCCTTCCCACTACAACACATGAGACACTTCCACTAGCCCCAGGCAAGTTTGATTATTCGTTCTCAGATTCAGGGGGGTGTGTGATGGAGGCTATACTCAGGACAATGAGTATGAGAACATCCAAAAAATGATGAAAGAAACTCTTCAAACTTGTATTTTAGTACACCAGGGATTAATAAATCACAGGACAGTAATCAATCATTTCACTAATTGTAGGTTTTCATTCACGTTCACAGCCTCCCAATAATTCACAGGACAAAGAGCTCTGTTACTCCACTAGTACCTGCATTTCTCCAAAGAACCAGTATTACACAAACTAAGAGCTACATACCCTTAACACAGCAATCACAAGAGAGAAGGTGGTCCTGCTCTGGCAGGGGGATTGGACTAGATGATCTTTTGAGGTCCCTTCCAATCCCTAATGATTCTATGATTCTATAATTATATGGTTCTATGGTTCTATGATTCGTCAGATGGAAAAAGACAACCAAACTAAAAGTATTCTTTTTCATCTGCTTATTTCACTTCCTAGACATATCCTGAAGTGCACTCTCCTACAGACCTTCCTGAAAGCTCACTTCATCTGCTTTGTTGCATGATAAACTCCGGGACACCATATTTCTGGAGACAGTCCTCGTCACTCAGCAGTTACACAGCTCAGGTAGCCCTGAAGAACGTTCAGCTGTAGAAAAACTTCCTTGGATAAGCCCTAACTAACAGCAAATAAACTGCAACTAACTGCAAATAACCTTTAACTAACTGCAAATAACCTTTAGCTTACAAACCATCAACAGTATTTACATGTCCACGTTCCCTGAGATTTTAAAAGTAATAACTTTTACATTAAAATAATTTTTCTTAATTTTAAATTTTATTTTAAATTAAACTCTAAATTTTATTTATTTAAATCAATAATATTTATCAATTTTTAATAAATTTGATTTATGCTTCAGGAGTATCAATGACACTCAGTGAATGGAAGAGAAAATATCAAGACATGCAAATAGAGTGGATTTTTGGAAAGCCACTACTGACCGAGGAGGAAAGGCTGGACTTTTGGACTGAGAATGGATGAGAATGAGTGTCCCAAGTTCAATTTCATCGGGCACTTCGTCAGTCTATGGTTCACAGAATCACAGAACATTCGGGATTGGAAGGGACCTCAAAAGAACATCCAGTCCAATCCCCTTGCCAGATCTCAATCCAAAGACTTACCATAGGATTTTTTGGAGTTCTAAGTTTGAACCCTAAGAAATTCTTGAAACTCTAACTTGAACTCTGTGCTCGTTTATGGAGTTAACTAGCCCAGAACAAGGCAAAGTCATTCCTGCTTCTTAAAAAGAAGGGTTTTTTTCCAGTCTTTGGATTCAATTTGATCAAGCAACGCAGAAGACAGCCACAAGCCAGTGTTCCACAAGAAGGATTAAGGTGTTCCAAGTTTTGGATAAATATCCTTGTGATGTCAACTGAAGCAAATCAAATGTGGCAATTTAATTATTTCTTGGAAGTTTTATATTATACAAACATAAATAAAACCAACTGTGTTTGTGCTCGCCTTATCTAAGAAGAGTAAATGTCATACTAGCTGCTCTGGGGTTTGATTTTATGAGGCTTCATTGTGATTGTTTATACTGGAAGATTAAAGCAAACATCAAAAAGCAACATTAGTCCCCAAAAGATGGCTGAGAAATAACCAACCACTGCTTAGTCTACAACTACTTGTGGAAAGGCTTGAAATCGAGTCATTGCAAACAAACTTTCTGGTGCCAGGTAAGAGGAATTCAGGGCTGGTCGGGTGTGAATGGCAATTGTGATCCTTGTTCCTGCAAATAACTGAACTTGCCACTGCAAGAATAAAGTTCACAGCATCACAGAACATTAAGGATTGGAAGGGACCCCAAAAAATCATCCAGGCCAATCCCCCTGACACAGCAGGACCACCTAGACCAAGTCACACAGGAACGTGTCCAGGTGGGTTTTAAACATCTTCAGAGAAGGAGACTCCACAACCCCCCTGGGCAGCCCCTTCCAGTGCTCCGTCATCGTCACCGGGAAGAAGCTCCTTCACATATTGATGTGGAACCTCCTGTGTTCCTGCTGACACACACTGCCCCTTGTCCTATCATTAGAGGCCACTGAGCAGAGCCTGGCTCCATCCTCCTCACACCCACCCTTCACATATTTATCAACATTAATGAGGTCACCACTCCATTTCCTTTTTTCCAATCTCAAGAGACCCAGAGTTCCCTCAGCCTTTCCTCATAAGGGAGGTGCTCCACTGCCTTCATCACCTTCATGACTCTGCACTGGACTCTCTCCAGCAGCTCTGTGTCTTTCTGGAACTGAGGAGCCCAGAACTGGACACAACATTCCAGATGCAGTCTCACCAGGGCAGAGTAGAGGAGAACCTCTCTTGATCTGCTAACACCCCCCTTCTGATCCACCCCAGGATGTCCTGGACACATTGCTGGCTCATGGTCATCCTGCTGGCCACCAGGACCCCCAAGCTATATTTTTGATAAATATACATTGATAATAATACTCCATTTTTGTTTTGCTTCCAATCTGCAAAATTTTTAATACTTCAAAGGACAGTTTTTAGAAGTTGTAAGAAATGTTAATTTTAATAACACAGTAATCTACATTAACGAGTAACTATACAGTCATCTGCATTAATAAATTACAGTTCCATCATTTTGGCTCTGCAGTTAATATTTAAGACTGGAAAAACCCTGATTCACTGAGAAACACGGGGGGAAATGTGACTTAGTTCCTCAGATGAAAAATTTCTTTTACTGGAGAATATATTTTTTAATGATTAAGGATGGGTAGAGTAGAATATTTTACTGCAATATAAATTAATTACTTCATTGCAGCAGTATTTGAATCTGAATGATGCTATCACTGTCTTGGAAAGCATGGAAAACCAGAATCACAGAACATTAGGGACTGGAAGGGACCTCAAAAGATCATCTAGTGCAATCCCCCTGCAAGATCAAGATCACCTAGACCAAATTTCACAGGACCATACCCAGGCAGGTTTTAAACATCTCCAGGAGACTCCATAACCTCCCCTGGGCAGCCTGTTCCAGTGCTCCGTCACCTCACCATGAAGAGCATTAGGGATTGGATGGGTCTTCAAAAGATCATCTAGTCCAATCCCCCTGACACAGCAGGATCACCCAGACCAAGTCGCACAGGAACACATCCAGGCAGGTTTTAAACACCTCCAGTGAAGGAGACTCCACAACCTCCCTGGGCAGCCTGTTCCAGGGCTCCGTCACCCTTCCTGGGAAGAAGTTCCTTCTGATATGTATATGGAACCTCCTATTACAACAGGTGAACTATACTTCTACGGTCTCTCTTTTAAAGACTGATAGTGCTATTGGATTCTTCATGCAGCTTCCCACATGCTGTTTCTCAAACCTAGATCTAACCTCCAAACCAAGTCAGACCCGAGCATAAGCGGCAAGCACCATCAAGTTAAAAAAACAAAGAGCACAGCGTTAGACTCCAACTTCACATTCAGGTTTGCAAAACGAATGACCTGAACTTCTGAAGTTCTCACACATAACAACCTCCACAGATGTCAGCAAAAACCCTAACTCAGAATTTTACTTCCATGCTTCAGAAATCAGGTCACTTGCTCAGGTACCTAAATATAGGTTTAGAAGAGCAGCTACAGCCTGCATTTATGTTTTAAATGCTCAGATTCAGCATTTGAAGCAGGCTACTGCTTCAGATGATTTTGCAAGAGAATTTTGTGGGTTACTGCAAAGGAATTTTCAAAGCCTTAGGCCAGGATCCAAATTTGGTAAGAAAGTCTGAAGTCCAGGGCTCTTTCATGCTGCCCATAGAGTCCCACCAATTCTAGGAGGAATCTCAAGTCTCTTGTTCTAGTGACCCTGACCACCCAACAGCAGCCCCTTCCTCAGCTGCTGCTTGCTCTTTGCCACAGAGTATTTAATAAAAACACTGAATTATGTTGAGAGAAAACACAGGCAAGGATTAAAATCCCTCAGTTCAAGAGGGATGTGAAGCTGCTGGAGGGAGTCCAGCATAGAGCAACAAGGATGATGAAGGAAGGAAAGTACCTCCCTGATGAGGAAAGGCTGAGGGAGCTGGGTCTGTTGAGCTTGGAAAAAAGGAGACTGAGGGGTGACCTCATTCATGTTGATAAATATGTGAGGGCTGGGTGTCAGGAGGATGGAGCCAGGCTCTGCTCAATGTCATCTAGTGATAGGACGAGGGGCAGTGGGTGTGAGCTGGAACATAGGAGGTTCCACATCAATATGAGAAGGAACTTCTTCCCAGTGAGGGTGACAGAGTGCTGGAAGGGGCTGCCCAGGGGAGTTGTGGAGTCTCCTCGGAGATGTTAAAAACCCACCTGCATATATTCCTGTGTGACTTGGTCCAGGTGATCCTGCTGTGTCAGGGGATTGGACTGGATGATCTTTCAAGGTCCCTTCCAATCCCTAATGATTCTATGATTCATTGATGACTTGCAGGAGCAGCCACACTCCGCACAAACACACCATTAACTGCAGAAAGTGCAGTTAGAAGAGACTGTGCTGAAAAGTCAAATCACTGAGCAGAATCAGTTCTGTTCTAACTCAGACCAGGACGTTGTCCACAAGAGCTGTCTGTCTGGGGTTCTGTGTCCGTGCCTAATCTGCTGCCAGGACGTAGAGAAGTGACTTTTGCAAACGACAGACCTAGAATCACAAAGGGGAAAGACGCTACAGCCATGATCACATTGGAATGTCAACGTTTTCATGATGTACTCATCCTGTATGAGATGATGCTGACTGAAATGGCTGCTCTTTTAGGGTGCAGATCTTGCCTTTTTCACATACACCCAGTGCTGCAGATGCAGCTACACAAGACCTGCTTTTTGCCCTTCCTCCACATCTGTCAGGGGGAAGGCTTCCCGTCTCCCTGCTTTCAGTCTGGCAAAACCACGCAACATTACCCCTTCAAAATCAAATCACTGTGGTTCTGCCCATAATCTTCCTTCTACTTTAATGAAAGTAATTAGGTTTGGAAGCCTGAAGAACTGAGCAACTGAGAGCAACAAAATTACTTCAAAACCACTTCTTCCAAACAAAGTCTTTTTCCCTGCACCCCAAGATATAAAACTGCACCTCAAGATACAAAACATGTGAAAAAACAAAAAGAGACAGTAGATACTAGGCTCTGCATGTGTATTTCCCCTTGACTTCATCTAGTCTGCAAACGTTCCCTCAGCCCAGCTGGCCTTCATCTGCAGCTGGAGGACACTGAGAAACCTTATTGTAGAGAGCAATAAGCATGAATGTCAATGGGTCAATATCACAGAATTGCAGAACATCAGGGAGTGGAAGTGACCATGCAAGATCATACAGTCCAATCCCCCACTGCCAGAGCCAGACCACTTAGATCAAGTCACACAGGAACATGTCCAGGTGGGTTTTAAATGTCTCCAGAGAAGGAGACTCCACAACCCCCCTGAGCAGCCCCTTCCGGTGCTCTGTCACCCTCACTGGAAAGAAGCTCCTTCTCAGACTGATGTGGAACCTCCTATGTTCCAGCTCACATCCACTGCCCCTTGTCCTATCACTAGATGCCACTGAGCAGAACCTGGCTGCATCCTCCTGACACCCACCCTTCACATATTTATCAACATTAATGAGGTCACCCCTCACTCTCCTTTACTCAAGAGACCCAGCTCTCTCAGCCTTTCCTCATCAGGGAGGTGTTCTACTTCCTCCATCACCTTTGTGGCTCTGCACTGGACTCTCTCCACCATATAGTCTGTCTGTTCTCCAGTTCTTCCTAAAGCCATCTTCCAGAAGATTTAGCCTGGCCTTCACTTGTCAGCTGAATGCCCATAAATCTGTTGCTTTACTTTCTAGCACACTCCACCACAAGTGACATCCTGTGCCAAGTCCATTATTCACAGAATCAGAGACGTGTGTTGTCCTTCCACTGCCGACAGCAACACTTTGGGTGACAAAGTACAGGACAACACTTAAATACAGCTTCTGCTTTGGGGGCTTTGTAGCAGGAGCAACAATAGATGAGACTCCCTCCTACCACACACGTTTCTAAGAGGTTTGTAAAAGCCCAGCGCAAATTTTGCAGAGTGGTTATACTCAAGAGTTCCTGAAGTCAAGGAGTCTCATTAATTCAGTGAAAAGTCACCACTTCCAAGGAAGGGTTGGAGTTGCCATCCCTGAAGGTGGTTTTTTAACACATAGATGGGGCACTAGGGATCCTGGCTTAGTGGGCAGAGTGGGCTTGGGTTGATGGTTGGACTTGATCTTGGAGGTATCTTCCAACGTTAATGATTCTATGACAGTTGAGAAACCCAGTATCCCAACACCTGCTGTGGCTGTTTGAGGCACTCAGAGCAGCACAGAAACAAAGGACCAACAGATCCAGGCGTAACCAAAGCCAGCAGAAAAGTGAGTGATCTGTCATACTCTTTGCTGCACTCTTGACACACGGTGACCCACAGGACAAACACAGGGGCAAGACAGACCCAAATCCAGGCTTGCACTCTGCTCTGGAGAAGAAGGGATGTACTCTTTGGGATGAACAGATTGCACAGGAGAGTCTGGACACCACGTTGGGACTGCAGCCTGGGTGTTCTTGGTGCTCTCCCCTCACCATGTGCTTGCCTTGCTCAGCTCCAGGAAGGTGAGATTCACAGAACATTAGGGATTGGAAGAGACCTGGAAAGATCATCTAGTCCAATCCCCCTGCCACAGCAGGATCACCTAGACCAAGACACACAGGAACTTGTCCAGTCATGTTTTAAATGTCTCCAGAGAAGGAGACTCCATAACCCCTCTGGGCAGCCCATTCCAGTGCTCTGTCACCCTCACTGGGAAGTTGTTCCTTCTCATTGATGTGGAACCTCCTGTGTTCCAGCTGACACCCACAACCCCTTGTCCTATCACTGAGCAGAGCCTGGTTCCATTCTCCTGACACCCACCCTTCACTTATTCATAACCACTAATGAGCTCACCCCCTCAGTCTCCTTTTTTCCCAGCTCAAGAAACCCAGCTCCCTCAGCCTTTCCTCATCAGGGAGATGTTCCACTCACTACATCATCTTTGTGGCTCTGCGCTGGACTCTCTCCAGCAGTTCTGTGTCCTCCTGGAAATGAGGGGCCCAGAACTGGACACAATATTCCAGCTGTGGAATGAGATCTGAAGCAAAACAGATTCCAGAGCCCCCCCCCATTCTTTCCATGGGTCTCAGCTAGCAGCAGCCTGACAGACACTTCCCCAGCCTCCTCTTCACTCCCTCCCCCACATCCCACTGCCTTTTCCTTGGTTTCTTTTCCCCCCTCCCTCCTGATGAGACACTTCACTAGAAACCTGACAAATGTGACAGGTCATTCCGAGAAGGTGTCTCATCCAGGAAGACAACCAAGCCAAGCATTCGTGTTTTCATGAGCAAGCAGGCTGCAGGCTTCTCCCAGGAGCCACTGGGGAAGGGAGAGAAGGGAGCCCCTCCTGCATTTGCCTTTCTCCATGTCTGTGTTCATTCCACATTGTTTGAACTACCTGGGTGTGTTTCCAAGTGACCAGAGCAGAGACAGAAAGGTGCAGGATGCTGAGAGCAGTGACGTTGTCATAGAAACAGAGAGGTAGCCCCAGTGGCTGGAAACTTAGAGGCAAGTAATTAAACATGCCCAGATGCCAGGGACAAGTGTTTGATACCGCCCTGTTACCCCCAGGCAAATCTCAAATGAAGATGGAACCTCCTGTGCCCTGCTCAGAATTAACTCTTCCAATCGCACGCTCGGGCACAGCGACAGCCTTCGCATCCCAGAGAGGGGAAGGGCTGTTTGTGACAGAACACTGAGCTACCGGTCCCTTGTGCATCTTGTGTCTGTAGTGACAGCGTAGAACCAAAACAGAATCCTGCTGCAGCTGAGCCTGGAGCTGGTGACACCACGTTTATGCAGCATCCATTAGTGAATGAGTAAAACTACTCTGCTGGCACACAAAGAACCATCTGGTTTACTGCGGGATAGATGAGGATGTGATTTTCAAAACAAAAGAAAGACATAAATTACCTACTTGCTACGAGAAACACAAAACCCCCCCAAACACAGCCTTGCTCCACTGGATTGAAAACATACACGGTTCAGCCTGACAAACGACAGTTCCACTTGCTCCCCTCGGTGTTAACAGACGTGTGATTATGCACAGCTCATTCGTTTGCCTTCGTTAGGGCCACACGGTTGGAAGCACCCAGGTGAGCTCACAGAGACAGATGCCCTGCTACCAGCAGGGTCCTGCACACCGAGGATTGGTCTGGGTGATCCTGCTGTGTCAGGGAGATCAGACTAGATGATCTTTGGAGGTCCCTTCCAATCCCTAGTGATTCTATGCCTCTGCAGTTTATTCCTTGCTGCAAGATGTGTTCCAGGTACTGATACACACAGATCATCAGGGGTTGGAAGGGACCTCTAAAGGTCATCGGGTCCAACCCCCCTGCTCTGTCAAAGCCTTTGTGGTACGAGGAAAAGCCCGAGATGTGAGCTGAATATCAGCTGCAACGGTCATGTCTTCTGAGCCAGCAAGCTGACTAAAACAACAGGACACAGATGTCAGCAACATCATTTATCTTAGATCATGGAATCATTAAGGATTGGCAGGGAGCTCAAAGGATGATCTAGTCCAATCTTCCCACCACGGCAGGATCACATAGACCAAGTCACACAGGAACACATCCAGGTGGGTTTTAAACATCTCCAGAGAAGGAGACTCCACAAGCCCACTGGGCAGCCCCTTCCAGTGCTCTGTCACCCTCACTGGGAAGAAGTTCTTTCTGATATTTATATGTAGCCTACTATGTTCCAGCTGACACCCATTACCCCTTGTCCTATCACTAGATGACACTCAGAAGAGCCTGGCTCTATCCTGCTGACACACGCATAAAGGGCTGCTAACTCTGAAACTAGGAAATGGTCAACAGAAAGAGTGGGAACACCAAAAGAACACTAGAGCAGCAGTAACAGAAGATTCTGTGCCCACACTCGTATCTGAACCTTCATGTAAATATGTCTGAAAGTCCTGCAAAAATTTCCAGCTCTGATACAGAATCTAGGGATCTTGACACAAATCACAGAACATTAGGGATTGGAAGGGATCTCGAAAGATCATCCAGTCCAATCCCCCTGCCATAGCAGGATCACCTCAACCAAGTCACACAGGAACATGTCCAGGTGGGTTTTAAACTGCTCCAGAGGAGACTTCATAGCCCCCCTGGGCAGCCCCTTCCAGTGCTCTGTCACCCTCACCGGGAAGAAATTCCTTCTCAGATTGATGTGGAACCTCCTATGTCCCAGCTTGCACCCACTGCCCCTTGTAGTTGTCTTTGCAGAAGGCTATCGCTCCCCTCTAGACCCAGGCAATCATATCAGCACAAATCTAAGTGCACGTGTGCAGGGATGCTACTGGAGCTGGTGCAATGCATCGTACTAACCAGAACATAGACACATGGAAACACAGAGCTACTGACATTGGTGTCATCTTTGTACACAGAAGCTTTTCCAGAGTGGATTTGTCTGCTGGAGACATTTAAAACTCTCCTGGACATGTTCCTGAGTGACTTGGTCTAGGTGATCCTGCTCTGGCAGGGGGATTGGACTGGATGATCTTTCAAGGTTCCTTCCAATCCCTGATGTTCTGTGAGTGTGTTTTGTCTAGTCCATATTTCATGCTACGTGTGCTCTAACTACAAAACTGAGACTAGAGCAAATCATTCATTGCTGTGAATTCACTGAAGGAAAGCAAACCCCTAAGCAGGAGAAGCAGCACCTCATCTTGTGTTTCAGTTTGAAGTGCTGAGGACTCAGCCTGTATCAATAACAACAATATTAATAATTAAGCGTGATTTTTTTTTTTAAAGGTTCACAAATTATCTCAACACTGTCCTTGAGCGTTACCACACTCAAAGTCTTTCAGATCATAGCCACCACCTTCACTTGCAGTAAGTCAGAGACCACTCATTCAGCCCAACATCTGGCAACGTGCCCTGTGTTTGGAGCTAAATTTCTCTGTCCCAGCCCTGCAGGGGAGGGACACAGCAGCAAATCCTTCAATAGCAGCTACTACGTTCAGTGCAGGGAAAGAGTCTCCTAACGGCAGTCATTTGTTGCCATAGCTTCCCGCAGGAAAGCCAGAGGAACCATTAGAGCGTCTTTCTACCAGAGGCCAAAGACTTTCATTGAATTACATCCATTCTGAGAGCACTAATTGGAGTTCAGCAGAGGCGCAGCTTCCCAGAAGCCATTCACATCCCATCCCAACGCGCGCGCTGTTGTCCTGTGCGCGCCGCTTCTCATTTCCATTTGGGATCCTGACACAAATCACAGAACGTTAGGGATTGGAAGGGACCTCAGAAGATCATCTACTCCAATCCCCTGCTGCCACAGCAGGATCACCTAGACCAAGTCACACAGGAACACGTCCAGGTGGGGTTTAAATGTCTCCAGAGGAGGACACTCCACAACCTCCATGGGCAGCCCCTTCCAGTGCCCTGTCACCCTCACTGGGAAGAAGTTCCTTCTTATATTGATGTGGAACCTCCTATGTTCCAGCTCACACCCATTGCCCCTTGTCCTATCACTAGATGACGTTGAGAAGAGCCTGGCTTCATCCTCCCGACACCCACCCTTCACATATTTATCAATATTAATGAGGTCACCCCTCAGTCTCCTCTTCTCCAAGCTCAAGACACCCAGCTCCCTCAGCCTTTCCTCATCAGGGAGGTGTTCTACTCCCTCCATCACCTTTGTGGCTCTGCACTGGACTCCCTCCAGCAGTTCTGTGCCCTTCTGGAACTCAGAGGCCCAGAACTGGAGATAATATTACAGATGCGGTCTCACCAGGGCAGAGTAGAGGGGGAGAAGAACATCTCTCTATCTGATAACAACCCCCCTTTACCTGTTGTTACCCTGTCCCATAGGATTTCCCCTATCAATTGCTTGAAAAGGACAAAGTTGGCCCTCCTGAAGTCCAAGGTTGTGATTCTGCCAGGCATTCTGTTCCTGCCACATGAGATCCTGAACTCCACCATCTCATGGTCACTGCAACCGAGGCTGCCCTCAACCTTCAGTACTTCAACTAGACCCTCCTTCTTGGCGAGTGCGAGATCCAGCAGTGCTCCTCTCCTAATGGGCTCCTCTACCATTTGCATCAGGAAAACAGAAACACTTGACACTACCACAAAAACTAGATGAGAATATCTGGCCATAAAACACCAACAGTGAGCCCAGCCCGATCTCCCCCCAGGACAGCACTGATCTCCTCTGCACTGAACACACAGGCGTTTCCTGGAGGCATCAGGAGGTAGATTTACAGGCTCCGTAAACATCAGGGGCACAGCTGTGCATTGAGCGAATGGGCTCTGTACTACAGATGCCACAGAGCCCCGTGTTATGTTTGATTTGAAATAAGCAATCTGTGTTTCATGAGTTTAGCAAGTTAATTATCGTGAAGCCTCCGTGTAGACATGCAACAGTGAGTCAACTGCCTCGCGGCCAAGTCAGGCAAAACCGATTCGTGTTATGGATGTCTCTGAATACACCGAGGAGCACACAGCAGACTGCATTCTCCTTGTTCTAGGGGAAAAAAAAGCTGTGTTCTACAGGCTGTCCAGCCACCACCTTCCAGAGCAGAGGGTGTTGGAAGTGCTAGCACAGACGTGGGAGGTGGGCAATGACACGAAGGACTCAGTGACTGCTCAGCTGTCTAGTACAGACACTGTGATTTCTAAACAGTAAAGTGACTGCCTTCTCAGATGTGATGTCAGTCTGTCAGATTGAGCTTCTAGTGTTGTGGCAGTAAATAATTCATCATTCACCATCTACAAGAGGTATCTACCTGACTACCTGCAGGATCTCATGAAGATCCCATTAAAAGCATCTTCACAGTGGCGATGGATTTGTCCTAACAAGTTAGCCCACCTCACATCAAAGTTTGTCTACCTACTGATGCCCATAAAACAGTGGCAATAAAGACACAGTGACTTCAGTCCCAGAGTGAATTCAGTGGCCTAAACTGAAGCCATTAGCATCATTTAAAGTATTCAGGATACTTCTAACTCGGGGAACATAGCTGGCGTTCAAAATCATAGCAATAAACACGGAAGACAATTCCTTATCTCAGTAGAGTAACATGATAGATGGTTTGTTATGGTTTAGGGGTGAACTTCTAAGGTAGCGTAGATGATTGGACTTGATGATCACAGGGGTCTTTTCCAACCAGAGTGATTCTGCGCATCCCTGGATGTGTTTAAAGATGGTTTGGATGAGGTGTTGAGGGATCTGGTTTAGGGGTGAACTTGTAAGGTGGGGTAGATGGTGGGACTCGATGATCGCAGGGGTCTTTTCCAACCAGAGTAAATTCTGTGATAGATGGTCACTACTCAAAACTGACATGGGAGAAAAATTAGGCCTTCAAGTGTTGTGTTTCTTCATTGCTTTACGTGCACATGCAGGGTGATTTTGGGCTCCTTCATGATCAAGTTTGGTTATGGACAAACGTTCATCCACTCCTCTAAATAAAGTAGCAGCTGTACAGGAGCCCTTCTACTCCTTTTTCTCATGAATCTTTTAAAATGCAGCTCTGAGGGTGACACACACAGACTTTCTTGCCTTTCTTCCTGGCTTTGCTCCTCTTCCAAGTGACCCAGTGTGAAACTAACAGATGAGGAAGACATTCTATTGAATTTAATTTTAAACAACCAAACTCCAGTGGATTCTTGAAACAAGTACTGGTGGTTTGCATCCTTAGAACCACTTGGCAGAGTGGCTGGAGTACAGCCTTCCAAACAAGAGCCTGGTGCTTCCAAAGCGCGCACAGAAGCCATCTACGCTCATGCTATGTGCTTCTGCTTTTCAGGTAGTCCTGTATTGTAAGTGAACCTGTTATTTCTCATCATTCTGACTGCTCTTCTGCAACTGTGCAGTGCAGACAAGTACTTTTGTGGGCTCCAGGTCTCTGGATGTCTCAGCTCTCTTTTTTGCAATATTCATGATTTACATAACCCCAGCCAGCAATTGCACAAGTGCTTCAACATAAAGCTGATTAGGAAAACGTCACCTCAGTGCACACCTGGCTGAATACTGCTACTATTCCACTATGGGGACATGTTTCATAAATCCTTACCTTCGCTTCACTAAATGCTTCACATCTATTTAAGTGAGAAAGTACAAGTACAGCCCAGAAAGCCAACCACATCCTGGGCTGCATCAAGAGCCTGGGCAGCAGGTCAAGGGAGGTGATTCTGCCACTCCACGCTTCACATCTATTTAAGTGAGAAAGTACAGCACCCAGAACAATGAGAAGGGCATGGAGTTGGAACTGGTCCAGAGAAAGCCATCTTCATGGGGAGAATCATAGAATCATTAGGGATTGGAAGGGACCTCGAAAGATCTTCTAGTCCAACCCTCCTGCCGCAGCAGGATCACCTAGACCAAGTCACACAGGAACACATTCAGGCGGGTCTTAAACATTCCCAGTGAAGACTTTCCATCTTCATGGGGAGAGGACTGGAGTACCTTCTCCTACAAGAACAGGCTGACAGAGTTGAGGTTGTTCACCCTGAGACTTGAGGAAGATCTTATTGCAGCTTTTCAGACACTTGAGATTAAATTCTCTGAACCTTTCTACAATTAACTCTTGAAAAGTAATTTCTTTTAAAGTATTTTCCAATGTAACATCTTTTCCCTAAACATTCCTTTTTTAACCTAAGTCTGATAATTTTGTCTTCAATGTGAATTTTGGATACACTTGCCTATTGTAAATAAAATGTCCATGAAGGTGTAAATCTAGCGTTACTCAATTTCTCTCTGCAGTATCACAGAACATTAGGGACTGGAAGGGACCTCAAAAGATCATCTAGTCCCATCCCCCTGCCAGAGCAGGACCACCTACATCAAGTCACACAGAACACATCCTGGGGTTTAATTAGAAGGGTGAAAAGTTCTTCTTCTTCTTACTTTGTGTTCACTGATTATTAATTTAAGATTTTACAGGCTCCAATAGACCGTTGGCTTTTATGAACTGAGGACCTGATAAGATTTTTCAGGTTTAATGGAAATAGTCAAACACTTTTTTTTAAGAGTACCAGCCATTTTTTGATTAGATTACCTGCTAAAGGGCATAACTGGTGGCCTTTTGCGTCACTTTGGTTTAAAAAGATCTATTAATATCATTGCAAATTCTATTTCAAGTTTAAAAATAAACAAATAAAGAGCTCACCATAAAACATCTGTGTTCCACTGGCATGAATTGATTTTAAAAGAAGAAAGTCCTGTAATACACAAGAGAGAAGCCAACATGTTTTTCATGCCCTCTGGCTCAGAGGGCAGTAGATCACAGACAAATGTGGTCCTCAGCTCCTTGCTAAAGGGACAGACATCTATAGAAAGGAAGAATAAATGCTGCCACTATGTTTGTATATTCTCCAGGACCAAAACACTTGCAAATCACAGATTCACAGAACATTAGGGATTGGAAGGGACCTCAAAAGGTCACCTAGTCCAATCCCCCTGACACAGCAGGATCGTCTAGATCCAGTCACACAGGAACACATCCAGGCAGGTTTTAAACATCTCCAGAGAAGCAGACTCCACAACCCCCCTGGGCAGCCACTTCCAGTGCTCTGTCACCCTCACTGTGAAGCAGTTCATTCTCACATTTACATAGAACCTCCTGTGTTCCAGCTGACACCCACTGCCCCTTGTCCTATCACTAGATGACATTGAGAAGAGCCTGACTCCATCCTCCTCACACCCATCCATCACAAATCACAGACTCATGGAACACCAGGGATTGGAAGGGACCTTGAAAGATCATCCAGTCCAGTGCCCCTGCCACAGCAGGATCACCTAGACCAAGTAGCACAGGAACATGTCCAGGTGGGTTTTAAATGTCTCCAGAGAAGGAGACTCCACAACCCCCCTGGGCAGCCGCTTCCAGTGCTCCATCCTGCTGCGTCAGGGGGATTGGACTAGATGATCTTTCAAGGTGCCTTCCAATCCTTAATGATTCTATGATTCTAAGAGGTTCTTTCTGATATTTATATGGAACCTCCTATGTTCCAGGTGGCACCCATTGCCCCTTGTCCTGGATCCAAGTGACAGGCAGAAGGGACACAGCCACCACTGCCACCCGCCATGTGCACTAACGCTTTCACCCAGCTGCCCTTTCCACACTACCTGATCAGACTGGACGTGTTGCTGGCAGATCACACTCCCAGCCCACCTACGCATGGCAGCTGTTTCAGGGCCAGAGGTTCTCATCGTGCTGAGACACAGCCCTCGTCTTCTCGAATGAAATGCCTGCTTTCCTTAAATAATTTAGAAAACAAGGAACTGAATTAACTGAGTCTAGCAAGAGGTTTAAAGATGGCAGCTCTTGCTCCATCTTTGCTTTACTCCTGGAAATCATTATGCTGCAGCTACAAGTAGAACACAAACCATTACGACCTGCAGTGCTTCTCCAGGGACACAGTACAAAAGTGCTCGATCAGAGGTGCGATCAATTCCAGAGATGACTGCTTCCTGCATGCTTCCAAGCTGCTCTTTCACAAAACAGCTCCTGTAAAAGGAGCAGGAAATGCCTGACATCGTTTAGCAACCGGTCATTAGAGTTTAATGGAAGAGGATTGAAATACAGAGATGCCGGGCTTGTAGACCTTCCCAGAGCCTTAGAGAGGAGCCACTGCTGACATACTGGTGAAGCCTTAACCCTTTCCTCTACCTTCAGAAACATCCAATGACCGAAGGAAAACCTTTGCCATAGTAGAAGAGAGAGCAAAAAAGGCTTCCCTTTGACCTTTCTAACCCGATCCAGAGATGGTTTCTCTTTGGCCTTCCTAACCTGACCTCTAGCTGCAGGGACAATTCCACTATACTCCTCCCAGGCTACCTGTCCCAACTTTCACAGAGGGTGAAATTAAGGACAGGTAGTCTAGGAGGATATGGTGGCTTGGTCCTGGCTGGGGACTCACCAAAGCCTTTCTATCACTCAACCCTTCTTGCATGGACAGGGGAGAGGAAAACATAATGAGAGGCTGGGAGTCAAGACAATGACAGATTCCTGGATGGCTGGGTTGCAGCACTGGTTGCATGGAGTGTAGAGCGGAAGTTCCCTCTGAACATCCACTCCTGGAGCAGGCAGCAGTTGAGCAGCCAAGAAGAGAAGAGCTTCTATACCCACTACTTCTGGAGCAGCTCAAACGCCCTCGTATGCTGCTGGTATCTCTTTTGCAGTCTGGGTGTAAGGTCTTCAACTGGTGAGAGGCTGTGGATGGGACTCTCAGTCTGTGCAATGCTGCCATCAGTGCAGCATCCTCTTAGCAACTGGTGATTGGCTGCAGGATCCCTTGGTTCTACAGGCTTTTCCCACTGCACGTTAAGTTATACCTAACAGTAAGCTACAGAACACCCATCTTTAAAAAGCACATTGCATCTCTCTTAACGATTACCTGTCTCTTACACGACTGGTCTTTTTGGCACCCTGAGCCAGAGGCCAGCGTGGATCGCTATTTTGGCAACTTTTCCACTCCATGGTGCCTTGCTCTCCAGTTAAGCACAGCTCAACCCACACGACCTACTGGGAGCCAGAGCACTGCCCTGTACTCAAAAGGCCTGGTCCATGATGAAGCTACACAGCCCACTTTTGCCATCCCCTAGTCTGAGATCATTGCCAGAAGACTACAGTTACAGGAATTCAACATCCTCAGCTGCTAAGAAAATGCCTCTTGCAATACTGTGAAATGTTGACTCAAGTCTTGCCTGATTCACGTTAAATATTTACCGTTATCGATCAGTTCAGTCATTCAGCTGCAGTACAAAGTATTCCCTGCAGCCAAGTCACCCTAGGCTGCCCTCCAACCCTGGTCCATGAGCAAGGCCATGCCAGCCTTGTATTGGAACCGAAGAGCAGTAAGTCAGGATGTCTTGACGAGTTGTCTCAAAACCAGGTTACTGAGAGAAACTAGGACTGGTAGATGGACCAGCTGGTTTTGCACAGAGCCTGTGTGGCACATATCTCAAACATTCTTGTCACTGTTCTCTGAAACCTTTTCCCCTTCAAGAACACACTTGCCAAGACAAGAGGACCAGAACTGCACCCAGCTGTCAAGGCATGGGCAACCCATCACTGTATTTGTTGCCATGGTTGTATCTTCTCTTTTCTTCTCTGTTGCTTCCCCAGTACTTCTGAACAGCTGTTTTCAGAGTGCTACTGAACACCAAGCTGACAGTCTCATGACACAGTCTATCATCTCCCAAAAGTCTCATTCCCGAGTGGTGACGGTCTCTCAAAACACATTTTTATAAGTGAAGTTCAAAGAGTTTTTTCCCTGTATACATCATGCTGCACTTAGCTATCAACCCAACCATCTGCACCCACAGGAAGTCTAAGAATTGATTGACATGTCTGTAGCACCAAAGACAGTGTGCCCATGACTGTGTCTAATGTCCACACCTCAAAGACTGCTACAATCAGCCTCAATGGACACCTAAGCATTTACTTGCATGGATGGAGTCCAACGTAGAGCAATGAGCATGAAGGAAGTGGAGCACCTCCCTGATGAGGAAAGGCTGAGGGAGCTGGGTCTCTTGAACTTGGAGAAATGGAAACTGAGGGGTGACCTCATTGATGTTTACAAATACATGAAGGGTGGGTGTCAGGAGGATGGAGACAGGCTTTTCTTAATGTCATCTAACGATAGGACAAGGGGCAGTGGGTGTCAGCTGAAACATAGGAGGCTCCACATCAGTATGAGAAGGAACTTCTTCCCGGTGAACACGGTTAAACAGGCTGTCCAGGGGGTTGCAGAGTCTCCTTCTCTGGAGGTGTTTAAAACCCATCTGGACGTGTTCCTGTGCAACTTGGTCTAGGTGGTCCTGCTGTGGCAGAGGGATTGGACTAAGATGATCTCTTAAGTCCCCTTCCAATCCCTAGTGTTCTGTGGTGCATGAGCTCAAGAGAATACATGAACAAAACACAAATTCAGGCCAACATATGATGGAGAATCCTCTTAAAAGATCGTTTGCCATGGAACTAACCCTGTTACAAGAAGGATTTGCTATGCTCCACAGATGTGCTTTGAAGAAACTTCCAGTGTATTCAATTACTATTGATTCATTAGGTCCATGAACTGCACAGCTCTAATTAAAAACCTTTTTTCTTTCCTTCTTAGAAACCAGCAGGGAGCCTTCGATAAATTTACTCAGAACTGAAAAAAGTGATGAAAAGATTAATTAAAAAAATGCTAACCCAAATTCCCCGGACTTTTCTGTGTCAATGTCTAAGTAACCATAGTCTTGTCTCCCTGGCTCTCCCTCAGCTGAGGCAGCAGATGATGTCCCTCCCCAAGCTCTCTGATTGCTTGTCTTCGGCACGAACACACGCTGGCATCTCAACAGGCAGGCAGTGCTTGCTCACACACACTCCTTTCCATCTGCAGCAGGAAGAGACCCCAGAGCTCAGAAAAGGAGGAATGGCTTTGCTTGGCTAACTGGGATTCTGACAGGCTGACTGGGCGAGCCTCTCACACAGGGAAATGGTGCTGTCAGCACAGCCAACTACAGCTGAGTTTTGCTGAGCTTTCTGTCCCACTCTGTGGGTGACATCTAGCCGGTGGCCCAGTGCCCAGACTGTGTAAGCCCTAAGAGCCTTTCAAACTGGTTTCCTTTGATAAGGTTCTTGATTCTGTGGCCCAATCCCACAGCATTTAAGAACTCAGATAGCCCTCCTGATGTTACAGCATCAGTCAAGGGCTTGCTGGCCTCGATGCTCCAAGCCTATTCCAGGACAGGGAAATACATCTCTCTAGGTAGCTTACTGCTTCATCCTAAAAGCCTGTCACCTGTGCCACTTGGCCTTTGATAGACACCCATGGAAATAATAATTAAGCAGAGGAATTTGAAGTTCTTTATACCTGCTACAAGTAGGAGCTAATCTGAGACAGCAGTAGTCACCTTCCAACACCTTCCTATCAGCAGCAGGAGGTTAGCAATCTCTAGAACAAACACACATCCCAAACACCACCGGTGCTTTAAGGGCTCTAAGCCCTTATTTCTAGTTCAAGGCAGCTGGGGCACTCTTTTGTGGTCATTGCCCAAGCCAGGATTTCAAGAGGTGTTAGCAGAGGAAGCCAATGCTTTAGCAGATGCTGCTACACCCTCCCTGCCACTGCATTTCTTGTCGAGATGAAGGTGGAGTCATCTTACTTCAAGGCTGCCATAGCACCACCCACATACTCCATTCACACTGGTACCACTAACAAGCTCCAGCCCCACAGCCCTGCTCTGCCCTGCCACTGAAATAGATTTTTTAAAGCTCTGTTAGTATTCAATAGCAGCAGGACTCTTGATTACTTCAGATTTTTATGGGTGAGAAAATTCCACTTCTGATCTCCTTTAATAATAGAATCATTAGGGATTGGAAGGGACCTCGCAAGATCATCTAGTCCAAACCCCCTGCCACAGCAGGATCACCTAGACCAAGCTGTTGCTCTGAAAGGTTGCAGCACTGCATTATACAGCAATTTCCCTTTCCCAGCACTAAAAGAATGCTTCTTCCTTGACATGGAGGAACCTTCCAATCCATCTTCAAACACACGTGAGCAGTAATTCAAACCCTGCTCTCCATCTCTAGCAGCTCCCCGTGCTCACATGCAATTTTCAGCTGCTGGGGACAGAGGAGACACTTCTCAATGGAGCTTGAAAGGCCATGAATTCCCTCTCATATGCGTTATTTTCATAGTCTGGACAGCTTTAAAAGGAGCTGGCTACGTCGCCGCACAATTACCTGAAAACCCAGCGCTCAGCTTTGTGTTAGTCCCCATAAGATACACCCTGGGTAACACCAAGGGTCAGCTCTAACCCGGTGACTACGTCCATGCTGGCACTTAAACCAATGAAAATACATGAGCTGCACTGCTTGCAGACATCTCCCTTTGTTTATTCTTAAAGCCTGAATTGACATAAATCTTTTAAAATCGATCTACATGTCTTCTCAGCAGACACCACGCGTGGCATACAACTGTTCCTTTCTGTTCTATTATTGAATATCTAACTAGGCTGACAAAGAAACAGCAGTTGGTGCTCACTGTCCCATAGCCTTTGCTCACGGGAATCGTTTCACATCTGACTTCTCTCCCTCCGAGTCCTGTGATGTCAGTATATTGACAGTACTGTGACCAGTTTTGGTTAGAGATGTGGAGGTGCCGGAGCAGGTGCAGAGGAGGGCAACCAAGCTGGTGAAGGACCTGGAGAATAAATCTTACAAGGAAACACAGAGAGCTGGGGCTCTGTGGTTTGAAGAGAAGCAGGTTGAGACAAGACCTCATCACTCTGTACAACTGCCTGAAAGAACGTTGTGGAGAGGTTGTTGCTGGTCTCCTCTCACAGGCGGTTAATGATAGAACAAGAGGGAATGGGTTCAAGTTACAACAGGGGACGTTTAGACTTGACATTAGGAAAAGTTTTTTCCCAGAAAGGATGGTCAGGCACTGGAATGGGCTTCCCAGGGAGGTGGCTGAGTCGCCATCCCTGGATGAGTTTAAAGATCATTTGGATGAAGTGTTGAGAGATCTGGTTTAGAGGTGACCTTGTAAGGTGGGGTAGATGGTTGGACTTTGTGATCCCAGGGGTCTTTTCCAACCAGAGTAATTCTGTGATTTAAATGAGGCTTTCAAGACATCAAATAGTTTACCAGCTTTATGTAAACTCATCCATCCCAAGGGTTTTATCAGACTGTCATTCCATAAGAAAAAATATACGGAGACGCAGGTGGTGTTTGGTTGATTCACAGGAATTAACACTGCTGACTAAACACACAAAAAAGATCAGCAAGCACCTTACTAGATCTTGCACTTAGTCCTTCAGCAGAGCCGAGTTATGGTGTGGATTTCCTGAAAGTGCTCAACATTGGTGATGTATTGGTTTTGGAAACTGGAATACTGGAGGTGTTCACTGCTGGAGGTCCATCAATGCATAAATATGAAAGCATCAAAAATGAGATACATTTTAAAGACTCAATGAACTTGGATTAGAGGTGTAAGGTCACAGAATCACAGAACATTAGGAATAGGAAGGGACCTCAAAAAGTCATCCAGTCCAGTCCCTCTGCCAGAACAGGATCACCTAGACCAAGTCACACAGGAACACATCCAAGCGGGTTTTAGACATGTCCAGAGAAAGAGACTCCACAACCCACCCTGGGCAGCCCTTGCTCTATCACCCTCACTAGGAAGAAGTTCCTTCTCATATTGATGTGGAACCTCCTGTGCTGCTTGGCTGGATTTAGACACTTGCTGTGGGGCAGGTCCAGCTGATGGGCTGTCTCTTGCATGATCTTAGATCAGCTTATTGCTATTAAGCAAGCACTGAGTTACAGAAAAGCTTGTCTTGTGCACAGCACCCAGAGCCAGGCTGCCTTCCAGAATTGGTCAGGGACATCTGGAAACAACCACTTGCTCAAAGCCAGACCAACTTCAAACTTCAGTCTTGTTGCTCAGGGACTCTGAGTTAGTTTTTAGTATCTCCATGGATGGAGGTTCCCCAGACACTCTGAGAACCTGGACCAGCACTACTTTACTCCTGTAGGCAGGATTTCCCTTTCATGCAGTTGGAATTCCTCTCATTGCTGTGACCTTTGCCTTTTGGTGTAAACTTCTAAGAAAAGAAGACTATGCCAACTCCGAAACCCCTCAGTGAGTACTGCATCACTTAAAGCAGACAGTCCAATACATATAGAGATAATGTAAAGAACAAGGGGTGAATCGTCTTCTTTGTAGACCAAACACAGGAAAGTTATGGAATCACTAGGTTGCTAAAAGAGAAGATGGACTTCTGCACCAGGAAAGCCTTCTAACAGCAGAATAAAGGACATGGGATCCCCAAAGGTTCCCCAGCAAACCTTCAGCATCAAAGCAGGGTCCAGGATTGCATGCAGTTTGAAGCAGGCATGGACACATGCTGGAACACACTTCCAAGAGGAACAATCCAGAACATCCTTCATCTACCTCTCATTAATATTTGCAATCCTCTGAAAAGAAGTGTGGTCTCTGAGGTTAATTGAAGGTCTAAAGTGCATCCTAAGCACATGCCAGTGGGTTGACAGATGACATTAAAGTTTCTGTAGAAGTTCCTGTCTAAATTCCTGCCCCAAATCTGAAATGCTGATGAATTCCAAGCTGTTGGGCTGATAGAATCAAACACCTAAAATACCCATAACATTGACTCATTGACTCTCCTCCATTCAGGGATGACTTACTGTGTGATAAAAGGGAATGCAGAAGTTGATTCATGCATCTCATCAGTCTTGTAAAAGGCTTCATTCTCATTTGTACCCTGAATTAAAACTCACAGGACCAGGATTCTCTCCCTGATCACTGTAGTTGTGCTCGGACACAGGCACAGTGCTGGTTTTCAGTGGAAGTACTTGCCTGATAGAAAGAACAGATGGTCATAAGAAAAAAAATGCCACTTCTTCTGGCAATAAGAGTCTGATTTTTGCTTTTCCAGGGTTTGGCAGTTTTGACTCTGCCTCCCAGCACTTTCTTAAACAGGCCTGTTGATCTCATTTTCTGCAGTCCTTAAAAATCAAATACTGCTAGTGAGGATAATTTTAAAATCCACAGTTTCTCTAGAATTCAGTCTGATATCTATTGGGCAGGGCAAGAATCACAGAACATTAGGGATTGGAAGGCACCTGGAAAGATCATCATCCTGCCACAGCAGGATCACCTAGACCAAGTCACAGACAAATGAGCACATCCCAGCAGGTTTTAAACGTCTCCAGTGAAGGAGACTCCACAACCCCCATGCACAGCCTGTTCCAGTGCTCCGTCACTCTCACCATGAAGAAGTTCCTTCTCAGACTGATGTGCAACCTCCTATGTTCCAGCTCACACCATTGCCCCTTGTCCTATCACTAGATGCCACAGAGCAGAGCCTGGCTCCATCCTCCTGACACCCACCCTTCACATATTTATAACCATTTCATGAGGTCACCCCTCAATCTTCGTTTCTCTGGGATAAAGAGACCCAGCTCCCTCAACCTTTCCATATCCCTTCAAACCTTTCCTCAAAGCTCAAAGAGCATCATGAGAAATCATGAGGCAAACAGTTCCCAGCAATGCAGTAAGCAGTTCCCTGCCTCTTCTCATAATGCAGTTGATTAACTACAAACCATAAATGAACATTTATAGGATTAAAAGATGAGCATCATGCAAAGGAGCCAACACAAACACGTACGTTCAGCAAGACCAAGATAAATCTCGTCCTTTGCATGATTTAGGGAAAGTGAATTCATACTTCAGTTCTGATGGTTTGTGTGTGTACCTAGCTGCGCCTTTGTAGTGCGTGAGGCCAGCTATGCCTCTCCCATCTCCTCTGCATTTGCTTTACCCTCTCCAAGACTGTACTGATCGTTACATACAACAGTTGAACTACACTGTGAGGTCCTCAATAACTACCATCTGTTGCTGTCTACGTATCTGTACCTTGGTTAAACGTTAGAGCAAGACACTCAGCCTTTGGCTAAGCTCACATGCAGTTCCTCCATCTGTCTCTGTTTCTCGGTAAAGGAATGAACATTCCATCGTGAGCACGTACAGACCTCTCCTAGAAACCAACTGCAAAACAAATGAACAAAGTGGAGTCTTTTTCATCTTCATGTACTATAAACTCAGCTGAATAGGCTGGTCCTGGGAGCAGGCATGATTGTCCATCTGGGAGGACCCTACCCCTTAAACTCACTAATCACAGAACATTAGGGATTGGAAGGGCCCTCGACTACCTGACATAGGAGAGAGACTGCAAGTCTGCTCCTAATGATGGAGCTAGGTGTAGACAGAGCAGTGTGTGGATCCTGTAAGATAAACTTGAACACACATCCACCACCTCAGAGAGCTGCCTCAACCTCACCATCACCGGAGTGTGTCCAAAGAGGGGCAGAGAAGCTGATGAAAGGCCTGGATGACAGATCTGATGGGAGCAGCAGAGGGATCTGTGGTTGTTCAGGTTGGAGAAAAGCAGCCTGAGGGGAGACCTTACTGCTCTTTACAGCCACCTGAAAGGAGGTTCTAGAAAGGTAGCAGTTGGTCTCTTCTCCCAAGTCACTGGTGATAGAACAAGAGGAAACAGCTTCAAGCTGTGCCAGGGAGGTTTCGATTGGACAATGGGAAAAGTGTCTTCCTTGATAGAGTGGTCAGGGGTTGGAACAGGCTGCCCAAGGAGGGGGGTTGCTGCTGTCCCTGGAGGGTTTCAAAAGGCATGTGAATGCAGCCCTAAGGAACAGGGTTTAGTGGACAGAGTGGGATTGGGTTGACTGTTGGATTTGATGATCTTGGAGGCATCTTCCAACCTTGACTATGATTCTGTCATCAGCAGTTGAAGCAACAGTCTACCTGCCTGACCCAACTGTATCTGAGGACAACCATTTAAACAGTTTGTCCTCCGTTGAGTCAGACAACTGAAAAATGGAGCGAGCAACAGGCATCTGATTGTTCTAAGTGGCAGAAGAACGACATCAAGATACCTTTTTGTGCAAGAACTCACCTAGGAGAAGAAATCAAGTGCAAAGATGGAGGACATTTAGCTCCATTTCCAAATGGCAGCAAAGCAAGAGGAGAATCCTAAAGGAACCGCTTTTGAGGAGCATATTGGCTCCAGTTTTTGACAACATGTCAGCCAGAGTAAATATGTTTCCAGCTTCACTAGTTAATCCAGACAAAAGACAGAACATCTGCACGACTCATGTTCAGCCTTCTGATCACTGGTGCATTTTTGTCATCTCAGTCTCCAGCAGAACATAATTGCAATAGCAGCAGATAGATGTGACAGAGTAGCCAAAGCACTATGAAGTGTGTGAAAACAACGTTAATTAAGCTTAACAAACTCATATGTTACTCAGTGCTTACGATGAGACTGCTTGGAGATCTGCTAAAGATCTACAGAATCTTTATCTCCACTTCTTACTAAATATATTTTATAGTAAACACTAAAGAGAACATGAGTGTCAGGTTTTATCTGTGATCTTGTCTTTCCTCTGTCTTGAAACAAGTTTGCATTTAATCCCTTTCTAATGCCTTTCTCTCATTGCTGACTGGGTGCAGTTATGGGAAAGCCAACACTAGTGTGAGCTTTACCACATCTTCACTGGAAGTGCCACCACGTTACCCTGCCCTGGGGAGACCACATCTGGAGAATTGTGTCCAGTTCTGGGCCCCTCAGTTCCAGAAGGACACAGAGCTGCTGGAGAGAGTCCAGTGCAGACACAAAGATGATGAAGGAAATGGAGCACCTCCCTGATGAGGAAAGGCTGAGGGAGCTGGGTGTCTTGAGCTTGGAGAAGAGGAGACTGAGGGGTGACCTCATTAATGTCTATAAATATGTGAGGAGTGGGTGTCAGGAGGATGGAGCCAGGCTCTTCTAGGACAAGAGGCAATGGGTGTAATGGGTGTGACCTGGAACATGGGAGGTTCCACATAAACACAAGAAGGAACATTTTCCCAGTGAGGGTGACAGAGCACTGGAATGGGCTGCCTGAGGAGGTTGTGGAGTCTCCTTCTCTGGAGAAGTTTAAAACCTGCCTGGACATGTTTCTGTGTGACTTTGTCTAGGAGGTCCTGCTCAGGCAGGGGGATTGGACTGGATGATCTTTTGAGGTCCCTTCCAATCCCTAATGTTCTGTGATTCTGTGATAACTCCATCTTAATGGAGCCAGTTTGTAGTAAAGCTCCCTGTGCCTTGGTAAAGTCCAAAGTTGCCTTTTAGTAGTGATCTCGTAACTTCTGAGGACCATAAGTTGTGAGAAAGCTGAAATATGTGGTGAAAAAAGATATCTGAGATGTACTGTATGGCTGCCACGAGGAATCAGGGATGGCGTCTTTATTTAAAGCTAGCGTCGCAGAGCAGTGCCTGTGTTCCCAGGAACATATGCTCTTGTTGCAGCAAGTTTTGGTTTCGGGAAGCTGGAAGATATTAAGTCTGTGTTTGCATTTATCAGTCTGGAGATGCCTGGGAAGCCATCTTCACTCCTCAGCCCTGTTCAGACACCGGCACGGTTCAGCCCAGGTTCACCTTAAATTTAATCAGGATTCTGGCAGCATTAAGCCGCTGCTACAGGCAATGATTAGAGAGCAGCGCGGAGCCGGCCTTTGTGAGTGCCTCTCTCTAATGGCCATTGGAAAGGGATGGCTGTGCTCCTGAAATGAACACCCTAGAAACCCACCTTAGACAGCACACGTCTGTCCTCTGGTCTCATACAGCACACAAGGTAGTTCACTGGATATCTAGCAGCATTCCCGCTACATTCCCTTAGCACAGCACAGCTTGACTGGCTCAGGACTCTGCTTCCAGTTCAAATTCAGGACAATACACAAATACCGAGGAATCACTCTTTCAGCTCTTCCCTCATCTGCAAAGCAGCACTAGCCTGAGTATTTTTGATAGAGTTGACCCAGCCTGTCTCATCAGGCAGAGCAGGTGTGCTGTGTGTGGAGAAAAAGAGAGGTGACAGTGCCCAGAGACAGACGGATTTATAGAAAGGAGTCAGGAAAGCTAGAATATATAAGAAACATTTCCCACATCCCTGTGATAAGGACCATAAATGATAACGTCTGTTCTTCCACAGAACCTGTGCGAGACACTTCTTCTTGGTAGAACAGCTGCTGCTAGGATTTATTCTGCTCAGGAATCCTCATCAGAGTGCTTTCCCTGCCAAACCCAGGGGAAATCCAAGGGCAATCCAATTAGCAAAGGCAAATGGGGTCACCTATCACCTGCACACTGAGGGTGTTATCTGACAGGGCACTGGAAACATCTGTGTGCCCCAAAGCATCACACCATGAAGATTTCCTAGAGGTCAGTGAAATACCTGCCCCCAAGTATTTCACAGATGGTCACAATAATCTTCCTTATTAACGAATTCAAACTTCACAACAGTTTCCCTTGATGAGAGGACAACGTTTCTCTGCTCAGAGTGTGAAACAGTCTACACTGAGAGAGAGAGAAAATGATGAGGAGCCACGGCCAGCGTGTGGTTTGGCACTGCTGGTGTTCACAAGGCTGCAGCGCTCCAAGAGGGAGAAGAATCTTTGTAAAGAGCTTCAGAAACACCTCTGCAACCTGCAGTGTAACAAAGTAAAACGTAGTCCCAACTGCTCTTGGTAAGTGCTGCTGGTGCTCATGTTGTAGGGAAGTGAAGTTGTCAGCAGAAGGTAGAGCATTTCAGAGACCATGAATGGACTGCATTAGCTGGACAGGAGAGGTCTGAAGCTCGTGTAATTCTGGTAGAAAAAGACCATCACAACATATTAATCCTGATTCACTTAGTCAAATCCCTCTTGTGCCAGTAAGAGCAGGTGGTTGCACCTGCAGAAATGAGGGCTAGACCATTACAGCTTCCTCACCTCCGGTGCCACTGGTCATTACCTGTGTGACTTGGGGGATTGGAAGGGACCTCGAAAGATCATCCAGTCCAACCCCTGTGCCACAGCAGCATCACCTAGACCAAGTCACACAGGAACACATCCAGGTGGGTTTTAAACATCTCCAGAGAAGGAGACTCCACAACCACCCCGGGTAGTCTGTTCAAGTGCTCCATCACCCTCACTGGGAAGAAGTTCCTTCTGATATTTATATGGAACCTCCTCTGTTCCAGCTCACACCCATTGCCCCTTGTCCTATCACTAGATGACACTGAGAAGAGCCTGGCTCCATCCTCCTGACACCCACCCCTCAAATATTTGTAGACATTCATGAGGTCACCCCTCAGTCTCCTCTTCTCCAAGCTCAAGAGACCCAGCTCCCTCAGCCTCTCCTCATCAGGAGGTGTTCTACTCCCTTCACCATAGTCACAGGAATAAGCTAGTAGCAGGCCCTCAGGAAGCCACTACCTGCTGCAAATGTTTCTCAAACAGGTACTGATTACAGCCTTAGGTTTCCTCTCACGTTTTCCTGCTTTCCTAACAGGTTGGATGTTTTGTGAATTATTAGTTTTGATTCAGATAAATTTTTTCTAGATGCACAAGTAGCATTTTATACAATTTTTAAATCCACATTGACCCAGTGGAGCAGGACCTTGCAGAACAGCGGTAGGAAAGGCTCCGGTATTACAGAGCAGTAAATTTGTTTCTACTGAATGTCTTCCAGGGTCTGCTCAGAAGCCTCTGGTTACTGAGCAATACACAGACCACATTATTTCCACCCACGTGGATTTGCAGTGTGAGAGGTTAATTTCCATGCAAATTGCATGGGAAATGGAGTGGCCCCCCAGAGATGAGGAGGAGGTAAGTTAAGGAAAGTGCAGATGAATCTGCATGGATTCAGGGATTCATGGAATGCAGGGATCATCCAAGACAAAATAAAGGGCAGAAATGAAGGAAGAGGTTGTCATTCATAAGTGTCCTGGAGGCCACAAGACTTCTTCACAGTGAGGGTGACAGAGCACTGGAAGGGGCTGCCCAGGGGAATTGTGGAGTCTCTTCCTCTGGTGACATTTAAAACCCATCTGGATGTGTTCCTGTATGACTTGGTCTAGGTGGTCCTGCTGTGGCAGAGGGACTGGACTAGATGATCTTTCAAGGTTCCTCCCAACCTCTAATGTTCTGTGATTCTCTCTTTTCAGAATTTCTCTTCTACATAAACGTCAAGACCAGATTCTGATCCCCATAATTTACCTTCTTCCAATGGCAAGACCTGATCATTTGCATGATCTTTCAAGGTCCCTTCCAATCCCTAATGTTCTGTGACTCTGAAATTCAAAGAGGAGGACAGCAGGTTGTGACATTTATCCTTTTGAATTACCTCTACATCAAGAGCAGAAATACATCTCAGCAGAGACTCCAGAAGACGTCATGCAGGATTTCAGATGGGAAATCTGCATCTCCAAGATGCTAACAGCTTGGTGTTCCCATCCTAGAAAGTGATAATGATGAGAGTCCCAGACACTAGTGTATGTGCAATCACAGCCACGTCTGCAGAAAGAATTGAGGCAAATGGCAGAGCGAGAGCTGTGCACAGCAAAGGGACCCGGAGTAAGGGAATTAGGAAGCAAATAGCAAACATCTGCAAGAAAACTGCTGATTAGTGTCTGAACAACCTCTCTGACTAAGCCAGATGGTTGGTTAGCAAAAACCGTGGGTAGATGCCAAAGCGGCGTTAACCCTGCGGTGACAAACACCTGTATCTAGCGGTCAGGAACATCACAGACCGAGCACTCCAGAGCTGTCACCTCATGTTCGTGATGGTGGCACCAGACCATGGGTCTGCACTGCAAATTCCAGCCCATCAGTAGCCCCAACACATCTGCAGCTTGGGAGGTGAGGCAGCCGGCTAGTTTTAAAGGAGCAATAGGTCTGTTGCCTTTCAGCAGCATCTTGCTGCTGCTCTTTGCTGTTACCTCTCCTTTTATGACCTCTCCCACTAACCCCTTCATTCCAGGGAAAGTGTGGTTTCTTTTTCATTTCTTTAGGCACCAGACATTGTCTTTTCATTTGTGCCTTCACCTTCCTCTACGATGGTGACATCAGCCGTTAGAAATGCTCTGTTATTCTTTTGCCCAAGGCAGAGGTTTGGCTTTAGATCACAGAGCCACAGAGCATTAGGGACTGGAAGGAACCTCGAAAGATCACCCAGTCCAATCCCCCTGCCACAGCAGGACCACCTAGACCGAGTCGCACAGGAACGTGTCCAGGTGGGTTTTAAACAGTATTTGTGACAATACTTGTGCATCTACTCACAGCAAACAGAGTGGAAGAGGTTACTGCTCTTTCATCTCGAGAGCATCAGATTGCCAACGAAAGCAGGTCTGAGGAAACCTGGGGTCTGTATCTCCAGAACCATCTCTGTGGGACCTAGCTGATAATCCACTCTGCTGTCACACCCTGTTTTCTTAACAGCACACATCACTGAGCCTGTTACCTTTGCTAGACTGTTTTCAGGCTTCCTTCCCCAGGAGGCTGCCTCTTATCTGCCCAGCCATCTCTGTCTTTCTGCTTTTTGGAACAGGGACAGCTTTAGGAGATCTCTGCTTTCCCCTTCCTCCAGAGGTCCATTACCATTCCAGACCAGAGCTTGCTTTGCCCTGGCTGAAGGGGCAGTGCTCACAGGGTGGCAGATCACAGACTCACCCAGCTCCATTGGAAGAACTACAAAGACAAACGTAGACTTCCTGATGTCTCACTGCAACTTACCCCCACATCCCAGAAACACTATGAAGGTCCTCCTTGCGAGGACAAGGAGTCTCTGTACCTTCCCAAGGCCATGCTCATAATATGAAAAGAGTTGTGGAATGTGGCAGTAACTTATGATCACAGCTCCTTACCCAGGATCATAGAATGGTTCAGGTTGGAAGAGCACTGTTCTAGTGCTCTGTCACCCTCACTGTGAAGAAGTTCCTTCTCATATTGATGTGGAACCTCCTATGTTCTAGCTTACAACCATTGCTCTTCGTTCTATCACTAGATGACTAATCTAAATCTACCCACTTCCAGTTTCAAGCCATTGCCCCTTGTCCTATCACTAGAGGCCCTTGTAAAAAGCCCTTCTCCAGCTTTCTTGTAGCCCCTTCATGTACTGGAAGGCAGCTATTAGGCCATCCCAGAGCTCTTCTCTGAAGTGAACCACCCCAGTTCTCTGAGCACATCTACATAGCAGAGGTGCTCCAGCCCTCTGAGCATTTCTGTGACCTCCTCTGGACGTGCTCCAGCAGAACACAGTATTCATCAGACAAGTGCTTAGTAGGTACTGAGTCAGTCTTGCCTTTTCCCACCAGCTGCCCAGGACATCCTCTCAGTGGCTGACTGTGCTTTCTCTCACTCCGAGAGCTTTGTGCTTACGGTCAACACTACATTACAAACTATACTTGATCCTGCATGAACGTTTCAGTTCCTTCCCCTTGCTGGAGGCAGCTGTCTGGAGAACAAATGTCTTGGAAAATCTGGCACCATCAGCAGCAGTGCTGGTCTCTTTGCTTGCACTGGAAACAGTGACACCACTTCCAAGACCCTTAGTACAAACTACCCCACACAGCAAGCCAGACGCACAAGGAAATGCACACGGTCATCCTCTTCCTCTGTGACAACCTGCCTGCATTGCATCTGGGCATGTACTTTATAAGCCTCTTGCCTTGGAGCCTGAAGGCCAAACTCAGTTATGGTCTCTACACACTATTTGGGGGTTGCTCTCAATCCTTCTTCCTCATCAAATGCTGTTGCAGGGGGATTGGACTAGATGATCTTTCTCAGTTCCTTCCAATCCCTAATAACTCTACGAGTCTGTGCAAGAATGATGGTAGTTGGGTCTTCTAGTCAAGAATGGAAGAAACAGATTAGTAACAAAAGCACAGAATAAGCCCTAAGAAATTCTTTTGGGGGAGCTTGTCACTGTGGTTCTGCGATTAATTTTCAATTAGTACTGACTCATTTCAGAGTGAGAGCATCCGTGTGAATTCTGGTCAAACCCATGTGCAAGCCTGAACCATCTAGGGTCCCAAAGAGCCCCAATCCTTTAAAAAAAGTCATGTTGCCAGGACCTCAACAGAAAAGGCTATGAATCCTACTTCTGGATAATGCCCCTGGAGTTGACCGATTAAATTCCCTGCTCCATGAAGTAAGGCAGTGGAGGGAGGTCTGTGCTTCTAACAGGGACCTTCAGAAACATTGCGCAGATGCAGACAAATAGTGCTCACCCGTCACCTTCCCACTGCTCCCCTCCAAGAAAAAGTAGCTGTGCACCCAGAGAGCTGGAAGGCAACACAGCAAAAGCATTACACAGAGTCACTCTGGTTGGAAAAGTCTCCTGGGATCATCAAGTCCAAAATCTACCCTACCTTACAAGTTCACCCCTAAACCATATCCCTCAACACCTCATCCAAAGAACCACATAGAATCAGTCTGGTTGGAAAAGACCTCCAGGATCATCAAGTCCAACCATCTTTGCGTTAGCTGCAAACTGATTACACACAGCATCAGCTTCGTGCCTTCTCCCCACATCACCCAGAGACCTGGAAACAATCAGCAGATCTCAGGTTCCTGCAAACCTGCTTTTCTGGTAACAACTCCCTTGATGCTACATTACACCAGGAACATTTTTCCTCTCTCCAGCTCATTCGTTTTTAATTTAAAGAGTACAGAAGCACTTGAAGCTGACTTTAAAAGGTGCAGTTAATGACAACCCTACAGATGGTGAGTGTCAGAATGGGTCAAGGATTTGCATGCATCACAGAGGAGCCACCGCATACATTTCCATATCAGTAAGTGATGAACAACAACATGTACAAGTTTTATGTTTATATCACATCATTTCTCATTTAATATTCCATTTTTCTGTCTTTTTTCTCTTCCCTATCCACAGCACTCCTTCCTTCATTGTTAAGTTCAAATGATAAGCTCTTCTCCACCTCCAGGAGTTTTAATTGCACTTATTTCCTTCCTGATGCAACAGAGGAAGAAGCATTAAGAAGGTATCCTAGAGCTGATCAGTCATCAATACTCCAAACCAATGGAGTAACATCTGGAGAAGACCCCTAAGAACATAGATGTGTTCAAGAACCTCTTGACTCAAAGCCAGTGGAGTAACATCTGCAGAAGACCCCTAAGAACACGTCTCTCTTCAAGAACCTCTTGTTTTCATTTTTATTCCTACCATTGTGCCTCTCCAAAAGAAAACCTACGCATACCAAAAGAGACAAAAAACCTGCTGATGCTATTTAGTCAAAGTCTTGGAAAGTCGTTTCCTTTAGGGGATGGGGGCAATTTGTGTTTCATTTTTAGCAGGCAGGTGGGAATCTTCAGCACAACCTGATTCTGTAGATGCTGAGAGCAAGCAAAGCTGTTATTCATATTGATCCTTCCACAGTGAACTCAAACAAATGTGTAGCTTCCACTCCAAAGCAAACAAGATTTAAGCAGTTGTTTTATAAATCAAGAGCAGTGTAAGAAAGCCTCAGAACTGAAAATGGCTGCCTATCTGTCTTCTGGGTCATATTTTACACTCTTCCACTAACCACCACATAGAGGGCGGAAACTGGAGGGGAGCAAAACTACCCTTCCCTGTCACCATAACCAGAGAGACATCCCAATTGCCTTCAGTAAGACACTGAGGATAGATGTTGCACTGGGGGCCATGGTTTAGTGGTGATGATTAGAATAAAACCTGCCTGGACATGTTCCTGTGCAACTTGGTCTAGGTGAACCTGCTGTGGCAGGGGGATTGGACTGGATGATCTTTTGAGGTCCCTTCTAACCCCTAATGTACTGTGATAGCAAGTCTATATAGATATCAAATCTATACCTCACTTTGTCTTGCACAACTAGGAGTTTTGGAGCTGAAATACAGAACTCCAACCGAACTTAAATTTAACTTTTCTTCTGGATGAAACTATAGGAGGAGGTCATCTCCTGAAAAACACCCACACTGAATTAATTCCGTTTCTGCTCCGAGAAACATCACTTCAGTGCTCATCAACTGTTAGGAACCAGTCCAAAACGTAGAAACTCTCAAAACACGCTCCGTGTGGATGTGGGGTCTCACAGAGTTCGGCTGTACAGATCTCAGCCTCTCAGGACCACAGTACTGACTAACCTAGACGTGTTAGCTGGCACACTGAGGGAAGCAAAAAGCCTCAGGTGCTTCACCTAAATGACTGAGCCATCTCGCAATCAGATTTCACGACACTGCGCATTCACTGAAACGAACTCAATCAATCGTCATTGTGTACAGGAGCTCAACTGCAAAGGCTTCCACCAGCAGCTTCCGAGAGTAATTATTATTGTGATTTCCATTTCAATCTGCTTTTAATTTTCCCACAGCAGTCTCCCACTTGAGCTGTTACCTAGAAGTATGTGCTCTGTCACAAAGTCCTGAGGACAGCAGAGCACGGATGGGATGGGCAATACAAGGTTACTTAGGACGTGGATCGTAGTACCAAACGGTTGGCAAGTTAAAACTGGGAGACATCATCCTACAAAGGATGTAGAGGCAGATGGATTCCTTCCAATGAGGTTTATTCACTGGTTGGTTGGGGCTTCTTTTGCTTAGAGTTGAGACTTGAAACATCATTAAAACTAAGAGCTGTCTGCCATGGTGAGCCAGTTGACACTATGGGCTACAAACTGACGAGGATTTGATGGTGGCACTATACTCAGGACTCTCAGCTTCTGCTCAATCCCTGCCTGGCCACAAGGGTTTTCTTTTGTAGCTATTGGCTATTTATTTAGCAGGTATCACTACTAAAACCCATATAACGACATCTATTTGCAATGTACTTTGCAACTTGCAGCAAAAAAACCCCTTGTTGTAATGGTCTCACAGGTGAGTGGAGTTGTCCTTACATGTGCCTGAGGGTCTCCAAAGGATTTGCACTGACCATGGAACTGTGTTCACAGCAGCAAGGAACATTCATGCAGCTGAAGGGGTTCGGGCAGGGGAGCAAGAGAAAAGTCATTCCTGAAAGACCTTGGAGGGAAGTCAAAATCCTGAGAACAGCACAATGACTTTGAGAGCTCCAGGGCTAATTTATTGATGGTTTAGTCATTGTCAGGCATCACAGAAAGCCACAGAAAATCTTTATAAAGGGGCCCTATTTTAAAGAGGTTGTCATTGCTGAAAGGAAAAATAATAGACTAATGGGACTAATTCTAAACCCAGAAGGTCTGGAGGTGAGTCCCCGCAGAATAGAAAGGGAAAGCAATCATGTCAGCTGAAAGAACTTGTAAAGGAGGAACATTCAGCTGGGTACTGTCAAGTCACTTGTGGACTAATGCACATCTCTCAGGGCTGTCACCAATTCAAACGGGCTGAACACTCAATCACCACTGTGTTGTCTTTTGAGCTGAAGGTCTGACACACACACGTTGAAATCTTGCCTATTCTCCCATACGTGGTAAACACGCGCCCTTATGCTGGGTATGCAACGCCGCACTGGGTGGCTGCAATATTTACTAGCAACTGAGAGCTGAAGCACGAAACTGAGCAAAAGGGAGCAGAAAATGCTTTGTCTGGGTGGTGATGTCTATTCAGCAGGTCAGGATGTATTAATGGGGGAAGGAAGGACATGCTCCCTCTCAGAGTTCCCCAGCATGGCCAAAACCGTGTGATGTGCCAGCGCTGTAGTCACCAATGAAGTCCTTTTTATTATGATTATTTCTCATAACACTACATGAGAACAGATTTCTCTATTGTTGCAGTGCCACAGCAGGATCACCTAGATCCAGTCAAATAGGAACATATCCTGGTCATAGAATCACAGAACATTAGGGATTAGAAGGGACCTCCAAAGATCACTTAGTCCAATCCCTCTGCCTCAGCAGGACCACCTAGGCCAACTTGCACAGGAACATGTCCAGGTGGGTTTAAACATCTCCCAGAAAGCAGGAAAGCTAGTCATAGTCAATAACTCCTAAGCAAGAAGTATCTCTCTTCTGTACGTTTCTTAAAGAATGGTATCAGAGTTTAGGTTGGAATTTAGGTTGTCTAGGTAGACCTTCCAGAGTACAGCCAGCTTCCAGAGTAATGAGGTTGCTCAAGGCTGCCTCCAAGACAATTTCACATATCTCCAAGAACAGCAACTCACCAACTTTCCCAGGCACCTGTTCCAGTGGTCCTCATTGTACACAAATATTCCCTTTATATCTTTCTGGAATATTTAGTGTTTCTACACTGAAAGTACAAAATTGATCTCCCTAATGAGGAAAGGCTGAGGGAGCTGGGTGTCTTGAGCTTGGAGAAAAGGAGACTGAGGGATGACCTCATTAATGGTTATAAATATGTGAAGGGTGGGTGTCAGGAGGATGGCACTGGGCTGTTCTCGGTGTCATGTAGTGATAGGACAAGGGGCAATGGTTGTAAGCTGGAACATAGGAGGTTCCACATCAACCTGAGAAGGAACTTTTTCACGGTGAGGGTGACAGAGCACTGGAATGGGCTGCCCTGGGAGGTTGTGGAGCCTCCTTCTCTGGAGATGCTTAAAATCCATCTGGATGTGTTCCAGTGTGACTGGATCTAGGCGATCCTGCTGTGTCAGGAGGATTGGACTAGATGAGCTTTCGAGGTCCCTTCCAATCCCTAATGTTCTGTGATTCTGTGATAAACACAGTCCCCTTTCAGGATGCCAGAACTTCAAATAAGGAAATTCACAGCTCTTTGCTAGAATTCACAGTGCAACTTGGAATACAGTTACTCATCTTTAGTCCCCCAAAAAAATGACACATGACAAGTCCCAGCTTTCCATTCTGCTTTTTAAACAAAGCAAACAAAATTGGTCTTTCTTCGGATGATCACAACAGAGGAATTTTTACATGCCCTGTTGCAGCTCTATCCCCTAGGCAAGACCTCAAGACACACATATTCCATCAGCACTCTGACTTGCACTGAAGTAGATTTAGAAAATACATTAGAAGTTATTAAAGCTGAGGATATATTTATCCTTATCCCAGTGACACAGTTCTGATAAGGACTATGCAGCACAGAAGAGCGCAAGGGTATCTGCCAAGTTTAAGCTGTTTATTCAGAACCACCACAGGTACAGACCAGTCAAAAAGAGACAAATGAGAGGACTTCAGACCTTCATCTGACTTCTGGGATAGCTCAGTGCTGGGGCAATCAGTCACAGATGCACTGGGTAGAGACCTGCTATGGGATGCTGAAGGCTGCAGAGTACTCTGGCTCCTTGGCCCTGCACCATGAAGAGAAAGATGTCCCCCACCACACACTGGGACCACCTTGCTCTTCTTCCTTGCCACCTGACCTGGGGCTGTGGTCACCTCCAAGCCCAGTGCCACTGGTGGACAACCAAACCAACAAAATGGCAGCCCTGGAATAAACTACAGATCACAGAACATCAGAGATTGGAAGGGACCTCAAAAGATCACCCAGTCCAATGCCCCTGCCAGAGCAGGATCACCTAGACCAAGTTGCACAGGAACAGAACATTTCCTGAAATAGAATCATAGAATCATGAAGATTGGAAGAGACCTACAAGATAAGGGACGGGACTAGATGATCTTTCGAGGTGCCTTCCAATCCCTAATGATTCTATCATCAAGTCCAACCATCAACCCACCACAGCCACCAGCTAATTTCTGTTTGAATTAATAACATACCCCTAAGAAAATACTATCTTGCAAACAGGACAGTGATGGTAAACTCATCACAACCTTCTATAAATAATTGGCATTTAGTAACTTCCCTGGTTAAAAATTTAACCAATTCTTATAGACTGAAATAGTCTTCGTTCATCTCCCAGCTTCTACTTCGTTTCTCATTTGGATCTGCTAAAATGGCAGTCCCATTATCAGGTGTTGGTTCCCCACGCAAAATTACCCTGGAGTGATTTCTCTCCCTCCTCAGGGAGCTCAATGGGTAAGACAACCTTATGTTTTTAATAAGTGGGTCCTGTCCTTACAGCTGTAGATGCTCTCACTACTTGATATTTCATCAAGGACATTTACATAATAGCTCACTTGAATGGTACTTATTGCTCCAGCAGCTGAAGCAGGGCACACCATGGTAACAGGCCCACAATTACTTCTGCGCTGACAGCTCTACAGCAGCCATCGCTACGTGAACGGGCTGAACACGTTTATTGACAATCTCAGGCAGGAAACCTGGAAAATTATTGTATGAACACACTTCAGAGTCTTCCATCCTAAACACAAAACTATCCAAGGCGACACACCGACTGAACCAAGTATTTGTACGTTCCCTCAACGTTAAAGATCTACTTGTAAATAAAGATATAATCTGGTTTTATCCCACAAAGGGAACAGTGCCGTATGTGCTGAGGGATATAGAAGGGTAGAAGCAGGTATTTTTCAGCTTGAAACAGCAGTCTGTTTCCTTGTCTCACTCGAGCACAGCTGCTGCTCTAAGACACCATGGAATGAATCAATCGCAGAATCACAGAACATTAGGGACTGGAAGGGACCTCAAAAGATCACCCAGTCCAATCCCCCGACACAGCAGGATCACTTAGATCCAGTCACACAGGAACACATCCAGGTGGGTTTTGAACATCTCCAGAGAAGGAGACTCCACAACCCCCTGGGCAGCCTGTTCCAGTGCTCCATCATCCTCACCGTGAAGAAGTTCCTTCTCATGTTTATGTGGAACCTCCTAGGTTCCTGCTCACACTCATTGCCCCTTGTCCTATGGCTAGATGACATTGAGAAGAGCCTGGCTCCATTCTCCTGATCAGCTCTGCAAGCCTAGCTTGCTACCTGCACCTCCTGCTGAGGAACAAATCAAGCCCTGAGAGCTGACAAGTCTGTTCTCACTGCACTTTGGGTTAACTGCAGCGTAGCCAAGCCTCTCCTCCCCAGCCTGCGCTGCCTGTTCCTGCTCACTCAGAGCCCTGTGTGAGGCTCTGAGCGTTTCCAAGTCTGCACAGACACACAGCCTCACCCCTGCTAAGCAGGTAATACACGTCCTCCGCTCAGGCTGTGACCCCTTGTACTCGTATCTGTGCCCTACAGGGCTAAGCCCAAGCTGATTCATGGCGTACAATACTTGGGGGCTTTAAAGCCGACACCCCGGCGCGCAGAGGATTTACGGCGTGAGCGTGCATAACAGCATCCGATTGCTGTTGCAAGAAATTGGCCCAAATCTCACCCCAACACAACTAGCTGTAGTTGTAATTTTCCTGATTAAAGCATTGGGAGCAGACCTCAGGAACCCGACTGAAATGTAGTTTCCCATTAGCCTCTGCAGGGCTACAAGTCTACAGCCTAACAATTATTCAAATATCACTTCACTGTACGAACTCCAGTTTGAGGTTGTGTCACGGGTTTTGACGTTTGATAAATTCACACGTCTACTCCACGCTCCCGCTCAGCTGCCGACGTGCAAAAACCACACGATGCGACAAAACACAATAGAACTTCTGACTTAAGGCATTAATTAGGCGATTAAAGTGTCACACAAGATTTGTTTGTCCTTTGTAAATTGGTAGCTCAATCCTCTCCATTTATAAGCAGAGCAAATCACAAAACAAAGAGCTCGGTTCGCTCGAAAAACCGCCGAGCTTTTGCATAAGGCCAAAGCAGCCGTGGAAAATTGATTTTCCACAGCTTACTCGGTCTGGAACAGGCTCCGCTTTGTAGATGATTTTTTATTGAGTGAAGCCAAAACTCATTATATAGCCAAGACCTTTAGGTACAACCTGTGTTTGCTCCATCATTTTTAATGCCATCAACGTCGCGTTTTAATTTCCTGTGCTAAAGCAGGAAGAGCACAACGATATATTTGCATTTTATGACCACAGTAAAAGAACGAGACTAAGTTAGATCTTCAGTAACACGTGGACCTTAGGAGAAGAAAAACAGTCATCCCTTATTTCTCACAAGATAAGATAGGGGCAAAGGGCAGGTTCAAAGTGATGTGGAGCTTTTTGTATGCTGTGCTACTAAATTGGGAACTCACGGTGAACTCTGACCCAAGATATATTGAAGTCAATAGTCTTCAGTAGCTTCTCTGAGTCTTCAGTATCTTCTCTGGTCTCTGAATTGGTCTCGTTAAGTTTACCAGGATTATTACAAATTCTTCCAGCACATAGTCCATGCACCTGAATAATCACTGCGATAGGGCTGGGCAAGCTGTCCCTTACAAGCAATGCAAGTTATGACCCACACATAAAGCACCAGCTGCTCACCCAGCTCTTGGCCAAGATGTGATCTCACGACACCACAGTGCTCTAAGTTTAGAAGCACCAGTTGTGATCACCCAACCTGATCTACTTATCACAGGGCATTGTAAAGTACCTTTGTACTGAGCTCATAGCTTGGTGTTTGACTTAAATACATCTTCCAGAACAACATCCCATCTTAATTTGAAAATCAGAGATGGAGAAGCCATCTCTCCCCTTCATCGTGTATTTCAATGATTAATCACCTTTTCCGTTAAAAACTGGCACAGAGTTTCTAAATTTAATTTGGCTGGGGACAGCTTCCAGCTATTGCCTCTGTAGTACTCGGAGGCTTCTTATTGGGAATATGCTCACGCACTTTAATGAGGTCACCTCCGAGCCTCGTTTTTAATTCGCTGACATGCCCATTCCTTCATTTCTCATGGGATGAGGTATTCCATACAGCTCATGCTGCATTTTGCAGTTCCTTCCCTTGCTTTCTCAAGTCTTCAACCAGATTTTAAAGCACGGATATGAACTGGATAGAACATCCCATTTCTGTGCAGACATCTCCACGCACCTGTCAGAAATCCATTTCTCAATGGACAGCCGAGCACCGACTGGAAGACGCACACTGGATTCCTTCTGACTAAATACAGTCCTGTGAGAAAACTTGCCGCTGCTACGTGAGAATCTTTTTAGAGAAAAAGCCGTAGTGGAGCACACGCATTCCTGAGTAAAGAACTGTTTTAGTTAAACATGCTGAGCTGTGGTCTCTCAAAAGCCCCATTATTGCCTGACCTCAGTTTCCACAACTACTAGAACCCTGACACACCAGGAAAAAGAAATAACCGCCTGCTGTATGACTGTCCTAACAATTCCAGTCCTCACCACAACTGACGCTCTCAAATCATGATGCCGCCTTCACAGAATCACAGAATTAGGGATTGGAAGGGATCTCGAAAGATCATCCAGTCCAATCCCCCTGCCACAGCAGGATCACCTAGACCAAGTCACACAGGAACACATCCAGGTGGGTTTTAAACATCTCCAGAGAAGGAGACTCCACAACCCCCATGGGCAGCCCCTTCGAGGGCTCTGTCACCCTCACTGGGAAGAAGTTCCTTCTCAGATTGGTGTAGAACCTCCTCAGTTCCGGCTCACACCCATTGCCCCTTGTCCTATCACCAGATACCACTGAGCAGAGCCTGTCTCCATCCTCCTGACACCCACCCCTCACATATTTATCAACATTCATGAGGTCACCCCTCAGTCTCCTTTTCTTCAAGCTCAAGAGACCCAGCTCCCTCAGCCATTCTTCATCAAGGAAGTATTCTACTCCCATGTTTAAAAATGAACTCTATGCTACAGTCCATTCTTCTCACAGGGCTGTTCCAAGCCAATATTCAACCACTAGAGCCACCACAGACATAGGACAGACTACTATGATGCCGCAGCAGTGAGACAGATGAGTGCTGCTATAAACAAGGGCACGGGCTGTACTGTATTAGTTCAAACCTGGTGAATTTTAACAATCATCACTTTAGAATCACTGCTGACACAACCAAGTTTAATAATGCCAGTTTCAAGACATGACTGAATTGCAAATCTGAGCTCTCCAAAACGTGCCTTATTTACTTTCCAATTATTCCTTTTTAGCCATAGAGGTACATGGTTTCTCAGAAGTGATGGATGCTGCATTCCTTGTGCTGCTTAGGATTTTATCATCCTTTCAGACAATTTAATTTCTTCCATTTGTAAAATCTCTTACCAGAGGAAGGACTGCGAGTCATGTCTAATGACTGGAATCAACTGTTTGGGGCAATACAGGAATCCTTCATTGATTCCCATTAATACCTCAGAAACCCATTAAAATAACGTATTTACTTAAACTTAGGAACTGGAACGTGAGCAATACCATAAGCAAGCTCTGGGACAATATAAATCATAGAATCACAGAACATTAGGGATTGGAAGGGACCTTGCAAGATCATCCAGTCCAATCCCTCTGCCATAGCAGGACCACCTAGACCAAGTCACACAGGAACATATCCAGGTGGGTTTTAAACATCTCCAGAGAAAGAGACTCCAGACTGTGGACAATCTGTTCCAGTGGTCTGTCACCCTCACCATGAAGATGATCCTTCTCAGATTGTTATGGAACCTCCTGTGTTGCAGCTCACACCCATGGCCCCTTATCCTATCATTAGATGACACAGAAAAGAGTGTGGCTCCATCCTACTCACACCCACCCTTCACATATTTATAAACATTCATGAGGTCATCCCTCAGTCTCCTTTTCCCCAAGCTCAAGAGACCCAGCTCCCTCAGCCTTTCCTCATCAAGGAGTTTTTCTACTCTATCATCTTTGTGGCTTTGTGCTGGAGTCTCCAGCAGTTCTGTGTCCTCCTGGAACTGAGGGGTCCAGAACTGGATGGACTATTCCAGATGCGGTCTCAGCAGGGCAGAGTAGAGGGGGAGGAGAACCTCTCTCAGTCTGCTCACCACCCCGTTGTTATCCACCCCAGGATGCCCTTCTGTTACAGTCACATAACAGATTTATGCAAGATTTGCTACAATTCGAACTAATTTGATGCTTTGATACTGGAAATGCTCTAAATAAATGTGATTGCATTAAATCTCTAAAGACTGACCAATCAGAGACAGTGAAGAAAACAGCGAGCAGAAGCACCTTTATCCAAAAAGGTGCTTTCTAGACAATTCCCCAAAAAAGGATCTACTTCAAACCAGATGTGAAGCAGAATCTGAACGAGACTATTAAGCTGATGTAATTGCCTATGAAAACACTAATAAAACTTGTGACTTCATAAATAATTATTTGCAGAATGACTCATAGAAGGTAATAGCACTTCCCAGACTAAAATATTTATGAACTGATGACACTATTGATTGGAGCATTTGCTGCACCTTCAATAGGTCTAATTCATGCAACTGCTCATAGAAATTAAAGTAGGCTGAGGGGAGACCTTACTGCTGTACCCAGGTACCTGACAGGAGGTTGGGTGTTGGTCTCTTCTTACAACTAACAGGCAACAGGACAAATGAATTCGAGCTGTGTCTGGGAAGATTAGGTTAGACATTAGGAAAGTCTTCTTCGTGGAAAGGGCCATCAGGCCTTGGAACAGGCTGCCCAGGGAGGGCGTTTAATTGTCATCCTGCACATGGTCATGCAGATGTGGTGCTCAAGGACAGCTTCTCGGTGGGTTGGGTAGAGTTAGGTTGATGACTGGAAGCAGAAATGCAGATTTTCTGGTTGATGAGATCATTTTAGAACAAGTTGTTCCCATTTACTTACTGCCCTTTTCTCAAAAGGATGTTAGGAAAGGACACAAATGGATAAGCGGTGCTGTAGAGCTCAGGCCTAAGATAGTCAAAGAAAGAGGCTTCAGGGGCTCGATCACATTGATTTTACAGCAAAAGGACTGAGAAGAGACTGGAAACAGGAGAAGATACAAAGAGAAACCAAAAGATGGACTCAAGGCAGAGGAATTAAAGCTAAAAATCTAGACACTTTTTCCACAAAGATGAGTAGACTTTTCAATTCTTTACTGAAGATGAAGATTAGATAGGTTTCTAGAGAAGTTTCAGAAGAACACAATACACAAAAGAAAGGGACCTTTCACTGGAGATGTTTAAAACCCACCTGGATATGTTCCTGTGCAACTTAGTCTAGGTGATCCTGCTGTGTCAGGGAGATTGGACTAGATGATCTTTCCAAGTCCCTTCCAATCCCTAATGTTCTGTGAAAAGGCAGTGGAGCAAACATTTCAGCTAAAGGAGATCAAAATTTTCTGTCTCAGGAAGTCCTACTGCCAGAATTTTACTGCCAAACAAGCATCTAACAAGCAACTTCAGAAGACATCTTATGAGTCAAATCTGTTCTTTGCCTAACCACTCTATAAAAATCCAAGAGCTTAGAATTCATCACTCTGAAAGTCACAGTTACCTTTGTAGTCCCCTCCTCACATTGCACAGTCTCACATCACACACACACTGCAGGATTTTCATGGGACAGCCTCACAAGGAGAGGCATTTATAGTCAGTTTTCTCAGGTTTGTGAGCTTCAGTCAGCATCAAGATGTTACTTAGGCTGCAGAGGTGTCTTCAAACACCAAGGACAGCAAGAAGTTCAGGGTTAGCTGCTGTTTTTCCCTACCACAAACCACCACATAACAGTAGAACCATAGAATCATCAGGGATTGAAAGGGACCTTGAAAGATCATCTAGTTCAATCCCACTTCCACAGCAGGATCACCTAGACCAAGTCATAGTAGCAGTCTAAGCTGTGGAATGTCAGGTGGTGAAGTATTTCTAATTCTATAACTGACTTAATCGTAAAAGCTAACAGCCTTTGGAAGATGTTGCCCCATAGTAGTCCACAGAACAGAGCTGTAGCTAGCAGTAGCATTACACGGCAACCTTCCAGCCCATAAAAGGGGCTGTGAGAAGGCTGAGGAAGACTGTTCACAAGGGCAGGGAACAATAAGACAAAGGTTCAATGGTTTGAAGCTGGGAAAAGGTAGATTTAGGCTGGACATGAGGAAAGAGATTGATGATATTCATCTACAGCGCAAAGTTCTACCTGCATCTTTTTCTAGCAAGGAGAGTTTCTCTCTTCAGCTTACACCCTCATTTGCTCCACAGAACTTCTCTCTGTCATCTCTCCCTTTTGTCCTTCAGATAAAAACACCTTTCATGTGTCAGGTGAAGTCATAATCTGTACGTTACCAACACTGCGGCTCATCCAGACTCCTCAATCTATCAGCTTCTCTGGAGCAATGCAAGAGGTCACTCCAAAACAGCACCATTACAATTACTTTTGAACTACTGGATTTAACCTTCAAAAACCAGTACAAAAACATACTCTTAGCCAGTCCCGTCCAGTTGTGGAACCGGGAGTTTTCAGCTAATGTGATTTTCCACGTTTAATTCTTTCAATGGCTATGTCCCACCACAAAGACAGGCAGACTCGATGCTTTTCCCCCCTCATTTTCTTTCTAAAGTTAGAGCCCTTGAGCTGGATCTAATAACATTTGGCTGAATAGGAAACCAGAAGTCAGACAGGAATTTTGCAGCCCTAGAGAAGATAAAAGTGAATTGCTGCTTTAATTGGCTGTTGAATTAGCTCACATGAGTAATAGCTCATGGTCTTTGCAAGTTCTGTGGTTTAATAAGATTCCTTTTTACTTCTTTGTGTGAAGATGTATTGGGAAAAATGTGTTCCTTCTGTAAGTAATGATCACATTTGAACCCCGGGCGTGGAAAAGCAACAGCAAAGCAAAAAGCCATAAACAGCCCCGCTCCTGGCAGCGCTGCTTTGCTACCATCTTCTCTACGTGGGGAGCATAAAGGCCTGTTTTACTTATGATACTGGACAAGGAATGAGGGGACACTGTGCTGTGGGGCTGCACCACTGTCTAAGCAAAATAACCCATTCTTCATGTCAGCCTAACCCTCCCCTCGTGCAGCACCAGGCTCCCCTCTTGTTCTAAGTTTCCTGTGATCCAACACATTGATTGCTGTTGAGCCCCATACCTGCAGCACCTACACGCAGACACTTCCAAAAGCCATTTTGTGTGTAACAATAATCAAAATTAAAGGTCCCTGTTACAGAAGAACCCCATTCTTTATCACAGTTTTTATTGTGAGTTAGCATACCAGCAGCTCTTTCTCTGCAGGAAGTCTTCATCTAGTTTCTTCACACACAGTAGCGTTACTCCAGGCACAAGCTGTTAGGGCACTGCCACTCTCTTCTACGGCACCAACTACATCCCTGCCTAAGCAAGTCACCTTTGGTGCACCCAGCCATACTACTTGGAAACAGTGACCACCTGGAGCACACTGCAAAGCCAGTTCCTAGAAGAGACAAAAGCCTCCAAAAACTCTACTACCTTCTTCTCTCGGTGCCAAACACACTCTTGAGCCTTACTCATTTAGTGTGGGAACACAGTCATTCAAGTACTCATCCCAAACCTGGAATTCTCTACTCTCCAACCAGCCAACCATGCCCTAGAGACAGGAAGAGCCACGTGGGGTATCAGTGCAGGGTGTGCTTTGCCAGTTCCATACTCTAACAAAAGGGGCTTCAGCCATCAGCAGAAAACTCAGGTAGGTTTTATTCTCTATCTCTACAGAGCACACAAACCAAACAACACAGCCTGCAGCAGAAGACTCAACACTCACTGCAGGGGCAACAGACAGCAAACTGACCCAATAATCCAACCACAGGGAAATCACCCACAGCCCATGTTCTACCACAGCCACACAGGTACCACCAAGGGGAAATGCAGAACCAAATTACTCACCCTGGTCCAATTCATCCTGTCCCACTGTTGCTGGAGCTCCAGTTGGGGGGGGGGGGGGGGGGGGGGGGGCTTGAGGTTCTTTCAACAGGGGCACTTCACAAGGTGCACCCACCCACAGACAGACTGCCCACTGCCTCTGAGAGGGGCACCAGGTGCAGCCACTCAGGGCCCAGGTGCAGCCACTCAGGGCTGTTAAGGTCCCTCAGGAGCTTCTCATGTGTCCAACTTTTCCTGCTCTGTGTCCAACCAGGATGGTTCTCATGACTCCAACTAGCTGTCTGTCTGTGGGTGCACCTTGTGGAGTGTCCTGTTGAAAGGACCTCCTCTGTGTCCAACCAGGATGGTTCTCATGAGTCCAACCAGGAGAAAGACTGGACTCATGAGAAGCTCCTGAGGCGATATGAGGGGTGGTCATATCAAAGCAAAGAGGACCATCCCTCATATCAAGGTCTGGTCTGGTCTGTGTGCCCACTGCTCAATGACTACCGGGTTGCAGTAGGGGAGTGAAAGGTTCTTCTTAGTGGCAAACACAAAGGCCAACCAATCTTGCCCCTGACTAGGGTAGGGAGTGCCTGGCCAGCCTGAGTCCTTTCACCTGGTTGTAAGATTCATCCATGTGTGTGTCAGCTAATTCTCAGCACTTCAGAGAGACAATCACATCTCGTATGTGTATTCTGACATGGGCTTTAATCGCTGTCTTTGCATATTGTTACCTTCATTCACCTCTCCGTGGCTTCGCAGTCGGGCTCCTCGCTGTGATATGCACAGATGCAAATTAATTTAACTACATAAAAGCCCCCAGTGGCAAATGAAGGGCAGCACCACTCTCTAAAACACAGTGTGTGGAGGCAAAGGACAATTAAAGTTAGTGGTTCTCACTGATTTCAGGCAGCCTGAGGCATCATACATGCAATTGGAAAGTATTTAACACCAGGCGATCCTGCTCGGGCAGGGGGATTGGACTAGACTAGATGATCTTGCCAGGTCCCTTCCAATCCCTAATGTTCTGTGATAATGTGAATGTTTCAAGGACAGAGGTTGCAGGATCAGTCGTGGATGCGAATGCTGAGGGTACTGGATTTAGGACTCTAAAGGTGATCTTTAAAAATTAGATAATTAGAAGCCATTAGACCACCAGAGGTTCCACAAACAGAGATCACAGAACTCGATTAAGTGGCTACATTAGCACGAGACAGGAAAGCGCAGTGCAACAGTGCATTATTTCAGCCACATGATCTCCCTTCATCCTCCCTTTCTTCAATCATTAATGACTTCCCAGCTCAAGCAATAAATGAGGCAGAAATCACACAGGCGTCGCTCGTCCCTCCTGAACAGCCCTAGTACATCCCTGGAGCAGGTTGAGCCTGCACAATGCTCGAGCCAGAAGTCCTGCATGAAAACAATACATGATCACACACGTATCCTAAGGGGAACAAATTAAGGTTGCCAAGCAACCATCTTCCCACGTTATGTCCCAAATCCTTGTCCTTCATCTCTCCAGCAAACAAACGCCAGCCCCTGTCTCACAACCCCATTCTTTCCCTGGTCTGTTCTGCGACTCTAATTCCCTGCGCTCCCAAAGGCTTCTGCGGTGAAGTTTCTTTGTCCAGACAGGACCAGCTTTCCCTCATTATTCCAGCTGTTATTCTGCCTTTGTGTTCTTCTTAATTAGCGCTTAGTCCATCCCATTCGCCGTTTCCCTCATCAGCTTTCAGTCCCAAAAGAGGAGACAGACATTAAAAAAATACAGGATGCTCACTGAAAAGAGAAACGTCAGAGGTTTGGGCTGTTAAGGTTTTATCCTCAAAAGCAGGATAAAACACTTTATTTTTCTGAAGCATTAAAATATTGACAAGTTCAAGTGGGTTTTTCTAAGGAACAGACCGTCCATCTCTCTGCTACCAAAACAAATGCTACTGCACTTCCAAGGACAGATCACCAGCATGAGCAAAACATTGTCCTGTTGCACAAAATTCATCCTCAAAGCCAGCTAGGATGTCTCTGTTGACTTTTTTCCAGCACAAACAATACTCGGCGGGCACTTGGCACTAAAGACGAAGGTACTTAGCTCTGGCAAAGCTGGGAGCAAACCCAGGCGTTACATGGAATTTCCTGTCAACTTTTTAATGGGCAAAGAGGAAGACTAGAAATAAAAAAGCTCTCCCACGCTCCTTTCTCAAAGTGGTTTTCTGCCACTTTTTGCCTCAGAAGTGAGAAGTTTGCCCAAATGCAATTAATGCCTTCAGAGCCAGTCTCATCTGTCCTCAACATGTTTTTACTTCATCATCATCTGTTGTCTTTACCATCTGAAATCAACAAGTAAGTAAAAATAAATTGGAGTTGCAAAAAGAACAGATGATGACCCTGGTGTCAAGAATGGGAACCTTGTCTGAGAGATAACGGTGTCCTAAACCACACAGGTCTAGGGATATGCCTGACTGCATAGAGGAAAATCACAGGATCACAGAATCACTCTGGTTGGAAAAGACTCCTGGGATCATTGAGTCCTCCATCTACCCCACCTTACAAGTTCACCCTTAAACCACATCCCTCAACACCTCATCCAAACCATCTTTAAACACATCCAGGGGTGGCAACTCAGCCACCTCCCTGGGAAGCCCATTAGAGTGCCTGACCACCATTTCTGGGAAAAAAGTCTTCCTAACATCGTCTAATGTAGCTTGAGCCAATTCCCTCTTGTTCTATCACTAATTGCTTGTGAGAAGAGACCAGCACCAACCTCTCCACAATGTCCTTTCAGGTAGTTGTAGAGAGGGATGAGGTCTCCTCCCAGCCTCCTCTTCTTCAAACAAAAAACCCATAGCTCTCTCAGACTTTCCTCATAAGATTTATTCTCTAGGCCCTTCACCAGCTTAGTTGCCCTCCTCTGCACCTGCTCCAGCACCTCCACATCTCTCTTGTATTGAGGTGCCCAAAACTGGACACAATACTCAAGATGTGGCCACACTGGTGTTGAATACAGAGACTGGTCTCTTGGTCTTCCCCAAGGCCTTGAATACAAAAGCTGTGATGAAACAGCTAATAACTAGCCAACAGTTACAATAAATGCAGTCAATCCAAAGAGCAAACAAAGCCAAAAAAGAGGGTACAATGCCTGTGTGCTTTCTCACTGCAAACAGTAAGGGAGACAAAGAAAAGGTAACTAGGCACTTTGCAGCAACATTTTGCTGTTGATTTCTCATTACACAAGAAATTTTGCTGTTCAGTCAACCAGTCAGGAAATCACACCAGCAATGTGCCCATACGTGCCTTACCTTACGGGAACACTTGGAGGGCACTTTCAAAATAGACCTTCTAGTCTTGGAATGACCTGTGCTTTCGATCTGCTGAATATGCAAGATGGGGACCGGGGGGAGAATCCCTCCCACTGTAAGTAACGATCAGGTTTGTGACTACCTGAGGAACCTGAACATGGGTAAGTCGATGGGATCTGATGAGATGCATCCCAGAGTCCTGAGGGAACTGGCTGAGATAGTGCCAAGTCACTCTCCATGATATTTGAAAAGTCTTGGCAGTCAGGTGAAGTCTCTGGTGCCTGGAGGAAGGGAAACATCACATCCATTTTTAAAAAGGATAGAAAGGAGCATCCTGGGAACTACTGACCTGTCAGCCTCACCGCTGCACCTGGGAAGATCATAGAGCAGATCCTCTTAGAAGATACACTAAGGCACATGGAGGACAGAGAGGTGACAGGAGACAACCAGCATCACTTCACCAAGGGCAAATCCTACCTGACCAGCCTATTGGCTTTCTATGATGCAGTGACTGCATCAGTGGACAAGGAAAAAGCAACAGACATCATCTGTTTGGGTTTCTGTAAGGCCTTTGACAGTGTACAACAACATCCTTCTCTATAAGCTGGAGAGATATGATGGATAGACTAGTGGATAAGGAATTAGTTGGATGGTCACCTGCAGAGGGTAGTAGTTAATGGCTCAAGTCCATACAGCAACTGGTGCCAAGTGGTATCCCTCAGGGGTCCACACAGTGGACAGTGGGACTGAGTTCACCCTCAACTAATCTGCAGATGACACTAAGCTGAGTGGTGTGGAAAATAAATCAGAAGTGTCATCCAGAGGAACCTGGATAAGTTGGAAAAGTGGGCCAGTAAGAACCTCATGAGGTTTAACAAGGCCAAGTATAAAACCCTACATCCAGGTTGGGGCAATCCTAGATATCAGTCCAGGCTGGGAGATGATGCAATTGAGAGCAGCCCTGCAGAGAAAGACCTGAGGCTACTGGTGGACAAAAGGCTGGACAAGAGCAAATGGCTTCCTGGCTTGCATCAAGAGAAGTGTGGCCAGCAGGTGGCTGAGGCTACTGGTGGACAAAAGGCTGGACAAGAGCAAATGGCTTCCTGGCTTGCATCAAGAGAAGTGTGGCCAGCAGGTCAAGGGAGGTGATTCTGTCCCTCTACTTTGCTCTGATGAGACCCCACCTGGAGTACTTCACCCAGCTCTGGGGTTCTCAACACAAGAAGGACATGAAGAGGTTCACCCAAGGCAAGAAAGTCCCCAACTAGAAAATCCTGCTACCTGGTATGGCTTTGGAAGGTGACAACATACAATCTACAGGCTACTGGAGAGACAGCCCCTTGGCCCAGTCCCACACAACAGTTCTCATGGTCTCATTGATATGCTGTTGTCATTCAGAATCAGAAAACTGGTTTCCATCTCAGTGTGCCCCATCCTCCCCTACAACCTCTACGGTGGTTTCTCTATGTGCAGCACAGGACAGAGTCCAGATGCAGCTAAGTCGCACCGCTCTAGCTCACATCTCACGGACACGGGTGTTAAGGAAGATCTCATTATGTGCAATCCCTGCGTTAGCGTTAAGCCATAGCTTACAGGTTTCTAGGAAATAAAATATCCACAAATACGATAATACTGCTCATCAGCTTCCCAGTGGTGATCCTGAATGCTGCTCGGTTTCGTGTGGCCTGCATGAAAGCAGGTGAGCATTAAAGCCGTGCTGTTCCACTGTGGATGGGGAGCCAGCAGCAAGCGAAAGCTCTGCTGGTGACACTGTTTGCAGCTGGCTTATCAGGCTGTCATCAAGATTGAACAAGATGATTTTTAGATCAGCTATGCCCAGCAAAAAAAAAGCAATTTTGGAAGCAGAGAAATGCTAATAGAAACGTACCAGCACTATTTAATGCTCTGGAACTCAAAGGGTACATACAAAACTGAAAGAAAAACACCATTCAAGAAGAATAGAAGATAGAAGATGCAGCCATGTATTCGTATCCATGTTCTTTTGTTTTCCTTCCTTCCTCCCTTCTTCTTTCTTCCTTTTCCTTTTTCTTTCTTTTTTTACTTTCTTTTTCTTTCTTTCCTTTCCTTCTTTCCTTCTTTCCTCCTTCCCTTCCTTTTCCTTTCCTCTTCCTTCCCTCTTTCTTCCCTTCACTTTTCCTTCCCTTTCCTTCCTTTCACTTTTCCTTCCCTTCCCTTTTCCTTCCTTCCTTCCTTTTCCCCCTTCCTTCCTTCCCTTCCTTCCCTCCTTCCTTCCCTCTCCCCCTTCCTTCCTTCCCTTCCTTCCCTCCTTCCTTCCCTTCCTTCCTTCCTTCCTTCTCCCCACCCTACTTCCTTCTTTCCTGTCCTTCCTTCCCTCTGTCCTTCCTTCCTTTCTTCCCTCTTTCCCTCCCTTTCTTTCCTCTCTTCTTCCATACTTGCAGCAGACCGCTAATCCTCTCATCTCTTTGGGATATTTATAGCATTCTGCAGAAAATTTCAGAGCAAGTTACCAGAACAGCCAAAACATTACAACAATTCCAAACTCACACATGCATCTGCTGGCTGTGTCTCTAAATTTCATATTCAAATCTGCAGGGTTGAGCTGCTTGCTGAGGCACAAACTGTGCTGTCATCTTCTACCCTACACTTAACCCGCTGTGAAGAATAAGACGACACAAAAGATTCTTTCAACAAAGTCGGGGAAATATTCTGCCAAACATTCCTGCAAGAAAATCTTCCTTGTGTCCACGTGTTCAAGGGTACGGGGGACTGTGTCAAAGTTCTGTTTGATGATAACAGAATGAAATTAAAACGCCAGATAGTGCTCAGCAAGAGAGTGCCATCCATCTTGCTCTGAACGTAGGGGGAATGTGGTGGAAAAAACAGCATGTGAGGATGTCGTTAAAAACTGTATTGCGATGCATATGCATAGGAAGGGGAATTAAGGTCACACAGGCACCATGCTCTGACTTTGGAAGAGCAGCTGAGGAAACTGGGGTTATTTAGCCTAGAGAAGAGGAGGCTGAGAGGAGACTTTATTGCTCTTCACAGCTACCTGAAAGGAGGCTGTAGCGAGGCTGGTGCTGGTCCCAGCTCCCAAATTACTAATGACAGGACAAAGGGAAATGGCCTCAAGTTGCATTGGGGTGGGTTAGATTGGAACTTAGGAAGAAGTTCTCTACTGAGAGAGCGGTTGGGCACTGGAACAGGCTACCCAAGGAGGTGGTGGAGTCACCATCCCTGAAGGTGTTAAAAAAATGAGTAGCTAGAGCACTTGAGGCCATGGTCTAGGGGTTAGGGAGCTGTTGGGATGAAGGCTGGGCTTGGTGATGCTGGAGGTCCTTTCCAAGACTTTTAAGACCCGCCTGGATATCTTCCTGTGTGACTTGGTCTAGGTGATCCTGCTGTTGCAGGAGGATTGGACTCCAATCCCTAATGATTCTGTGATTCTATGATTCTACGTTTCACTGCCTAGATCGAGTAATACATTTTACTGTAGGTTTTGGTGAGGTGTTAGCAGCAACTTGGATGAAAACAAGCTAATCATTAATTCATTACTATCTAATTTTCTCAAGCTGGACACACACAAAGTGAAATTGCTCTGGGAGTCCTGAAGTAGTAGGAGTGACCAACGGGAAAAAAATTCTGCTGCTCTAAATAAGGTCAATTACATTTCCTAATGACAGAGGCTAAATGTAAACAAGTCTCCCAAAAGTCAACATGAAAAGGCTCCATTTCTTAAGCTGTTTAAGAAAGCTAAACAGGACAGCACAGACTCCCAGCCTACAGAGCAGAGATACAAAGCACAAGCAGAGAGGAAGAGATTCATGACCTTCTGCCATTTGTATTATTTCAGTGTAGCTAACTCACCCAGCAACAACAGTCCTGAAAGTGCTGCATAAACAGTTCTCTTTCCCGTCTCACCTCCGCTTCTCCTTTGTCTGCAAAGAGGGTAAAAATTAAGAACCTTTCTAACAAATGGAGAAAAGAACAAATTGGGGGGGGGGAGAACAAAAGATTTTCAATGATGTGACTAAGAAATGGTCAAGGATAACGGGATGGATACTTAGACACCCCCCACACACACCCCTGCTATTTAGAAGCATTTAACAAGTGATTTAAACAGCAGTTGTTGCAACCTTACAGCCCATACAGCTACAGACCTGGAGGCAGGCTGGGCTGCAGATGTCAGGAGAAGCCTGGCTTGTGACAGAAAGCAAGTCCTACCCTTGCTAGGACATGCTGGAGCTTAATTCATGCTTCTCTAAAAATTAGGTGAAGCACGGCACTGAAAGGTGGTAGATCACAAATTCTCCGTGGAGCGTCCAGTAACTGCTCTCCTCAGCGGCAAGGGTTTGCCATGACGCTGACTGCCACCCGCAACTCCTGCTCTGCCGCCTCCGCCCCATAGCCCGGCACCTCCTGCTCGGGCGAGGGCAGAGCCGGCCCCGACTCTCTCGGGAGGGGCTGCGGAGGGTCCCGCTGGGTCGAGGGCACCCACGGGGCGGGACAAGGCGCCGTCACAGCGGCAGTGGCTGCAGCGACTCTCCTCAGGCGGGACGCCCGCACCCACTCACTGCACCCCATGCTGCGGGATTAGCTGGGGGAAGAGGAATAGGATGAAATAAAAGAGACCGTGCCAGGGCGGGTTCTCTCCTGCTGGGCGCGCCCGGAGCCCTGTGGGGGAAGGAGCCGAGCCCGGATGCATCAGGGCAGCCGCTGGCCTGGCGGCCCCTCCGCCCGGCAGCCGGGCCCGGGAAGGCAGAGGGAAGCGGCCGGGCCGCCCAGAGCCGCCGCCCCTTCATCTGCACCGCTGGCACAGAGCCCGGGGTCAACGGGGTGAGGCAGGCGGCTGCCCAGCTGAGCCCTGCCGGTCCCATCCGCCCTGCCTGTCCTCGCCCTGCCTGTCCCCTCCGCGTCTCTCCCCTCACACTGGCTGCCCCGAGCCCGTGTCCGTCCCCTCCGCGGCCGGGCCGCAGCAGTCCCCGTGTTGCGCCGCCGCCTGAAGCACCATGGAGAGCGCCCATGCACCCCAGAATGGCTGGGCTGGGCAGGGCTGACCTAAACTGGGCTAAACTGGGCTAAGCTGGGCTGAACTACACCGGGCTGGGCCAGGCTGGGCCGGGTCGGGGGTGTTTCTCGGTTACAGCCAGGGGTGTTTCACGGTTAAGGTGACACCTGCCAGCCCGGTGGGGTGGCCCCTCTCTCCGCCCTTGTATGCAGAGTACCGGGTCGTGTCTCAACATTTCCTGTCAGAAGTAAGCACCTCCCTGATCTCCGTCTTCTGCTCTCAAGCAGCTGAAGACCCAGAAACGTCTCACTCCAAAAAACGCGCTCATGGTGAGGGTAGGCTCTGCCAGGAAGGCGGTTCGGTCCCTGCCTCCCAGCACAGCCCCTCACCCCCTTACACTGAGCAGCCAAGGCTGCCCCAGCAGGGAGTTCTGGCAGCATCTGCTGTGCTGAGCGCACACACTGGTCAATCATACACAGTTCACCGTGCATGCTGTACAGTCTGGGGATGTTTCTCTCCCCAAGGACATCTTCCACTAGACCAGGATGCCCAAAACTCCATCCAACCTGGTCTTAAGCATTCCCAGAAATTGAGTGTCCACAACTGTCCTGGGCAGCCTGTTCCAGTGTCCCTGACAACAATTTCTTCCTTCTGAGTGATCTAAACCTACCCTGTTTCAGTGTGAACCTCTCGTCCAATCACTACCTGCCTTTGCACATCCTTCTCCAGCTTTCTTGTAGGCCCTCCTTAAGTACCGAAAGGCCATAGTAAGTTCTCCCCAGAGCCTTAACTTCTCCGAGCTGAGTCACCCCAAAAGACGCTGTTTGCTGAATTCAAGGAAGCTGGAATATCATTATCCTGTGTTACCTGTCATAGGGAAGCAGACAGAGAAAGAGCATCATGGCTGATGACAGCACACTGCACAGACTGCACACACTGCTGAAGGAAGAACAGTGCCAATGCCCTGCCTGCTCTGGAAGAACACTGCTCCACCCTGGAGATCTCTGCTCTCCTACTTTTCTCACCCACCCCCACACACTATGAAACAAGTAGCTTCCTCCAAATCCCAAGCCCAACATTAGCTTGTGCCTTGCCTTGTCTGCAAGCAGTGTGAGAGTCTCTCAGCACTGCAAGCTTCTGGTTTTCCCTTGTGGGAAGCAAATGAGTTCCAGCTGGACAGCGTAAGGATGAGAAACTTGTAATGATTCAGGGCACTACCCTCTTGGATACTCTCTCCCCAAGGCCAGCAACTGCTTCCAGCCCTAGAAGGTATACAAATAGGTCCCATCACTGCCATGTGTCTAGCAAGAATTTCAGTTAACCATCACAGTTGTTTGGAAGCTGTCAGTCATGCCACTGGCATTCCTCTTACTGGGGATAGAGAGTCCTGAATGTAAAGAACCCTTAGAGTGTGTCCATCCCCCTTTGTGTAAAGATCCCGTTCTGCACCCTTCGTCCAGTGGTTCAAGCTCTCAGCTCCCCAATGGCTCTTAGCCATCAGGGAAGTGGTCTGTGACTTCTTTTCACATTTATCCTGCTTTCTGGCTTTCCTGAGCCTTTCAAGAACGCGAGCAGGTCCTCAAACCATTCCCTAAGTCTTAGCAGCATTCAGACTGCCCAGGGTTGGGTCTGGGCATACTGAAAGAAATACTGAAGCACAGAAACACTCAGCGTGAAACTACTGGATACTCTAGCAGGGCATGAGGTGCAGAGGTAAAAAATAATCTGAGCAGCTGTTCTACCAAAATGGTTTACAAAATCCCATGCATGCGTCCCTTTTTTGGTCGAAAGTGTGCTACAACAAATGGGTGTGTGTCTTACAGGTAGCAACAGCAGAGCCTTCAACACCAATAGGCTTTCATCCTGTAAGACATAAAACATTTGACATGGAATGTACTATTAAAGCCAGACCGAGGGGGGAGAGGCGTTCAAGGACTGATTTCCATTTCAAACTGCATTCTGGCACTTTGTACTCCAGCACCATTGGTGGATCAATATTTAATGCCCGGAGATTCTGGCTCTGCAGAAGTCATGCCAGGGGACCTCTAGAGCCAATCTGCTTAGGTGGAGGAGTGATAATTATTCATGGGCTCCTGCCTCTTGCTCCTTCTCTTGCACAGCCCCACTCTGCTGACTCAGTGCCTTATTCAGTCTTCTCTCCCTCTCTCCACTGCTGTAGCTGGACCCTTTTGCCTTCACCACCTCTGAGAGGCTGCACATCCCACCATGGCTAAAACAGCAATGGGTAAGAAACCGAATCTCTTTTTATTCAACCAGTACAACAGCCACTATTTCCTGGGACTGCTGCCTAATCTGGAGGTTCTTCTCCGAGTCCCTCGAGTTTATTAAAAATCAAAACGACGCTAAATAGAATTTTAGTATCTTTTAATATCTGGATTAAATAAATAAATAAATGGAGGGGCTGTGGGGTCCTGGGGCTTTTTTAACATCCTAACCGGAGATCGGGTTAATTCTTTACTTATAGGTGAGGTCTGAGTTGAACTGGCTTTCATTATTTGGAAGGTGGCTATAGATTTATTTGTGGCATTTTAAAACCAAAAAAAATAAAAGAAAGCCGAACGGGAAAGTTCTCCGTGCTGTAAAACCGTCTCCCACCACCCCCGTACCCTGCAACCTGCTTCGGCTTCGGCCACGGACCCCGTGGGGAGGAGAAGGACGGGGAAAGGCGAACGATTCGGGGGCTACAGGCGGCGGCCCCGGGGGAGCCGGGTGGGGCGGGAGGCTGTCCGCAGAGCATCCTCCCCCGCTCCCCTCCCCCGGCACGAACCGCGCCCTGCCGCCGCCCCTCGGCCCCCGCCCAGCGGCGCGGAGGGGTGCGGCCGCGGGGGTCCCGGCCCAGGGGAGCCATTGAGGGGCTCGTCGCCCCCGGGGCCCACCTA
>VXBP01007319.1:86060-117902 GCA_013400115.1 Rhinopomastus cyanomelas
AGCCCGACTCGGTCCCTTTGTTCGACTGCTGGGGTGGGTGTGGGAGCGGCAGATCGCAGGGGAGGGGGTGGGAGCGAGAGGAGAACAATCGTGGGGTCAGGCTGCTGGAAGCATCCACAGCCTATTGCTCCGTGATTATTTCTTCTTTTTCTTGGGGGTGGGGGGGTAAAAGGGCAGGTCCTCAGTTTGACGCATTCAAAGTCGAGTTTTGGCAATCGCTCACTATTACAGTCACGCACACGCGAATCCCACGAAATAAGGATAGAGAGCTCCAACGCAATTACACCCTTCCCTAAGCAGCAGACTCCATTCGAAGTCCCACTCAGTGGGACTCCGTTATCACTCAAAAATCAGACTGTACAAAGTTATCCTGACAGCACTGGCAGCAGCCGATGCATCACATTAATTGACTTGAATGAGGATGCCCGGCTCCCGAGGAGTAACCGGTGTGGATTTTAACCTGGCTGTGACACCTCTGGGAACAAGGCAGGAGACAGCTATAGATGCAAATAGAGGAGCGAGACAAGGGCTGTGGGAGTCTGGCCAGCTCTGCAGTGCCGAGCCCGCCGTCCCCTCCCATTGCAGCAGTCTGGTATCTGATGATCAGTATTGATAATTTGTAGCCCGTTTGGAGACTTATCACTGCAGAAAGCCCTGGTTAAGAATTCTGTCACTAGGGAAGACAGGATTCAGCAGCCTTTGGTTAACAATCTCCCAGCACACAGGTGTAGCTGTTTCTGCAGCAAGAGGGGTATCTGGAATCATGAGGTTTGCCCAGAGATGGATTGGCTGTGTCATAGCAGTTTGCCTGTGAATACTGGTTAAGAAGCTACATGCACACGCAACAAAAAGCACTGTAGCTACCTAGTTCAGGTTTCTAAAAATACTGAACTGCGACATCATCCTATTAAGAGATACCAGTCAGTTAAATGCATTATTAAGAGCATCTTCCCTCTTTAAACTTAACAAAGGTTAAGGAATTTCATCACTATTTCTTTAAACCTTATTCTTCTTTGTGACAGTTGCTTGTAGGGAAAAGCTGGATCTAGACAGCCTTTATTTCAAGAGTTTCAAGGCGACAAATTTCATTTCCATGTGGAAAAAGAGCTGCATCCTCAGTCATACACGCTTCCAGTTAGCACACAATAAGCTCCATTTGTGCTGTACTCAAGCTTTACCCAGTAGACCAACGAAAGAACTACAGAGTGCCCAATTTTTTTTCTTCCCCTGTTGAGCACCATGTTTTGCAAAGTGGCCATAAAAGCTGGATCCTGCTGCCACCGGAGCCAACAGAACATTTCCAATCAGCCTAGGCTGGCCCACTATTAGGCTTCTGGACTTGGTCCAGCAAGGCACTTAAGCAGGTGTCTGAGTTTGAGTATGCGAATGGTCCTACTGGCTTAGGACCCAGCTCTTCATGTAACTCAGGGTATGCAAATGCTAAATACCTGCATACACCCACATTTATATTCTGCCAGAGAAAGCAAAACTAAGCCTCATTTTCTCTAAGGCTCTGTTTAATGAAAAAGGTTTGCAAGACAAGCTCCTTTGACCTGAACAAGGTGTCTGAAACCATCATCTCACTGATTTCTTGCAGCTTTTGATTTAAATAGTGTTTATTATGAAAGCATCTTCAGACAGGTGTCATACAGGAAATCTTAGTCCTGATGATCATTCTGTTTTATAGCTGGATAATGGCAACAGATGGGATATATATTAATGATGTGTTAAATGTGTGCTTTAATTCAGCCTCCTTTTGAGATAGCCAGGAACTCTGAGGTGATAAATGGGTGGGATTTATGAGGATGTGGGCATTCAGGCTGCCCTACTGCTGCCTGCATTGCATACCTTCCTATGACTGAGCTGTTGTAGAAGTGCTTTAGAATCACAGAACATTAGGAATTGGAAGGGACCTCAAAAGATCTAGTCCAATCCCCCTGCCACAGCAGGATCACCTAGACCCAGGCACACAGGAACATATCCAGGCAGGTTTTAAGTGTCTCCAGAGAAGGGGTTGTTCTACCTTGTCACTTGCAAGAAGGGGTTGATCCTTAGCTTGATGGATACAACGGGATAACCAGGTTTATTAACTATTAGTGTTTTATCTCATATGTAAACACACATAGGACATCAGAAATAAGTAAATGGAACACTTACACAAGTGTTGGAACTTCAACTGCAGCAGTAGTCACCTGGACATCAGTGCCTACTTCAGGTTACACAACACCCAGCTAAGCACCAGGCTGAATTTGGCCTGAACGTACTCCTTTTCATGTTCTGCAGCTTTAGCAGTTCTTCCCCTTTTATAAATAAATTAACACAAATCAGCACTGAATTAGTTTGAGCTGTCAGAAAATGACATCTCTGAATAGACAAATAGGAAATTAAGATGAGAATAAATGCAGACAAGACTAAAAAAGGGGTTACTGTCTCATCATTGTAACAAGAATGTGATTTGATTGAGACACCGTTACTCCACATTTTGACAAGATCTAGCTGAATAAACATTTCAATTTATTTATTTTGCTGAGAATTTTAATTATTAAGCCAATATAAGAGTTGTTGGCAAGTACAATTCACTAGAGAACTGAAGGTCAACACTTACTCACATCCATTTTTAAAGGGTAGATTACTCTTCTAAGTTATTACTCGATATCAAGAAGAGTCCGTATGGTTAAGAATTTATATTGTCTCATAGCAGTTATTACTTACTATGTGAGGGCTGAAGGATGGAGCATTGTCTGTTCCATCACCTGATGGAAGAGACCCTATAACATCCTGAAGAAATACTACAATCCTCTCACCTCCACCATTATTACAGCTTTTTCCAATGTAAGATCAATTTAGTCTAAATACTTCCTCTTTAATAATTCCATTCACATTGAGTTGGGTCAATTTGCATTTCATTTCATTAATTCATTAAGTCTAGATTATTTTAAATTGTTTATTTGGTGTTTGTCCTACGATAATGCATTTCTCTAGAACCAGCTTGCACACCCGATTTTCCCTATTTAAAAAAAACCTATGCCCTTTGATCTCATGGTAAGATTTTTCTGAGGTGATAGTTACATTGATTTCTTTAGAATTGTTCTTTTTCAAATTAATAGCATTAAGCTTAAATAAAAAAATCATTCCAGAAGAGAGATGGCACCATCCTATCTAGCAATAAATAAATGACAGAATTCTAGATTTCAAAGAATGTAAAAAAACTAGCTAATTGATTCTCTTAAGAGAAGTAGGCACAATTATAGAGTCTGAAACAATGGTTTAAAGGAACAAGGTATTCAGCATTCCTGAAAGACAGCAGGACCTGGGTGTGTTCACGTAGGCATCCTGAAGTGGTGTCACTCCAAATAACTGGTGCTGTAGAAAACTCTGAGAGCTTTGCTACAGATTATACAGCAAACTCTTAAGGGACTGTGGGTGGCTCCCCGTCCTGTGACCAGTGCGGAGCAAGAGAGCTGCAAGTCCTCCAACAAATCTGCTTGTGGAGTGTGCTCCCCCAGACTCCATGTATTGAGTACCCAGCCTTTCAACCTTCATGACCAGGGTTTGCAGACCCTTTGTCCTGTCCCCCTCAGTATCACAGAATCACTCTGGTTGGAAAAGAGCCCTGGGATCAGCAAGTCCAACCATCTACAAGTTCACCCCTAAACCATGTCCCTCAACACCTCATCTAAACCATCTTTAAACACACCCAGGGATGGCAACTCAACCACCTCCTTGAGAAGCCCATTCCAGTGCCTGATCACTCTTTCTGTGAAAAAATTCTGCCTGACATCAAGCCTAAGTTGTTCACAGTGCTAAGGGGAACTGTCACACCATGAACCAGCAGTGCTCTCTTACCTCTGCAGTAACTGCCTTCAGAAATCCAGTTGGTTCTCCATACAAATCACCAACAAAAACTGTTGCTGTCATCAGGTGGCACGTAGAGGACACATCTTCAGTAGGATCCATAAAATGGAGGGCAGATAAACCAGCTTTGCCTCACTGGAGCCAACAGAGTTCAGGACACCCAGCCTCATGGAGACACAGACACTGGTCTCTCATGTGGAAGAATGGCTGCTACTCACAGCTCTTTCTAGACCACATCCAGCCCTCCTGTGATGAATTTGCTGGATACACTCCTGGGTGGTGCTGGCTTTCATTCAGTTGCAAACTACTGTTGATCCCACTTGAAGTGAGCATTGGGCTCAATGACCCCAAGGGTCTTTTCCAACCTGAATTATTCTATGATTCCATGAGTCCATGATCAGCCAGCATTTATGCCTGGGACACATGGCCCAACTCTGCAGAGTGCTGGGAGCCCAGGACTCTAGCACCAGCAGTCTTTAGTGAAGAGGCCAAATTTACCTCTTGTTACAGTCCTGCTTGATTCTTTTCTTCTTCCTCACAGGACACTAGACTCCACCATTTCATGGACACTGTAGCCAAGGTAGTCCCCAACCTTCACATGCCTAACAAGTCCTTCTTTCTTTGTCAGGTCCAGCAGTGCATCTCTTCCTGTAGGCTCTTTCACCACCTGCATTAGCAATGCAACACAAGAACCTCCTGAACTGAGTTGCCTACCTGTATTATTCTTCCAGCAGATCTGGGGGTATTTAAAGCCTCCCATGAGGACCAGGGCCTGTGATCATGAGGCAGCTTTCAGCTGTCTGTAGATGACCTCATTGTGTTCAGCTGGCCTGTAGCAACCACCCACAACAGTTCCCATTTAATAACGGGAGAAAAAATTGCTGAATGGACAAACCATAAAATACTACATGAAATGAGAAAGAAGAAACACAGACATAGATCCTCAAAGACTTTACTGGGGGTAGTCACATATGGGTTTGTGCAGCACAGGCATTTGGCATTCGTGTGATGCCTCCAAACAAATCAGTGTGTTTTCATTACGAAAATATTAGCAAAGCTGCTTAAAACGCAGGAAGGGACCTCAAAAGATCATCCAGTCCAATCCCCCTGCCACAGCAGGGTCACCTCAACCAAGTTGGGCAGGAACATATCCAGGCAGGTTTTAAACATCTGCAGTGAAGGAGACTCCACAACCCTCCCTGGGCAGCCCCCTCCAGTGCTCTATCACCCTCACTGGGAAGAAGTTCCTTCTCACATGCATATGGAACCTCCTATGTTCCAGCTCACACCCATTGTCCCTTGTCCTATCACCAGATGACATTGAGAAGAGCCTGGCTCCATCCTCCTGACACCCACCCTTCACATATTTATAGACATTAATGAAGACACCCCTCAGTCTCCTCTTCTCCAAGCTCAAGAGACCCAGCTCCCTCTGCCTCTCCTCATAAAGGAGGTGCTCCACTTCCCTCATCATCCTCGTTGCTCTACACTGGACTCCCTCCAGCAGCTCCGTGTCCTTCTTGAACTGAGGGGCCCAGAACTGGACACAATACTCTAGATGTGGTCTCACTAGGGCAGAGTACTGCAGGGTTTATTGTTGGCTTTGCAAATGAACTTAAATGCTGAGAGAGTGTTTTCCAAATCTGAATCAGTGCTTGGAAGGCTGGTTTTCAGAGGAGAGGTGAGATGGCTGGGTGATGGCCACACCTGAAGTCCAGCAGCTGAACATCTGGGATCTGTTCCTGGTTCTACCCCAATGAGGGGCTCTTGGAATGTGGTGAAAAGGAACTATGAGGTTTTTTGGCAACAGAGCAGCTTGGATGGAGATCAGTGAGTGACTCAGTGGTTGGGGGAAAGGTCAGGAAAGGAGCCAGAGGGGTTTGGTTCTGCAATGGGCTGGGCCTGAGCTCACCAAGTGTCTGCAGCGAACACCGAAATCCTGAGTGACAGCAATAGTGCAGAGGTCGACCAAGATGAGATGGAAAGTGTTTTTGTTGAGACAGCAAGCACTAAAAGATGTGAACAATCAGGAGAAAAGGAGTTGGGGGCATAAGCTGCTAGCAAGCCCTCCTTCCCAACATAACATTGAGCTTTCTCTGAGAAATCAGGTGTGGCTATTAGGTTATACAGATACTAGTCTGTCCTGCTTGTAGAAGGAACATCGCTACTTTGTCTTGCCGACTCCTGAATGGAGCCAAGCCACAGTTTGTGTCTGGAAGAGTTTGGGTCTATTTCACTGACCTTTCCTTTGGATTGTTGTAAGAGGCTCATCTTCGCCCAACTAAATGAACCTGGCACCCTCCATACCCCTTCACAAGCCACATCCTTCAGATCCCTCACCTTCCTGTTAGCCCTTCAGTAGCCTTTTGTCTATTCCTCAGAGTGGCTTTTAAAATGGGGACCCAAAACTGGATGCAGTACTTCAGGTGCAGCTGCACAGTATGAAACATCTTCATCCACTGGTGAATCCAGCCTCTTCTCTGGCTGATTCACATTCACACACTTCTGCTTCCTCCCTCCATTCTCTCAGTCTGACACCTTTGAAATAAAGGTAGAAGAAACAGCAAGAAACCTGCTCATTGTGAGACTCTGAGAGGCAACCTCTGTGTGCTGAATTATTTCTGTAAACTTATTTTTTAAAAGAGCCACTGCCACAGTGTCCAGTTCGATTTTGGAGCTTAGACTTTGTGTTTCAGCGGTAGCAGCTAAGGGTTTGTGTGGTCACATGCTGAAATGTCACCTGAAATCTCTCTTGGGCACTTGTAGTCTCTTTGAGACTGTGTGGAAGACAAGTGGGAAATTATCTTAGATTTTTAAATGCAGTGGAAATGGTTTTTCACAGCTGGTGTATTGAACACTGACAAGTCTAGAGTAGCCCTAGTTTCTAGATTTGGGGAGCCTGCCAAAAGGTACTTTTCCTGCTCATTCAGCTTCCCAGTTGTTAGGGGATAACACCAGATGGAAGTGTGAGGTCTGCACATCCACTTGGTATAACCAGGGCCAGCCAGGGAGCTGCTGTCATTTTTGCTTACATCATGCAGGGCTTTAGAGTCATAGACTCACAGAATGGCCAAGGTTGGAAGGCACCTTAAAGATCATCTAGTTCCAGCCCCGCTGCAGAATCATAGAATCATTAGGAATTGGAACCTAACCTTCCCCTGGCAGCTTCAGGCCCTGCCCTCTCATCCTGTTGCTAGTTGCGTGGGAGAAGAGCCCGACCACCCACCTGCCTACAGCATCCCCTCAGGTATTTGTAGAGGGATAGATCTACATGCATGCCATTTGCTATTGTCTACAGAAAGCAAATCAGTTCAAACTCCTGAGACATCCTTACTGTAATATGTCCCACAAAATTCAAATTCCACTCAAAACTCAGAAGACAATTACATTAGAGTTTTTCCAGTAGCTCCCTGCTTATCCGTGCGGGTCTCCTGCCTCCTTTGCTTCACTCGTTACTCTTAGAGATGCGTCAGTCTTGAGCTTGGAGCAAGTGGTGCTTTAATACTGACCGGTTCTCTCTCACACCAGTAGCTCTCTGGCACAGGGTATTTGCATTCAGTGTGCTTGTGCAAGAAGGTAGTGCAGAGCTCAGCTGACCCTGCGTGTGCTCCTGCAGGACTGGAACAAGTCAACATTGAGAGTGTCCTGGGAGACAGCAGCCATATGGGATAGCCTAGTCCCTCTGCACTGGGTGCTCCAGGGGAAACTAGAGTGCTCAACACAAGGGCTTGAAATTGTCCTCCCAACCCAGGGCCTGATGAGCAGAAAGCTGTAAGTCTGGATAGAGTCCCCTGGCTGCACTGGCAGCACCACCGAGGCCAGAGCCCATCCCAGGGGAGGAGAAGCCACAACCCCAGTGGTTTTCCATCCCCGCACAGGGGTCTGGGCTGTATCTGCAGGCTGCCCGCAGGCTTTGCAGCTTCCAGGCTGTACCTCAGTCCACCCCACACATACAAAGGCACCAAAGAAGTTCCAGTTCTTCTGCAAGTCCTTCCCTGGTCCTTCAGCCACCAGCAGTGGTTGCTAAAAGATCTCCTGTTGAAGTTGGCAGTGATTCTGCCAAAACCTAGGTAGCTTTAGTGACCTCGGACCCCTCATTAATTCACACCCAAATCAATTTTTTAAGCCTCTCAGTTGCCATTACTACAGATTAGGTCTGTCCAAGTTCTTTCTTTCTCATTTTCAGGACCTGTGGTAGGGAATGGTAGAGTCACTCTTGACAGAGGACACTTAGGCATTTGCTATTTCTTTTCCTTGCTTTCTGTTTCTTCTTTCCTTTTCATGGTACTTGTATGCTCTATGGCCTGGATAGAGGAATATAAAAGCATCCAGGGTCAGGGAACAGGACCAAAGCTCTGTACGCTTCTCTGTTGTTCAACCCTGCAGTGTATGGACAGTGCAATTTTAAAGAGTTAGCCACCCAAGAATGCCTGCAGGCGAGTGAAGGTGCCATGCCACCTGCCCAGCAGGTGAGCACAGCAGTACAACTTAGAACAACATTATTTTTTTGGGGAGAACGGAGGAAGAACCCCGCTGCATAAGGCTGCAGGATGAGCTCACACCAAATACTCTGCTGGGCAGTGTTTTGCACACAGACAGTAATGAGGTGCCACCTCTACGTGACCCACTGAAATGAGATGTGGCGTGACTGAAGGGATGGGTAAGCTGTATTCATTGCAAGGGCTTCTGCTTTCATTTCCTCCTTCCCTGGTGACTCCATAGCTTATAGGGTTTGCCTTAGGTTTAGCCACAAGCCACAGCCTTAGGTTCTCTGACAATGGAGAAAGCTTCATTGGCCTTCAGACAATCTAATTCGTTCATCTCAAGAATCTCAATTTGGAATGAAGTCCAGACAGTGAAGTGACCACATAGTCACTCTCCGGTGGTGCGTATCTCTCCATTCACTAAAGAGAAGGCTTTCATGACTACTGTTAACTAACTCTTCAAAACTGCTTGGCCAGCACTAACTACAATGAGTTCCTGACTCCTGTATCTCAGACAAGTGCCATTAATTGAAAGAAACATAGAATTCCTACCACTCATGCCCCATCTTGAGTTTTATTTTTCCCAGTTCCCTGTATTAGTACCAGCACTAGTTCATCACTTTACCAGCTCTCATCACATCAGGTTCCCAGTTTCAGTTGTGAACACATAACACCATTTCATTTGACAAGAAAGACTCAGCACCCTACTAAAATGGATTATAAAACCCAAATGACTGGCCAACAGAGTGTCCCTGTTGGTGTTCACAGAGTGACGTGGTTTTCATGACCTCAAGCAGCGTTCCGACAAACTAAAAACTCTAGCACACCAAAGGGGGCACCGACAGTGAGATTTGTAACCAGCTACTTTATCAGGAACATTCATGAGAAACTGACTGGAAAACTGGCTGCAGTAGCTCTTCTCTGCATTGTGTTTTCATGCAGCTCATAATCTTATGTCTTACTTCTGCAGCATCTTCCACAGCAACATGAGGAGAGGCTGAGGGAGCTGGGGCTGTTCAGCCTGGAGCAGAAGAGGCTGACGGGAGACCTCAGTGGTCTCTACAACTAGCTGAAGGGAGGTTGTAGTGAGCTGGGGGTTGGCCTCTTCTCCCTAGGAACTAGCAATAGGACAAGAGAAAATGGGGTCAGGTTGTGTCAGGGAGGTTCAGATTGGATCTTAGAAATCTTCCTAGAAAGACTGGCGAGGCCTTGGAACAGGCTGCCCAGGGAGGGGGTGGAGGAACCGTCCTGGAGGGGTTCAACAAATGAGCAGACATGGTGTTTTGGGAGATGGGCTTAGTGTTTGGGAGTTGTAGAGTGGATGGTTGGACTTCATGATCTTGAAGGTCTTCTCCAACCTTGATGTTTCTCTGATTCTATAAAATAAAGGAAGATTTCAGCTCACCCTCAGGAAGCTGACTGCCCCACAGGTGCCTAGCAAGGGAAGACATGGATTGCACATTTTGACCATGGACAAGGTGCCAGTTTCCATTTCCTTCCAAGTCTGGGAAATGTAAAGAACCAGTTGGTCAGTGGGACTTGAAGCATCAAAATCCTTCATTCTGCAGGGACTGAATTCAGAAAGGGAAGAAGTCAACATATTTGCCATCATCATCAGCTAATTATAAGTAACATTTAGACTTAATCTCTGTGCTCTCATGTGTTAAAAATAGTCTGGTGTATGAGGAGCGGATTCCGCTGTGACACAGCAATCTGTCCTGGCTGTGCTTTGCCAAGGAACACAATGTGACCCAAATTGCCCAAGGCCAGGACAGATTTTCATTTCACAGTGTAAACTGTAAAAATTTCCTTGTAGCTATTGGAGAGCAGATGACAGCAGACAGGGTGGCTTTAGCAATGTTCTCCCTAAGCCTCCTGTTCCTCCCAGCAACAAATAAGTGGTAGCTGCCTTCTAATGGCACCTTCCCTACAAGCTTCACTCAATGGTCTGGGTGGTCCTGCTGTGGCAGGTGGATTGGACTATATGATCTTTCAAGGTCTCTTCCAATCCCTAATGTTCTGTGATTCTGTGTTGAGAATCATCAGAAACGTCCAGCAGATCGTGCTGTCATTCACAGGGCAGAGCAGAATGTACAAACTGGTTTCCTTTATAGCTGGTGAAACTGGAAGATGTGCATTAGCAGTGTATCTACTGTGCTCCACATAGTGATGGCTACTCAGGACTGAACTTGTATGATGAAAAGACCTTCAAAATTTATATGGTATGGGGTTGGAGTTCCTACAGTTGTCTTCCTGTGGAGATCCAGCTCTGCCGAGCTTCCCTCCTTGCTCATGCACCCTTGAAAGCTGCTGGGAGTGAGACAACACCTGGACCAGCAAGTAAAGAGGCCACAACGAATGAGAATAAAAATGCTCCCTGAACACAGGGAGTGGTTTCACATTTCTTCAACGTGGGAATATATTTTTTACAGCATTAAAAATAATGCTGAAGGTTAAGGAAATGGTGACGTTGGCTTAAAGCAATGACTCTAGGGTGACATTTGGGCCTCATTCCGAAAAGAAAATCACTATCTTTGAGTTTAATAGCTATCTGAGTTTCTTCTCTGAAGCTGCCAAAGCACTGAGATAATTAGATTACATTTATTATATATTCAATTAAAATTAGATTACACTTATATATGTATATAATGTATCACAGAATCACAGGACATTAGGGATTGGAAGGGACCTTGAAAGAGCATCCAGTCCAATCCCCCTGACACAGCAGGATCACCTAGACAAAGTTGCACAGGAACACATCCAGGCAGGTTTAAAAGTCTCCAGAGCAGGAAACTCCACAACCCCCCTGGGCAGCCTGTTCCAGTGCTCTGTCACCCTCACTGGGAAGAAGTTCCTTCTCATATTTATGTGGAATCTCCTATATTCCAGCTCACTCCCCTTGACCTTTGTCCTGTCATGAGATGCCCCTGAGCAGAGCCAGGCTCCAACCTCCTGACACCTGCCCTTCCCATATTTATAACCATTAATGAGATCACCCCTCAGTTTCCTTTTCTCCAAGCTCCAGAGACCCAGCTCCCTCAGCCTCTCCTCATCAGGAAGATGCTCCTCTCTCTTCATCATCTTTGTGGCTCTGCGCTGGACTCTCTCCAGCAGTTCTGTGTCCTTCTAGAACTGTGGGGCTCAGAACTGGACACAATATTCCAGACACGGTCTCACCAGGGCAGAGCAAAGGAGGAGGAGAACCTCTTTTGATCTGCAACATCTAATTATATATTAGGTACAGATATATTAGATGGAGAACACTAGACTATACGTTAGGTAGATTTTATGTGTAGTACGTATAACACGGTACTTCTGTGTTAGATTCTATATTAGCTAGTGTTTCTAAGGCTTTCTCTGCAACTCTGAATGCAGGGGGTTTATTTTGAAAGAGCAGACAAGGTTCTGAAAAAAACCACACAGCCTCAGACTATAAGCAAACCTATAAATACTGGGATATTCACAGCAAAACTGCAAGAATTGCTGTAGATCCCTGCTGGTTGTAGCAAAAATCAGTGTTCTGCTCTGCCCCAGCTTCAAAGCTCTTAATGACCTAGAGATTTGACTCTTGCTGTATTAGAGCTGAGAAGGTTCTGTTGCCATCCTTTGTCAACGTTGCTCTTCCATCGCAGTTTCCCTCCCAAAGCAGCTGGGATGTTGTAGTTGCCATCGTTTGCTTTCCCTCCTCTCCCCGTGCAGTTCCTGCAGTGATGTTTACCCCGCCTGGCTGCACAAGCAGATCTGGAATTAGCAAGCTGCCTGGAACACATTTGGAAAATAGACTTTGCTGCCTTCACTGCTTGTCTTCAAGGGGTTTTAAAAGCTCCACTCTAAAACAGATGATTTTTGAGCCTATTTCGTCTCACACCAGCGGTCCTGTGCAGACTGAGTAAGTGCCCTGCTGTTGGCTCTCGGGCCCAAGTGTGCTGCTTCTTTTACCAGAAGGAGAATTCTTTTTGAGGGAACCAGCTTCCATGGCTGAATCACTGATTCCTTGGGATTTGGCAAAGCAGAGCTGCCTTCCCATTCAGCCCATGTGACGTGGGTCAGTCTGTCTAATCAGACCACTGACTGGGCTAACACGACTGGTTTTTGTTTTTGAGCATATGGCAGCTTGAGGAAAGGACAGCTGGGCAAAGCAGGGCTGACTCCTGCTGCTTGGTGCTGCCAAATAAGCTGTTCCTTGCCTGGCCACAGTATTGCAGTGTCACAGTGCATTAGGGATTGGAAGGGACCTCCAAAGACCATCTAGTCCAATCCCTATTTGAAGGGTGGGTGTCAGGAGGATGGAGCCAGGCACTTCTCAGTGTCATCTAGTAATAGGACGAGGGGCAATGGGTGTGAGCTGGAACAGAGGAGGTTCCACATCAATATAAGGAACTTCTTCCCAGTGAGGGTGACGGAGCACAGGAACAGGGCTGCCCAGGAAGGTTGTGGAGTCTCCTCCACTGGAGATGTTTAAGACCTTCCTGGATATGTTCCTGTGATAGATCATCCAAATACCACCCTGTTGAGCAGCAGCAACAGGCTCTCAAGCCCTCATCAGTGTCAGGGCCCTTTCTGAGTAGGAAAAACAAGCTCAAAATCAGAACAGCATCCATGATAAGGTGCATGAAGGATCATTTCCTATGTAGCCACAGCTGCAAGATCAAAGGACTTTCTGATTTCCCTTTAGTAGCATCAAACACTAATTTGGTCTAATCCATTAACTACAGTCTTCGCAGCTCTGGTTATACTTTCAGTCATGATTTCACATGCTGGCAGCAAAGGTGTTTCTGTCTCCATAGACCTGATTTCGATAGTAGCGAGGACCTGTGTGTGCCAAAGTGAACCTTGGAGCAGTTCCCCTCTCAACATCTGTCCTCTGTGCAGCGTGGGCTCTGCAGTGGGTAGCGAGAGCTGGCTCTGGGCTGGGCTCTGTCATGCCGAATGACCAGATGCAAGACCACTTTCTTTCTTACAAACTGGACTGACAGCAGTGAGAATGGGTGACTGCAGAACATGGTGTGATAGTTAGGTGTTGGCATCACCACTTCCAGACCACTTCCAGTCCATGACCAGGGTCTGCAGGAATTAAGAGTCACTGTAAAGGTCAGTTCCAAGGGTATTTATTGTGCCATCTACATACCGTGTATTATGGCCAGTCGGTGAGGAAGGAGAAGCTTTATTGCAAAGAGTTATGTGTGTTAAGGACATTATGTGAAGGATTTGGACTGTTAGTCCTCATTTCTGTTTTCTTTGTGATAGTCTGGGTGACATTTTCATTTGTAACAGAGAATGTCTTTAGCATCTGCCCATGACAACACGTGAGCACCATTTCAGAGCTGTTCTCAATTGCAATTGAGTGCATCAGAGAATTTGGAAGAGCTTCATGTCTCTTCACCTGCCAGGAGAGAGTGGAGTCATGGCTCTCTTCCAGTGCTAAATGCATTTCCTGGTAGCTAGACTCACATAAACCAGAGATAACTGTCTGCATGACATGGAAGGCTGAGGTCATGTAGGAGAACAGAAGCAGTCTTTGCAGTACGGGGCCTCTCACGTGTGGTTCAATAAAGGCTCGGTGTTTATAACAAATAGTTGAAAGTCAATAATCTAAAGAAAGCTGCCAGGTGGGAGATGGAGCAAATTTGCTGGTCCCCAGCCAGTCACCTCAGCTGGAGATTCACTAAGTAGCAGCTGGGGAAATGAAGCGTGCTAATCAGATCTCTCCTTTCAGCCTACAAGGAGAAGATGAAGGAGCTGTCCATGCTGTCGCTGATCTGCTCCTGTTTTTACCCGGAACCTCGCAACATGAACATCTACAAATATGATGGTGAGTGGCTTCTGATGGAAATCATCCTGCAGGTCAGATAAGGTGCTACTGCTGGGAAATTACTCACCTCTCCATCCCAACCCATAGTGTTAGCTGGCGGATATTTTGCTGATTTAACAACTTGTTTGGTTGTTTGGCTATTACTTACTCCTGGTTGTGTGTTACTGATGGTGCTTGATATTGTTCCTAAGGGGAACAGCCTGAGCTCTGAGAGCTGGCCCTCTCACACTGAGTAGTACTACTGCCTGCCTGAGAATCGCTGCTCTTTGCAGCTGACAGAATTCCCAAGGAAGCCAAGAAAAGCTGAAAGGATGCTTAAAACATTAATCAGCTAGGGCACAGCTCGCTCGGGTTGCGTGCTGACATAGATCCCCAGTAAGCTGCCAAAAGTGCTTTCAAATGTTGTCACTGTGAGATTACAGTGTAATTAATCCATCACACCTACAACAGCAGAATGTACTTCTCCCAAGAAAACAGTTTTCAGCCCGTAACCTACCGGTGCATTTCAAATGCCCAAGCCAGAGGTGCTACGTCATTTGTCTGGAGTTCTGACCTCGCGTCTCTGCTGCCTGTCTCCTCCATACTGCTGAGGTTCTCAAGGGCTCACTGTTTCTCGCTTTCTTGAGCAGACATGGAAGTGAAACAAATCAACAAACGTGCATCAGGCCAGGCCTTCGAACTGATCCTAAAGCCACCATCTCCAGTCTCAGAAGCACCACGGACTTTAGCTTCTCCAAAGAAGAAAGAACTCTCTCTTGAGGAGATCCAGAAAAAGCTGGAGGCTGCAGAGGAGAGGAGAAAGGTAACTTCCCTCAAAAAAAAGTCTAGTAATTAGACCCAACAGAATGTACAGAATAACAAGCTGCACCAGGGGATGTTTAGGTTGGCTATTAGGAAAACGTTTTTCACTGAAAGGGTCGTCAGGCCTTGGAACAGGCTGCCCAGGGAGGGGTTGAGTCACCATCCCTGCAGATGCTCAAAAGCCATGTGGATGTGGTGTTGAGAAACATGATGTTTTGGTGACATGTTTTCATGACAGTGAACTTAGCAGAGTGGGGTATATGGTTGGGCTTGATGATCTTAAAAGTCTTTTAAACCTAAATGACACTATGATTCACACCCCCAAACGATGATATGCTCCAAAGAGTCAGTCTGCAAAATGCCTCTACACTGAGCACAGATCCTCAGTTAAAGACTTGGACACAGAACGAAATGGCAGCAATTAAGATCCTGGTATTGTGTGTATTCTTAGTGGGAAATACAAATTGGGTGCTCCGGAGATTTCATTGCATTGGTTTTGTTACTGATCATTTCTTCCTGAAGAAAAACTCATGCGGTGAACTGGTAATCAGTGATAGCGATGCCATGAGGAAAAAGTTCTTGAATCTGAGGGTGGGGGATCCCTAGAACAGGCTGCCTAGAGAGGTGGTGGAGGCCCCATCCCTGGAGACATTCAAGGTCAGGCTGGACAGAGCTCTGGGCAATCTGTTCTAGTTAGAGGTGTCCCTGCTTGTTGTAGGGGACATAGATATATAGACATAGATATAAATATACCAAGGAAAGGACCAGACATAGTTACTCTACTCCATCCACAGTTTCCCTAAGCATCTCCCACTCTCTGCTGCTAGACAAACCAGGCAAACCTTTTCTGTCAGTTTTTATCATCCTTTTAAATCTAGATACAACAGCCACCAGGCATGACCGTTCTAGATCATGTCCTTCCAGCACAGTTCTAATTAAAATCAAGTATAACTAATGGATGAGAATTGCCTCTTTGGAAAAAGTTCTAATTGATTTCACACTGTTTAGGAATTTGGTTCTGCTCTGTTAATTAGGCAGCACTCATTAATACATTTCTAAACTCCTGAGAACTTGTCCAGCCAGGCATACACTTCAGCAGTCTCCTACTTGTACTGGTTCCTGTTTACCATTCTTGTGTGTTCCCTTATAAGCTTTTCACAGATCACACAGTCACAGAACATCAGGGGTTGGAGATCACCCAGTCCAATCCCCATGCCAGAGCAGGATCACCTAGACCAAGTTGCTCAGGAGCATGGCCAGGCGGGTTTTAAATGTCTCCAGTGAAGGAGATGCCTTTTTGCCCCCCTTTTTCTCTACCTCTCTTGGCAGTCCTGAGCTCATTGCTCAGACAAAATCAAGAGGCATCTTTCCTTTTCCCAGCACACAGCAGGCGCCCTTTGGGCTGGTTATAGATTGCTCCTTTCCATTTATAAATCTTCTTGACAGCACGTTTTATTACCCCATTATGCTTTTGGCATACGTGTGCTAGATTGTCCTGCCTTGGAGGATAATCAGAAAGATCTTTTCATCCCTCAGACATAAGAAATTAGAGCACAGTGACATTGTGTACATCAGAAGTCGGTTTCATTTGGAATCTCCAATATTTATCAGTTTCTACCCATCAGCCTTGAATGTTCAGCTGTTATCACCCCTGATACACAGACCTCAGAGCCATGTGTCAGATTACCTGTCTTTATTTCCCATGTTCATGTTCAACTTAGTAGCATGAAATTGAAATACTGAAAGTGTTTCACATTTTTACGAGACTTGGGATTATGGGAGAAAAATTGGATGTAATAAATCCTTTTAGTGGCTTTATATTGGGATGGAATTCAATCAAGCTCATCCCTAATGCAGGAGAAGAGACATAGGTTTTAATTTTCATGCTTTTGGATATAGTCTTGTAGCTACATGAGTTTTTAATACCATTACTGTGATGTACTGCAAGAGAAGCCCCTCGTTCAGCCCATCTCTGCCAGTGTCACAAGTGCACTCTGCACTGGGCTTCAGCACCCAACGCACTGCCCCTTTGAGCCTGCCCAGAGGCTCTTCTTAGTTCTCTCAATCCATCTCTCCCTTGGCATTGGTACTACAGGCTGTTGGGGGAAAGGACATCACCAGCTCAGGGAAGGCAGCAGAGCTGGGGGACAAATGCTCCCTCATAGACACTGCATGGCACCTAGAAAACTTCCACACCCGTTGAGAGGAGAGGCAGAGAAGGGGTCAGCATCTTCCCTGACAAGCTTGCTTTCTTCTTCAAACACATTTCTGCTCCCTTCCTTGGCTTCCCACCAAATTTGTGAGTGAGCAAGCTGAGAAGAAGGACTGGACCTGCCCAAGATATTTGCCTCCCACCTTGGTCCTTTTCTATCGCTGCTGGTCCTTGCCCGTGCTTCTGCAGAGAGGCAGCACAGCATGAGGTGGTTTTCAATGTAAAAGTCCCTGTGGTATGTGTGGAATCGGCGCTGGAACCCATGGTTTGATTTACACCATAGTGTTTCCATAGATAGTGCTTCACCCCTGATATTTGCAGAAGGCAGCTAAAACTGCAAAGCACTTTGCACTACATAGTCATGGGGTCACAGAGTGGTTTGGGTTGGAAGGGACCTCAGAGATCATCCAGTTCCAACCCTCTGCCGAGGGCAGTGACACCTCTCACCACACTAGGTTGCCCAGAGCCCCATCCAACCTGGCCTTGAACACTTCCAGGGATGAAGCAGCCACAACCTCCTTGGGCAACCTGTTCCAGTGCCTCAGCACCTTCACTGTAAAGAATTTCCTCCAAACATACAATTTAAATCTCCCCTCTTCTAGCTTAAAGCCATTTCCCCTCATTCTGTCACTACAAACACTTACAAAAAGTCCCTCTCCAGCTTTCTTGTAGGCCCCCTTCAGATACTGGAAGGCTGCAGTGATGTCCCTGCAGAGCCTTCTCTTCTCCAGCCTGAACAACCCCAGATCCCTTGGCCTGTGTTCGTAAAAGAGATGTTCCAGCTGGAGCATCCTGGGGGGGGCATTCGTGGCTCTTTAGACTGTCTTTACTCTGTGAGAGAAGCTGTCTGGGCCACTGTGTCCTCGCAGAAGCCAGAGTAGCTCTAATGCAGTATGAACAGCGGTGTTCCGGCGAGCAGCAGGATGTGACCACGCGGAGCGATGAAGAAGCCAGCGCCAGGGGCGGTGGCTGAGTGGCGTCTGTTCCTTTGATTTTACGTGAGAAAAAATCACAGTCCTTCCCCTGGAAGCTTAACGACTTAAGTCTCCACTTCTTTCTGTTTGATACCTGGGCTTCCTGTGGTCAAATGTGTCAGGAGCCTTTAATCTTCCCTTCAAATTCTGCTCCGTTCTCTTAAACACTCAATGCTCCAGTTTCCCTGAAGTAGAGATCATAGATCACAGAATCTTACAGGTTGGAAGGGACCTTGAAAGATCATCTATGTCCAACCCCCTCCATGCTGGAGCAGGATAAGCCTACAGCAGCTGGGGTACCCAGACTGTCTCAAGATGTGCTGTCCCACATGAGGCTCAAACCCACAGCCCTAGGATTCAGAGTCCCATAGTCCACCAGCTGAGCCAAGAACACCCAGGGTAACGCAGCTTCTGGACAGCTGCATGTTTTAAAATCCAGCCAGTGAGTGGATGTGTTATGAAAGTCAAGTCCTCATGATGGGGCACATGCCTCCCAGAAGCTAAGGATCCTGGTGACTAAGGTGAACGCTGTCAGCTGAAATGTCCCAGTTTAAAAACCAGTTGTCTTGAGCCCTAGAAGTAATCTGTTGGTGTTATCTCCGCTGAAGTGGCTTCAGTGTTCGTAGGTACGTGGCAAAAAGAGATAAATGTGAGAAAATTTTACAGAGGGATCTACCAGGCTGGATTGATGGGCCAAGGCCAGTTGTGTGAGCCCAGTACTGGCTCCTGCACTCGAGTCCACGCAGCCTCATGCCATGCTACAGGCTTGGCGGAGAGTGTCTGGAAGGCTTCCCAGCACTAAAGAACCTGGGGGTATTGTTTGACAACCATCTGAACATGAGCCAGCAGTGTGCCCAGGTGGCCAAGAAGGCCAACGGCACCCTGGCATCTATCAGAAATAATGTGGCCAGCAGGAGCAGGGAAGTGATTGTACTAGGCACTGGTGAGGCCACAGCTCAAGTACTGGGTTCAGTTTTAGGCACCTCAGTACAAGAGGGACATTGAGGGGCTGGAGGGAGTCCAAAGAAGAGCAACAAGGTTGGGGAAGGGTCTGGAGAACAAGCCTGAGGGGCAGCTGAGGGAGCTGGGGCTGGTTAGTCTGAAGGAAAGAAGGCTGAGGGAGACCTCACTGCTGCCTGGAGCTACAGGAAAGAAGGATGTAGAGACATGGGGGTCGGTCTCTTCTCACAACTAACGAATACTAAGACAAGAGGAAATGGTCTCAAGTTGTGCCAGGGGAAGTTTAGGCTGGACTTTAAGAAAGTATTCTTCATGGAAAAGGTCATCAGGCCTTCCATGACCAGGGAGGTTGGTTGAGTCGCCATGCTAAAAAGTCATGGAGATCTACAGCTCAGGGACAGGGTTTAGTAGTGGCCTCGGGACAGTTGGGTTAAGGGTTGGTCCCTCTGCTCTTGAAGGCGTTCTCCAAGCTAAATGATGCTATATTTTCATTTAGTGCTGTCTCTAGGTAGGTGCTGCCTTGGAGATAAATCTAGGCTAGTTAGAAAGCAAGAGGACAAACGAAATAGTAAGTTCAAAGTCCTTGTCTTAGTGAGTGGAAAAGTGTTTTGTGTCAAGTCCCATACAGTGTGATGATCCACTGCTCTGCCTTTCTTCACAGGAAGGGTTGTGAATCACTCAGGGAAGTGGTGGAGTCACTGTCCCTGGAGGGATTTAAAAGACGTGTAGATACAGTGCTCACTGACATGGTTGAAAGGTGACCTGGCAGTGCTGGATTAAAGGTTGGGCTTGATAATCCTAAAGGTCTTTTCCAGCCAAAATGATTCTGTGAAATGAGATTCTGCCACGTGGATGTGTTGTGGTTGGGAGGGGAGCTCCTTCATTTTGAACCAGTCCTGAGTACCATGGACCTTTTGAATGAGCAGAAGGGCAGCCATGTCAGCCACTCTGTAAAGGAAAGTCAGGTTAGGTGTGTGCAGCCAGGCCCCGAGGCTGGGGTTTGCTTTCATGCAGACTCCCACTGCTGCCAACACCATTTGCATCCTGTAAATGCAGAATTGGAGCGCTAGGATTTTCTTTGTTAGCAGATAGACAATTCTGGAGGCGCCGTGTGCCAGCCCAGCCACCACAACCGTGTGCACGGCGGTAAATCATTTTCCCATGTTCTCCTGGACTTATCCCAATAAGTAGTTCCAGAAGGCAGAGGGTTTGAATGGAGGAGAACAAACCCTGAAAAACAGGCAAGTGCCCCGAAGTCCCGGTGTTCCCTCCTGTCAAAAGCCACTGCTCTTTTCCAAAATGCTGCTTATTGGCACAGTCCAGATGCTTTCCATTGCAGCATCTCAACAGCTTGTCTTGGGAAATCACAGCACGTTAGGGGTTGGAAGGGACCTTGAAAGAGCATCCAGTCCAATCCCCCTGCCAGAACAGCATCACCTAGATACAGTCGCACAGGAGCACATCCACATGGGTTTTAAACTTCTCCAGAGCAGGAGACTCCACAACCCTCCTGAACATGCCTGGTTTTTTTCTAACTTTGAGCAGGTCTGATATCATAAGACACTTCAGGTACCTATTTAAACACCACGAAACGTCAGCGTCACGTCAGCAAGTCTCATCTCTTAAACGTTCCAACGGGAAAAGATGTTACAGTTAGGATCACAGCACCTTTGCTATTTGGACTCCCAACAGCAAGGGAAATAGATGCCGAGATCATCAGAGGTGCTTGTAGTTTCCTTCAGCAAAGGATTTGCAGAATTAATATCAGCAACCAGAATTTAATTATTAAAAGGTTGTCATTTAATAGTAAATTAAACAGAAAATGCAGAGTGACTCAAACTGGGCAGCTCAAATTGGTCCCAGCTGGTAAAGCAAGAAGAATGTCGTAGAATCATTAGGGATCGGAAGGGACCTCAAAAGATCATCTAGCCCAATCCTCCTGCCACTACAGGATCACCTAGACCAAGTCTCACAGGAACATGTCCAGGCAGGTTTCATTTTATCTGTTAAACACCTCTTCAGCACAGCAGCATGCTCCTTATCACAGATGTTGTTTCAGGTTTACATTGTACTAAGTCTTGCCAGAGGAGGTTCTTACATTTTTAAATAGTCACCAATTAAATAAACACTCTGTACTAAGTATCTGAGATAAAATATCTGACTTCCAAATGAGCTCTTTTCATTACATAGTTGCTACAATTATTGACTTTTTTGTTAAACTCATGGAGCTGTTCTGATTTTTCTATTCATCTACAAATTTTCTTCTTTGGCCAGCTCTTTTTCCCTTGGCTGATCCTTGTTCCATCCTTCAGGAGCTCCAGGGATCCCAGTTTCAGAAGTGAGCCCATACCTGCACCCAGGGCAGAGGTGACAGCAAATACCTTAAGTTGCCAAGACAGCTGAAACCAGCTCTTTGCTCTGAGCTCAAGGGAGGCCATTACAGACTTTCAAAGCCTGACGTGATATCTACTTCAGGGTGCTGCCTCAAGATGTTCTGCCTAGCTTTCACATTGAGTCCAATCTTCAGCTCTCCCAGAATCTGCTTAAATTGTCTCATTGCCACATGTGGCTCAATGTGATCTCACCTCCAGTAAATACTTGTTTTCTCCTCCTAGCTGGATCCCACTCATGGAGCAGAGTCACAGCCCTTTCCATTTCAAGCCACATGGCAGAATGTAATAGGATTCATTACCACTAATTGTAGTTATTGGTTAGAGCCCTTCATTTAAGCCTTAAACATAAATCTTTTGTATGGACAGCAACGGCAGGAGTACACCGCGAGCTACCCTGGCAGATGCACTTAGCTTCTCGGAGCCGTATCTCATTCCCTGTTGTCTGTTTGCTTTTCATGCTCCCCCTAATCTGTTTTAGCCCAAAGCTTGTGGTGTTGTTCAGGATTCCCAAAAAACCCCTCCAAAGCGTACTGTCATCTGGACTAGGCTTGGCTGCAGGGTGCACCCAGTGTGGCAAGTTCTTCGGCTTCTCTCTTAGGATTAGTGGCTTCACGTAGTTAATTTGATTGAAAATAAATCACAGAGCTTAAGCTTCTGAGCAGTGAGTTTACAGGAAAGAATAACATGGGCTGCATCTGCCTAATTCCTGCCTGCGGCTTTCACCTGCCTTGTGAAATCTGAACAGCAGAAGCAGCTCTTTTTTTGCTATTTCCATAGGATAAAACCTGTTTTGAAGAAGAACCTTGATGAAGCCACACGAAAATATCATCATGAAAAGGAAAAAGATGTCTGAATTGGTCCTCTTTCACAGGAGTAAACTTCAAAGTTTGCTATTAGCTGCTCAAGTGCATTAAAGGAGAGTCCAGCCTCAGTGAGAAGTCACAGAATGTCTTGGGTTGGAAGGGACCTCCAAAGCCCATCTAGTCCAACCCCCCTGCAACAACTCACAGAATCACAGAACTTTAGGGATTGGAAAGGACCTTGAAAGATCATCTAGTCCCGGGTTGCCCAGAGCCCCATCCAGGGATGGGGAGCCCACCACCTCTCAAGGCAGCCTGTTCCAGGGATCTACCACCCTCAGATTCAACAACATTTCCTTCATGACTAGTCTCAATCTGCCCTTTTCCAGCTTCAAACCATGACCTCCCTCAGCACCTTCAGCCCCCAGTTCCCTATCTCCGCACCTAGAGCACTCACCATTAAAAGCCTGCAGTTCTCCAAGGTTGAGCAGCCATGGCAGCGACCCAGACAACACAGGGCAGTAGGTCCTAGTGGACAGCAGGATGACCATGAGCCAGCAGCGTCCTCTTGTGGCCAAGAGGGCCAACAGCATCCTGGGGTGGATCAGAAGGGGAGTGGTTAAAGGACGTGGTTAGCAGATCAAGAGAGGTTCTTCTCCTCCTCTACTACGCCCTGATGAGACCACATCCGGAATATTGTGTCCAGTTATGGGCCCCTCAGTTCAAGAAGGACACGGAGCTGCTGGAGGGAGTCCAGCATAGAGCAACAAGGATTATGAAGGAAGTGGAGCACCTCCCTTGTGAGGAGAGGCTGAGGGAGCTGGGTCTCTTGAGCTTGGAGAAGAAGAGACTGAGGGGTGATTTCATTAATATCTATAAATATGTGAAGGGTGGGTGTCAGGAGCATGGAGCCAGGCTCTGCTCAGTGTCATCTAATGATAGGACGAGGAGCAATGGGTGTGAGCTGGAACATAGAAGGTTCCACATAAATATGAGAAGGAACTTCTTCCCAGTGAGGGTGACTGAGCACTGGAACAAGCTGCCCAGGGGGGTTGTGGAGTCTCCTTCTCTGGAGATGTTTAAGACCTGCCTGGATGCGTTCCTGTGTGACTTGGTCTAGGTGATCCTGCTGAGTCAGGGGGATCAGACTAGATGATCTTTTGAGGTCCCATCCAATCCCTAAGGATTCTATGATTCTATGAACATGCAGCAGCATCTCTGTTAACACGAGTGCTTGGACACAGCTCCAGTACTGCCTGAGGCACGGACACAGCCAGAGCTGTTAAGCCCTTCACTGCAGCTGATGCTGTTTATACAGAGAGGTGATCCCTCCAGACAGCCGCAGGGTATCAGCAGAGCTGCAGACTTGACCAAACTCAGCAGAGGGTTGCCCTGGGGGGGTTACTGGGATCCACAGGAGTGCACCATTTCACTTGTGTGTCTCTCTTTCCCAGTCCCAGGAGGCCCAGGTGCTGAAACATCTGGCAGAGAAGAGAGAACATGAGCGAGAAGTGTTGCAGAAAGCTTTGGAGGAGAACAATAACTTCAGCAAAATGGCAGAGGAGAAGCTGATACTGAAAATGGAACAGATCAAAGAAAACCGCGAAGCTAACCTAGCTGCTCTTATCGAACGTCTCCAAGAGAAGGTAATCACACCACCACTCCTCACCTTGCGCTAGAGACGAAAACCTAATCAACATCTTGAAGCGGTGCTGTGGGTGGCTCTTACCTCAGGTGCTACCCCTGAGCAGGTTCTAAGTCGAAGCCTGCGATGCCTGTCTAAACCACCACTTGCTTTTGCAAAAGCCCGACCTTCCGTAGTCACACAGTCACAACGGGGTGGTTGAGGTTGGAAGGGACTCCTGGAGGTCAACTGGTCCAACCCTCTTGCTTAAGTACGGTCACCTAGACCCGGGTCCCCAGGGCCAAGTCCAAATGGCTTTTTAGTATTTCCAAGGACAGTGAAAAAGTGTTTTCTGATGTTCCAGTCTGTGCCCAGTGCCACTGGTCCTGCCTCTGGGCACCATGATAACATGCTCTGTGCACCCTCTATTCAGGTATTTACATCCATCAATGAGATCCCATTGAGCCGTCTCTTCTCCAGACTGAGCAGTCTTTCCTCATAGGAGACACTGAGGGATAGAATCACACAATCATAGAATCATTAGGGATTGGAAGGGACCTCAAAAGATCATCTAGTCCAATCCCCCTGAGTCAGCAGGATCACCTAGACCAAGTCCCATAGGAACATATCCGGGTGGGTTTTAAACGTCTCCAGTGAAGGAGACTCCACAACTCCTCTGGGCAGCCCCTTCCGGTGCTCAGTTACTCTCACTGGGAAGAGGTTCCTTCTCATATTGATGTGGAACCTCCTATGTTCCAGCTTACTCCCATTGCCCCTCATCTTATCATTAGATGACACTGAGCAGAGCCTGGCTCCATCCTCCTGACACCCACCCTTCACATATTTATAGACATTAATAAGGTCACCCCCCAGTCTCCTCTTCTCCAAGCTCAAGAGACCCAGCTCCCTCGGCCTCTCCTCATAAGGGAGGTGCTCCACTTCCTTCATCATCCAGCTCCTTAATCTTCACAGCCCTTTGCTGGACTGTGAGGTTGTGTGTTGGTGCGACAGAGGCAGAGTCTCAGAGAGCAGGAAGGAGACGACACAAACCACAGGAGGATTTTACCAGTGACTACTGAAGCGGGATAGCTCCCGAGCTTAAGCACTGGACCCAGACTACATGACATTTAGCATCAGCTTAGTTTGCAGGCACGTATCCCAAAGCTGGTGAAAACAAAGCAAGGAGCCAGTTATCCAGCTTTGAGGTGGCCAGTGGGGAGGACAGCTGAAGCATCTCACTGTCCTAGGTTCTTGCTAATGGACTGTTCAGCTGCGTTTCCACATCAAGGCGCATTAAATCCAAGAGGGCTTCTTGTCAGCAGCAACAAGCATTAGCTGGGGAACATTTGTCCTGACCAACAGTTAAAAATTCCTGGCTAGTCAGCTTTCCCAATGCTTGGAAACGGAGAACAAATCAGACGCCCGGGTCCAGATCTTCACAAGTAACCAGAACTGTGGATGTACCAAGGTGTTGGGTTCTGAGGTGAAGTTCTTCCCAGTGAGGGTGACAGAGCACTGGAAGGGGCTGCCCAGGGAGGGTGTGGAGGCTCCTTCTTTGGAGACATTTAAAACTCACGTGGATATGTTCCTGTGCGATCTAGGTGGTCCTGCTGTCACAGGGGGATTGGACTAGATGACCTTTCAAGGTCCTTTCCGATCCCTAATGTCCTGTGATCCCATGAGGCACGTCCCATGCTTCAGGCTGCTCTGGGAGATGACACCTCTCCCGAGCCTCATCCCGTGAAGACAGTTGTGCTGTAAAACACATTTTGCACGGGCATCAGATGCACAACAGGTTTCAGCAGGAGCTTCCCCGGATGGGTGGGCTGGGAATGGGGTGTGATTTCTCCCGTCGTGCTGTTTTCCAGGAGAGGCATGCTGCAGAGGTCCGCAGAAACAAGGAGCTCCAGGTGGAACTGTCCGGCTGAAAACAGCGACGGCGGATGCGACCCGTCCCCACCATTAGTAAACTCCCCCGCCTATATTATTATGGATCATGCGATATCAGTATGGGAAGTGTATGACATGGTTTAAAAGAAAACAAATTAAAAATCAAGAACTCAATAAAAGGAAAACAAAAACCACTTTAAGACAGAAACAGAAATAAAAACAAAAAAAATACAGTCTCTTTGCAGAATTATTTGCTTGATGTTTAACAAACTTGGATCTTATTTTGTAAATATTTACGTTTTTGTTAAAAAATACAAGTATTGCATTATGCAAGTTATTTCATAATCTTACATGTCCTGTAACAGGCTTCTGATGTTGTCTATTGCCAACTCGGTTGAACTTGCTGGGTCTGTTCATTTGAGGCACTTCATGTCTAATCCCATCCCCTGCGGGTTTCGTTCCGACGTGCCATGAGGTCAGTAGTAGTTCTATGGTGCTAGATACCAGTCATTGCCTAGTGACCTAGACCGCTTTGCCATCGACAAGCTTTGTTGGACCAGTGGCTAGATCACAGCCGCCATGACTTCGCGTCCAGCTGTCCCGAGTCAAACAGGCTCTCCAGACATAGCTTCTGCAGATGCCGCTTGGGCTGCGGAACTCCGTTCTGCACCCGGGGTTAATGGCCACGGGCAGGCCTTGCTGCTTCTGCTTCTTGAGGCGAGAGGCAACAACTGCAGCTGTGCCCCAGAATGAAAGCGAGTGGGGTCAGTGCAAGGCCAGTTCCAGAGGCGTTTTGTAGCCATCACACTCCGGCAAGTTGTGGGTGACGCTGGACAGCAATACAAATGCCAGCTGTAGAGCGAGCTTCATTCACCACTTCCAAATCTATTGATGGAGCAACTAATAGGTAGCGTTGAGTGGCTTTGCCCATGGGTGCCATGGTCTGCGATTCCTATCTGATACCACCACATCAAATATTCCACCCGGAACAAATGAGCCAGTTGTTAACCTGTTGGGGTTTTTTTTGACACTGCTGACTTCCGTTCATCACAGCCTTTCCTCTTCAGTGTTAGCCAACCCTCCCAGACACCTAGGACTAAGAGGGCTGAAGCAGGAGGACTAACTAGACAGGGTGCTTGTGCCAAGTACAGTATCACCAAACCCAACACACCATCCCTAAAATAGCTGCGGATTTGAAGGTGCCCCTACCCCCCCGCCCCGCCCCAGAGGTTGCTGCCTGCATATCCTACTCTTCATTAGTGATATTTTCCTGTATGTCATTGTGAGCAAGCTGTGATTAATAAAGAATTGGGGTTCTGTGAACTTGAAAAGGGCTTGTCTCTTCTCTCACTGCGCTACTGCTCTGACATGCGCCCGGATGAGGCGCAAACCTGTGGGAGTCACAAAAGCACGGAAATGAGACTTAAATAAGATCTACGAAGACACCAAGTCTATTTCTCTGCTCATATAGGATTAACCCCTGCTGTATGTCTTCCCGCACACAGGCTGCGTGGTTGTGAAGGCTACTGTATGAACTGAGCCTATGAATGTGACCCCGAGTAATGATTTAATTTGAAGAGACTAATACACACACGTGCACCCCTTAATCCTGAGCCCAGTACTGGGGAGAAAGAATGGGGATTAAGAAGTGAGCTACGGCACGTAGAGCAAGATCCTAGCAAGGTTCTGGCTGTTAGCACACTAGTTCTCGGGCAGAAGGACTCAGTTTATGGGGTTTCTTGGAAAACAAGATCACTAGGGAAGATGCTGAGTTGCAGACCCCACTCAAAGCTGGACAGGGGGTCAAGCATTACCCCTAAGGTTGGCTTTCTGATGTGAAGGCCTGACAGCGTCAGCGTTCACTCGCTCTTTCAGAGACACGAGCCAAGAGCTCCAGCAGCAGTCAGCTCCTGATCGATGCGGCCAAGTGACAGCCCTGGGAGGCTTGGCTGGCAGGTAGAAGGCAGCAGGACCCGATCCAGGCAGAAGGCTACAAGCTCAGCTCTGTGCGCGGTGCAGTCTGGACCATGGAATTAGAAGAGCACTGCAACTTGTTGTGGCAGCTGGGTTTCCTTGCCTAAATTCCTTGTCTTTCTGGCAAAATTACCAGAAGTCAACCTGGCAGAGAAGTCACACTGCACACTTTGAATCTGGGTGTCATCGGCTTCGGCGCTGCCACGGTCTTCAAAGCCTTTGCCTCACTTCGTGCGCCAGTGGAATAGGTCTTTCAGCCCACTCTCTTGCACGTTGAGGGCTCCTGGGCGCTTATTCCATTAAAATCTGCCTGTAGGGCAGCATGAACTCCTCTCATCCAGCTAGGTGTCCGCACGGGACTAAAACCCTCTCGTCAGGCTCTATATGGGGAGGAGAGAGGCAGAAGTGGGAAGAGGCAGGTGCTGCTGCCACCTCGTGGCACAACTCGGAACTGAGCCTCCTCCTGAGCTCAGCGCAGCAGCCCCCAGCCCAGGGAAGTGTGAAGGGGTTGGCAGCCCCTTCCAAGTGCTCTGTCACCCTCACTGGGAAGAAGTTCCTTCTCATGTTTATGTGGAACCTCCTCTGTGCCCTTTTACTCCCATTGCCCCTTGTCCTATCAGTGGATGACGCTGAGCAGAGCCTGGCTCCAACCTCCTGACACCCACCCTTCACATATTTACCAACATTAATGAGGTCACCCCTCAGTCTGCTTTTCTCTAAGCTACAGACACCCAGCTCCCTCAGCCTTTCCTCTTCAGGGAGATCCTCCACTCCCTTCATCATCTTCGTGGCTCTGGGCTGGCCTCTCTTCAGCAGTTCTGTATGCTTCTAGGACTGAGGGGCCCAGAACTGGGCACAATATTCCAGATGTGGTCTCAGCAGGACAGAGTAGAGGGGGAGAAGGACCTCTTTCAATGTGCCCACCCCCCTTTTGATCCGACCCAGGATACCACACCTTAGTCTGCTTACGAGCCCCCGAAGGCAGGACTCGGTCTCTGTTTTCAGGACGTGCAGGTGCGCAGCTCAGCTTCACCCCAGGGGGCTGGTTCTGAGCCCCAGACCCACACACACCCATGTGTAGTTCCCGCCGACCAGGGCTGGAGCCCCTCCAAGCCGCTGTCACTCCCTGTAAAGGGGGGACTCGGGCCCTGAGCCCCCTCCCCCCGAGCCAGCTGGGTCCGGCCTGGAGCTGCAGAACCCCCCGGCCATGCCTCTGCTCCTTAGACTCCACGAGATCTCACCTTTTCCTGGAGAGCCCCTGAGCCCCTTCTACAGCCCCTCAACCCGAGACTCGCCGGGCGGGGGCGTGGCCATAGGGTGAAGGGGCGCGGTCGTATGCTGATGGGGCGTGGTCAATGAGGACGAGCGCGGGGCGGGCCGGCGCGAGCAGGGTGTGGTGTCAGCGGGCGGGGGCGCGGCCAGTGGAGTGCGGCAGACCCCGGTCCGCTGGGTCCTAGCGCTCTCCCTGTCCCCGGCAGCCCCGGGTCCGCTGCGGACAAACCCCGCGGCTGCCGCCGAACGGCAGCGCGGAGGGGGAAGAAGAGCCACCCGCGGGAGAGCCCCCGGGCCGCGGGAGAACGCGCGGCCTAGACCCACGGCCCTAAGCCGCGCCGCTTGCCCCCGCGCAGGCGCACTGGGCTGGGTACCGCTGTCATGGCGGACAAGGGGCAGAAGAGGTGAGTCCCGGTCCCACCCCGTCGCATCCACCCCAAACCCACCGGGATGCAGCGGATCCCCCCCACCCAACACCCACTGTAATGCAGTGGGGCCGTTTTCCCGCTTCTCCCTCGCTGCAGCGGTTCCCCCTCACAGACACCCCTCCCCGATCTGTCCCCGCAGCGTGAAGATCGCTCCAGGGGCCGTGGTGTGCGTGGAGAGCGAGATCCGCGGGGACGTGACCATCGGTAACGGCCCCGTCACCGTCCCCAGTCCCCTCCGCCCGGGGGGTGGTGCTGGGGCTGCCGCGATGGCGATGGGCTGACACTGGGATGTTCCCCGACAGGACCCAGGACGGTGATTCACCCCAAGGCCAGGATCATCGCCGAAGCAGGACCCATCGTCATCGGGGAAGGGAACCTGATCGAGGAGCAGGCTCTTATCATCAATGGGTCAGCAGAGAACTGGGATGGGCTCTTCGGGGGGGGGGGTACTCCCCCAGCCCGCAGTCTCAGCCCCAGCCCAATGGTCACCCAACACCAGAAAAATTTCTTCCTTAAAAGGATCCCCCAGGCCTGGCCCGGGCTGCCCAGGGCAGTGGTGGAGTCCCTATGTCTGGAGAGTTTCAAAGCTGTGGAGATGTGGGGTGAGGGACAGGGGTTAGTGGGGACCTGGCAATGCTGGGTCAGTGGTTGGACTCTGCAGTCATAAAGAGCCTTTCTGACCACAATGATTTGGTGAATTGAATTAGTCCTCCATCTGCTAGTGCTTCTCCACCTGATAGAGGAGAAGGATCCCAGTTCTGAGGAGGAAGAGAGCCCGTACAAGAGCCATCGGTCTCAGAGTCTGGCTTCAGAGTGACTTCAGCAGGTCACACAGCCAAGCTGGCAAACAGGACAGCACCTCTGGGACCCCAGAACTTTATTCTTCCATCTTGCAGGTACCCAGAAAATATTACACCAGAAACTGAAGAGGTGGAACCCAAACCAATGGTCATCGGCACCAACAACGTCTTTGAAGTGGGGTGCTGTATCCTTGCAGCATGGTGGGACAGGGTGTCTGGTGCGCTGCGCTTCGGGACCAGGGCACGGGAAGGCACGGGTGGGCTCTGTCAGGGTGTAAACAGCTCTTAAAGGGCAGGGTGTTGGTCTGGAAATGGTCTCGGGGTTGAAATAAACCCAAACCAGGGTAATTGTCTTTAACACAGCCCCGTAGATTCCCAGGCGATGAAGGTGGGAGATAACAATGTCATCGAATCCAAAGGTGAGTCTCAGCTTGTCGTTGGCCCTTGGGAGATTTTGGTCTGGTAGAGACTGGGCACAGCAGAGGATTTCCTGGTGTCTGGCTGTAACTGAGGCTTGGCACAGAACCCACATGTGATTTTCACACAGAAGAGGGAGAACTCTCACCAGGATCCTTCTCTCTCCGGCAGCGTTTGTTGGCAGGAATGTGATCCTGACGAGCGGCTGCATCATCGGGGCCTGCTGTAACATCAACACATGCGAGGTGATCCCTGAAAACACTGTCATCTATGGGGCTGACTGCCTCCGCCGTGTCCAGACTGAGCGGCCACAGGTGGGTGTCACCCTCCCCGTCCTCCCTGTGATGCGGGACAGGTGCCTCATGTCCTCTGCATCTATTCCTAGCCCCAGACACTGCAGCTGGATTTCCTCATGAAGATCCTGCCAAACTACCATCACCTGAAGAAGACCACAAAGGCCACATCCACTCCTGTCAAGAGCTGAGCGTGTTGTGCTGATGGTGGGATTCGTCTGGTCCTGTGAAGCACTAGAAAGCCTGGGACACAGCTGTTCTTCACAGCCTCAAAAAGAAATTCCCAAAAGTCCCCATTTTGCTTATTTGTGTTCTTTATATCCAAGCACTGGATCTATTGTCCCTCCCATACTAACCCAGTTGTACCTGCTCTCCTTTGGGAATAAAGTGTCTCCTGCCGAGGAGGGACTGCTGTCCTTTCTGGCTTCATAACTAGCATGGACCTGGTTGTCTTTCACTGGGGACATTCCTCAGGGCTCTAGCTCCTTCCCCAACTAGCCAGCAGAGGGAGATGGGCCCACACTGGCAAGAACAGCTGCTGGGAGAGATGGGTGTCCTAACACTAAACCCACAAATCCGTGGGGATGGAAGGTTCCAGGGCCCCACAAGGCTCTCACAGGGTCCATTACAGAACTGAAGCTGCTCCACTCATCATCAGTTCTGGTGAGTTTCAGTCATGTCCCCTTTTCCATAGATTCCCCAGGGGTGTTGTTTGCAGCTTCCCTCTTGTATCCTTGTGCCTTGTCTTGGCAAGAAAGGAAAAATATGCAGAAATTCCTACAGGAAAGAGGGAGAGGCAAAAGAGAGTCAGCAGCTGGGACACACACACACACACACACACACACACACACAC
>VXBP01007319.1:118971-435002 GCA_013400115.1 Rhinopomastus cyanomelas
CTCCCGCCCTCCCCCCTCCGCCCCTCCGCTCCGTCGGTGCCGCCTCCAACCTCCAGCACCGCCCGCTCCGGACGCGGCTGCCGCCGGCGGGACGAGCGCGGCCGGTCGCACCATGAGCAGCCTCCCCCCGGAACGGGACAGCGGCCCCCCCGACACCGGCCTGCCCGAGGAGGAGGTACCGGACTGGGAGTGGGGGGAGTGTGAATTGGCGTTTTAAAGAGGGTGGGTGGTTGTGAGATTGGTGTTTTTTTGGGGAAGTTCCGGTATCCCCCTCCCCACCCGCGTTCCCTGTGGGCTGCACCCCACGCAGGGGGCTTGGGGGGGGGGATGAACGTCGTTGAGTGGGGATCCCATCNCTCTAGCTCCTTCCCCAACTAGCCAGCAGAGGGAGATGGGCCCACACTGGCAAGAACAGCTGCTGGGAGAGATGGGTGTCCTAACACTAACCCCACAAATCCGTGGGGATGGAAGGTTCCAGGGCCCCACAAGGCTCTCACAGGGTCCATTACAGAACTGAAGCTGCTCCACTCATCATCAGTTCTGGTGAGTTTCAGTCATGTCCCCTTTTCCATAGATTCCCCAGGGGTGTTGTTTGCAGCTTCCCTCTTGTATCCTTGTGCCTTGTCTTGGCAAGAAAGGAAAAATATGCAGAAATTCCTACAGGAAAGAGGGAGAGGCAAAAGAGAGTCAGCAGCTGGGACACACACACACACACACACACCCCCCCCCCCCCCGCAGCTGGGCTGCAGGACATGAAGATTTTGTTTGGGACCAGGTGGGACAGTTCAAGGCATGGAAGTGGTGCAGCAGCCACTGAGGCTGATCGGGTTTTCTCCCTGAGTTTAATTGCAGGGACATCAAAGATAAAACCACTGCTTTTTTGCTTTGTGAGGTAGCTCTTCTCCAAAGCCATGCCCAAGTAAGGTCTGCAAAGATTGTCCTGGCCCCCACCTCAAGCAACTCCAGCCTAAGGTTTTTGTGGAGATGTTGGGCATTTACCCCCAAAGCAAGATGTGGGTAGCTAGATTACCCCCCAGCACTTTAAATTCTGCCTTGAGCCCACGTACCCTTGTAGCCAGCCACGTCCTGCTCTCCCAAATCCAGCTGGTGACACTCCTTCCCATCTCCCTCCCAGCACAAGAGGTTCTGCTCTGTAAATCACTGCTGCAGGGAGGCCAGAAACCCTCTGTTCCAAATCAGTGGCCGGTCTGAGTCAATCCAGGCACCTGCCTGTGGATCTGTTTGGGCCACCAAATCGTGGAAAGGCAAGTAAACCACCTTTAATGTCCACTCTGTCCAAGCCCTTGGCTATCAGTGAGATGTCCTCAGTGTAAAATCCGGTCCCCATTTGTCACATGTGAGTGGCATCTGCTCTAGCCACAGACATTGGTCCAACTTGTTTCACCGCAAGGGTCTCCACTGCTCCAGAGCTGAGTGTGGAACCACAGCTCCATACATGAGATTGTGGTAGAGCTGGGGGTCAACCCAAAGCCCAAGTGAGAAGGGTATGAGGTCCAGCACAGGCTCACCTAAAGCCCAGCCTAAGCCAGGAACAGGGTGGGAGCCTAAATGAAGCCCCAGGGACAGGCAGGGAGGAGGTGTGGGTAGTTAGGAAACCAGGCAGGGCTGGCTGGGGCAATGAGCCCCCGCTGGCTCCTAGTGCTGGTGAAGGCAGGGCTGGTAGGTACATCACAGCAGGGGCCGCTGCTCTAATGGCACCTTCTCCTCACAGTAGGCAGCCCCCAGTAAACCAGCATCCCCCATTCTGTGCCCAGTGCCCCAAGCACTTTCCCCTCCTTTGCCTCACAGCAGAGTCCTCAGCATTGACTCTCATCTCTCCAGCCTTGTCCTTTGTCCCCAACTGTGTCCTGTGTCCCCATCCTTGAGCCCTGGGACCATGTCCCATCTCCCTAGCTTTGTATCCCATTCTACTGGCACTGAGTCCCATGTCCCCAGCCTGCTGTCCTGTCTCCCCAACCCTACATACTTGTGTCCCATATCCCTAGGACTACATCCCATGTCCCGTGTCCGCATCCTGCTGTCCTGTACCCCCAACCCTACGTAACGGGGCTCCGCCCCATGTCCCTATCCTGCCGCCCCGTATCCCNATCGGCTCCTTCTCTGGCATCGGCGCTGCCGGAGTGGGGACACGCGAACGGCGAGGGCAGCGCATCCCTCCTTCCGCCCTTCAGGGACCCCCCCCGTCCCTCCGGGGGCACGGGCGCCCCACTCGAGACAACGCAGCTCCTCGAGGTGCGGGATGAGAGGGGGGAAAACAGCTTTATCCCCACCCCACTGGTGGTTTGTGGGGTGACGGTGGGGTTACCTCCCCCCGCCAGCACCCAGCGGACTTCACACCTCCAGTGGGTCTCACCCCAAAGATGGACGAAACGCTCGGGGTCCCCTCCGCCCCAGAACTGACCCTCACCCCCCCGTACGTAGGGGCAGAGCGAGCTTTCTCCGACGGCACCGCCGAGTTCCTGGTTTAGCCCGTGACCTTGAGGTGGGAGTTTGGACTTTGGGTGAGAGCGGGCAGACGGGATCCTCTCCGCCGCCCTTTCCCCCGCTGCTCCGGCAGGGACCCTGCGGACACAGTCCCACAGCGACCCGCGATGCCACGCAGCTCCGCCGGCCGCCTCCAGATTCCAGTTCCCGGCTCTCAAACTTCCCAAAGTTTCCCCTCAGCGCTTCCGTCACGGGGGGCTTTTCCTCACGGGTGGTGTCGCCGGGTGCAGGTGATGCCACCAGGGTTTCACGGGTGGCGCCGTGGAAGCCAGTTCCGATGGTCAAGAGTGGCTGTCGCCCGGCTTCCGGCTGGATTTGGGGAGATGGGAGACCGACCATCGCACTGCTGGTCCTTGGCGACCCCCTGACCTCGCCGTGTGGCTCTGCCGAGGGGGGTGCTGGGGGTACCAGGCCTTCCCGCCGTGTCCTCGGGGACGTCTTAGGAGGTGGTGGCCGCTCTCGCTTAGGAGCCAGGTTCCCCCAGGGCTAGGCAGGTATTTTGCCGGCCCTGGCTGGAAAAGCCGGTGCTGTCGAGTATTTACTTAAGGACAAGGGAATAGGGTTGCCTGGCTACTGCGTGTGACCTCTCCTCTCTTTCCAGCTTCATAACCCCCCAGTAAAAAAGAGGGAGAAACGGCACCCATCCTGAGGAGCACCCACTCGAGGTGCTAGGATGAGCCCCCCACTTTGATCCCGCTTCCTTTTGCCTCCTCCGTGGGCTGGCACAAGTCCATCTCCCTGCTCCTGGCACCCCCATCCCTCTCGCCTCTCCCTCTACTCCCCAGAGAGCGACCCCCGGTGCGAGGGAGCTGTAAGCCGGGTTGGGGGGGTTCCCCACGGAGGAGCCCGGGGTGGGGGAGTACAGAACAGTTGGGAAAGGAGGTCACGTCAGTGGGCCTGGCGAGCACGGCATGTGAAAGGCACAAGGGAGGCCTTATTTGGTAGCGGAGCCCGGCGAGCTGCCCTCGTCCCCATCCCATGCCAAAACCCCCATCCCGAGGGAGCAGGGTGCGGGGAGGGCACCCCAGGAGCAGTTTCTGACAAGGGGGGGAAGGTGCCCAGTGCGTGAAGGAGGTTTGCCGAGATCCCCCCTGTGTCGCATCCCCCTCTCCCTTTCCTCCTTGAAGTGCAGGGTCTGAGGGACCAAACCCCGGGAGGGACACAGTGGGGTGGGACCCCCACCCGTGCCCGTCGCTCCCGCGCTCTGTCGCAATCCCCCGTCTGCTCCCTTGGCTTCTCGCTGGCTTTTCCTCCGCCGCTTCCTTGTTCCAGCTCCGGCCTTGTTCTTCCTCGAGGGCTGTTTTCTCCCCGCTCATCCTCCACCGGACATTTGGTCACCATCACAAAGAAACGTGATGTGGGGCCGGACGCTGAGCCCCTTCCTCCCCATGACCCAGAGGCCGAAGAACTAGCGTCCCCCAGCCCCAGCCTTGTTTATGTCGGGGAGTTTTGCGGGTTGATGGCGTGCACACGCACAGCCCCGGAACCTAATCCCGGGCCAGGAGGACGCTCCGTCGGCAGAGAGAATATTTACGTAAGGATTAGTCCCTGCCGAGGATGGAATCCACCCCGCAGTGGGGCAGGCAGCACCCCGCAATGAGAGAGTCAGCACCCCGCAGTGGGAGAGACAGCACTCGGTTTCTCCACGGACAGGGTTGGGGGGAAAGCTCTGCTCACCCCGTTCCCCCTCCCCACCAACTCGAGCCCCCAGTGCCTCTCTGGCCACAGTGGGCAGCCAAGCGGTTAATCGGCTGGTGGAGAATTAAAAGGAGCCCCCACGGAAAGGTGCTGGCCGGGGAGCTGGGGCTGAAGGAGGCAATTAAATGCTTCGTCAATGAATCACCCGGGCGCTTTCCGCCTCCCCACCCCGGGCCTGTTAACGTTTAGCGGGGCAGGGGAGTGTGACCATGCCAGCGGGGTGCCTCGTGTCCCTTGGGGTGCTCGGTGTCCCTGCGAGTGCCTCCGTGGGATGGGGCTCCAAGGCAGGTAAATGTTCCCCCCGATGCGTCTTTACTTGGCTTGTGGCCTCATGCGAGGATGAGGAGGGCTGCTGGCACTGCCATGGGCCTTTCCATGCCGGAGCCACCCTTGAGCCGTGATCTGGAGACCCCCGGCACCTCCTGGCCCTGATCCCTGACTCTTCCTGTGGGTCTCTGGTCTCGGCAACTAACCGCCCCCCCACCCCACGGGCTCTTTCCACTTTCCTTAAAGTGGCCGCAGTGTGGGACGAGGTACATTGGGGACAGCAGAAGGTGAGGGTTGGATGCAGAGGAGATGAGCAGGATGATCTGGAGATCACTTCCTAGGGAGAACGGAGGCTCGAAGAAGACTTACTGGAGGCACAGTAAAAGCCAGGAGAGGACAGACCAGCAGTGAGGTGGAGGAGCTGAGATCCAGCAGCCCTGGCAAATCCAGGAGCTGTGGGGCTCAGTGGCAGGAGCAGAGGAGGACCGTGGAAAGGGGGACCTCATGGGCTCCTTGTGTGATCCCGTAGCTGTCATCCCCGTTGAAGGTCACCTTGGAGGTCCTGCCCCCATGACCAGCAGCTTCCTGGAGCAAACTTTGGTACTTCTCACCTGGAAGAAGTCACCCTGTATTGTGACAAGAAGAGGAGATGGAGAAATGCTCCATGAAGACGACACTATGGAAAATGTCTGAGCAGCAGAACTGAAATCAAACGGCTCGGGCTGTCCTGAGCCAGGGGTGTTTGGGGCTGAGGGAGCCACATCATCATATTCCATACTCCTTGTCTGGGAGCTGTTGGTCTGGTCCCATCCCACAGGACTCTTGGGATTGTGTCTCACACCCTCCACCTCCGAGAAGGGGTTGTTTTTCCGTATGGAGTAGCATTTACCTGCCTGGCTGGGAATTTCTCCAATAAGATTTGTTTCTCCCTCGCTCAACGGCAGGATTTTGCTCCAGGAGCATTTGTGGTGGAGGATGGAGGCCGAGCCTCTGGGATCTCTGAGCGCAGGGAAGCCTGGAGCAGCTTCTCCACAGGCTGAAGCTCCTCTTCCATTTAAGGGCAGGAGTAATATTTCCGCCTCAAATCTTTCCCTCGGCAGAAGGATATCCCGTCCAGCCTGCTGGGAATTAGCCCTGAGGACGTTCCCTCTCTCTGCCTGTCCCACCTCGCTTGAACACAGCCCAGCCCCGCCTCCACCTGCTTGTTGCTCCTCGGAGGATGTTTACGTAGGACCCACTGGAACACTGAGGTGCGAATGGGAAGCACCCGTGACCTTGGATCTCCCCACCCAGCTCCCCAAACACCCTCTTTGGGGCTGGAAAGCAGCCAGGGTGCCCTTTGGGGTTTTTCGCCCGCTCGCCCCGGTGTAATTTTACGGTTTCAAACTTGGCCGACCCACGACTGAACTTTAAAAGAAAACAAGTCCCTAGCGAGGAGAAGCTCTTCCTTGACGAAGCTGCCTTGCGGAGGCTTCTGCGGGGTCTTTTATCTCTCCCATCTCTTTGCTGAGCAGCTCCAGCAGGGTTTGGGTTTCAGGGCAGCGGCAAATTGGCGGCCGGTTCTCCCTCCCAGAGCTGCCTCCAACGCCTCTGCTGCGAGGAGCTGGTGCTCTGGGGAGGCGGGAGGGATGATGGAGACTAGTGGGCACCGTGCAGCGAAGGAAGTTGAGCCTCCTCGAGGCTCCTCCAACAAGCAGATCCCTCAGGGAGCCACTGTGCTCTGACCTATCTGAAGGGGAACATTTTTTTCCCTAGAAAAGGGGAACCTTTGAATTTCATGGATGCAAGGGGAGCTCCTGCAGATTAATTCTCCCCCAGCCTGTGTTGGGAGGAATTCAGGCAGAGCGTCCATCGAGGTGGAGCAGCATTCACCACCCTGGGATGCTTTGTCAAGCTCCAGATCTCCAGTCCCAGCAGATAGACAGAAAACCGGGGTGCCTTAAGAGGGGCTTCCAGCCCACACTGGATGGCCCCAGTAGAAGGGACAAGCTGCTGGGCTGTGCTTAACTGCAGCTCTGACTCAGGAAGGGGTGAGGAGATGCCGCGCTGATCCCATCCCAGCCTGGAGCTCTCAGCATCCTTCTGGGCAAGGTCCTGAGCATCATCTCCTACCCAGAGCTGGGTCGAGTGTGGGATGGCCACCAAACCTCCCTGGATGGCTGGGTTTGGGGCAGCCAGGGATGGGTTCGAGCAGGATGTGGGTACCAGCAGCCGGGGTGGGGGGGTGTTGACACAAGGGCTATCTGCAAACGACCCCTTTTGTTATTTAATAGATACTGGTCAGCCCGAGGTTTTGTTACACAAAGCAGGAATGTTTGCTGCTCCCAAGGCTTGGAGATGGGGCAGATAGCTTATCTGCAAGAGAAAGAAGAGATGTCAGCACAAGAATAGGCCTGGGCTGGCTGCTGCTGGCTGTTTCACGGGTCTCTGTCAGGGTGCCTGGCAAAAAAATGAAACAAAAATTAAAAAGTTTTTCCACTCCTGCAGTCCAAATCGGGCAACCCGGGTGGGTGACCTTGGTCTAGACCCTTCAAATCAGCTCTCACAAGGCATTTAGGTGCTACAGGCATCAAACCCTTCAGAAGACCTCCCAGTAGATGCTACAGGAACATCTAGAGCCCCAGAGCTGAGTGAGACCCCCAGCAACACGGGCACCATTCCCAGGTGCCCCAGCAGGAGCTGCTGGGTGATGGCAGCCAGGGACAGACCCATCCACGGGGACATACAGCAGGGCTGAGACCAAACCAGCAGCTCCCAGCAAGGTCTGAGCCTAAATACCACGGTGGGATGAGGAGAGGTCCGGGTGGGGCTGGTTGAGGCCATCAGTCGTCAACGTGCCCCAAAAAGCCCCTTTAAAAGATGACCTTTACAAATCAAGGATGGGCTGCTTCAAACCAGCCGCCTGACGAAGGGCCGTTCTTCCAGGAGGAAGAGTCGAGGTTTGGTCCTTAATGAGCTGCTGCTGCTGCGATTAAATGGAGACAACTGATGTTGTCTGCAGAGCCAGGGTACTGCTGGCGATGCCAGGAGAGATCCTGTTTGCCAGACGGGAATTGGAAGGTGCCGAGATGCCACCAAGCATGCAATGAGGTGACTGGTCTTGCTTTTCCATGGTATCTTAACAGCTTGGTCCACCAGCACCAGAAGGATGGAGACACCCATCCCAAAAATGTACAAGCTGAAGACTTCTTGGCTGCCCATGAGGTGTTGCCCCTCTGGCATGCCACCACCTATGGCATGGGGTATCCTTGAATCAGCAGCCCCAGGAACCTTCTTTCTTCTCCTCTAGGTGAGAACACTCTTTGTCAGTGGGTTGCCTCTGGACATCAAACCCCGAGAACTTTACCTGCTCTTCAGGCCCTTTAAGGTACTAGACTGGGGAGGGGAGAAGGGCTGGAAGCATGGGGCTGTCCCCCATCCTCATGTCCCCATCAATCTTGGTGGGATCTGGGAGCCTTTTCAAACACAAAGGGGATATTATCAGGCTTCCAGTGTCCCTCCAGAGCTCCAGTGGCAGTGTGTCCCTGCGGTGGTGCCGAGCCTTGTTGAGCTCCTGCCTGCTCCCCTGGTACACCCTCACTGCCATAGAGCAATGGTCTCCAGAGGTTCCTCTCTCCAAAGGGAGCTGAATTACCAGGGATCTCTTCTAACCATCATTTAAATCCCTTCATTGCAGGGGTACGAAGGGTCTCTCATCAAACTCACCTCCAAGCAGGTAGGAGCCACTGGAAATGGGATGAACTGCCCCCCGGGATGGGGTGGTCCTCTCTTGTGCCCCAGCAGCTCGACTGACCGTGCCTCCTTTCCCTTCTCCCGCAGCCTGTGGGCTTCGTCAGCTTTGACAGCCGCTCGGAAGCAGAGGCAGCGAAGAACGCACTGAACGTGAGTGTGCCCGGGTGCTCCGTCTCCATAGGGTTGATTGCCCCTTGTTTCCTCATCCTGGGACACTCGGTGAATCCCTGCATCCCAGGGACTGGTTGTCCCACCCACATCCCTCCAGCCCATCCCAATCAGCTGCTTCTCATCTGCATCCTCTCTCCTCCCAGGGGGCTGCTTCCCTGTTGCCTTTTCCAGGGGCAGCCCAAAGGGTTTGATCCCTAAGGATCAGGGAGACACATTCCCCAGCCCCTCCTGTACCTTCAGCAGGAAAAAATCTCAGCAAGAAGAAATTTAGCAGCTCCCTCTTAGGATTCTGTAGAGCTAGGAAACAGTCACACGGAGAAACCACGTGGAGCCGCCTCTCCGGTTCCTCCCTGGGTTTTGATTTATTGGGGGTTTTTTTGCCTCGTCTTCATTTTCAATGTAAAACTTTCCTCTCTTGGCTCCGCTAATCCCACTGGATAAGAGCTGGGCCATGCGGGATGTCGACTGCCAAATATGGTGCCGATGCTAAAGATGCTGGAGGAATGTGAGAGTTGCCTCGGGCTGGCAAATTAGCTCATTTCAGGGCTAAGAGCTGAGAGCTGAGGGCAGAAAATGCAATAAATAATAAACAGGGAATTATTTTAGCTGCGGGGCTGGCACATGGCACCGCTCACCCACCAGCCCTGCTTCTCCTTCCCACCTGCAGGGCATCCGCTTTGACCCTGAGATCCCCCAGACGCTGCGGCTGGAGTTCGCCAAGGCCAACACCAAGATGGCCAAGAGCAAGCTGGTGGGGACCCCCAACCCCAGCACACCAGTCCCCACGGCCGTACCTCAGTTCATCGCCCGGGAGCCCTGTAAGTACCAACCCAGTGAGTCCCAAGTCACCCCAAACCTGCTGCCACAACGGTGCTGGTGGGTCTTGGTGTGGCAGGCACCAGGGGTTGTCCCCACTCTTCAGAAAACACCTTCTTCAGGCCGTTTGATGTCACATGAAGACCCGGGCAGGGGGAACGTAGCAATGCTGGGACACTGGTGCAGGAAGCTGGAAGGAGCAGGGATGGTGGATAGTGATAAGGAACACCAGTTGGCCCATGACCAGGAGTCCCCTGAAGGCATGGGACAGCCAGCTTGATGTGTTGTTGGAGCAGGATTAGCCCCTGGTGGTGCTTCACTGTCCCAGGGGGCTTCCAAGTCTCAGTGGAGACTGTAGCGATGTTCTACCCATTTCTGCCACTAGAAGAGTTTCTTGGGGTTGTTCAGCCTGAAGAGGAGAAGGGTCCAGTAGGACCTTCTAGCAACCTTCCAAACCCTGAGGCTGGGGAAGACTGTTCACAAGGGCAGGGGACCATAGGAAGGGTCTTGGTTTGAAGCTGGAAAAGGGCAGATTGAGGCTGGAAGGAAAGAAAAGGCTCTTTAATGTGAGGGAAGGGGATCCCTGAAAAAGGCTGCCCAGAGAGGTGGTGGGGGCCCTATCCTTGGAGCCATTCAAAGCCAGGCTGGATGGGGCCCTGCTCATTGTAGGGGGGTTGGACTGGATGCCCTTTGGAGGTCCCGTCCAACCCAACGCATTCTGTGATTCTTGCGTGGATACCAGTTCTTCTCCTCACTGTTGCTCAGGGGTGTGAGCCACACACTCCCCTTTGTGCCCACCGACAGATCCTTGGGGTGATGGAAGCTGGGAGGTGACACAGCCAGCCCCCCAGCACTGCTTGCTGCAGGGTGAGCCCCACGTGAGCAAGTTTGATGTTGGCATCGCGTGCCGGCTCTTGCTTCTCTGGGTTTAGAAGGAAGGATCGGTGGTGCTGACAGGTGTCATGGTGGGGGCCATGGCCCAGCAGTCACTATTAACTCTCCCTTCTTCTTCTCTTGCAGATGAGCTCACAGTGCCTGCACTTTACCCCAGTAGCCCTGAAGTGTGGGGGCCATACCCTCTGTACCCAGCGGAGTTAGCACCTGCTCTACCTCCTCCTGCTTTCACCTATCCCGCTTCACTGCATGCCCAGGTAACTCAGACCCAACCACCACCACAACACACCTCCCCACCCTGGATCCCCCTTCCCCGGGTGCTTGCTGCACCACTAACTCTGCCCTGCTAACCAGCCCTCACTTCTCTCCTCCCCGAGACACAGGGATGACATCCAGACTGAGCTGAGCCCTGGCAGCGGGCGGTACCACCCGCCTCTCCTCAGCACCTCTCTCTGCCTCCCCGTCTTCTCTCTCACTTGCGCTGGGGATGGTGGGATGGGGGGTGCTTGTTCAGGCTGGACCATCCCCATTGCTCTTGGCACCGGCTGACCCATTGCGCTGTCAGCGCAGTGTGAAATGGGGGGTCCCGAGCCGCCGGCCACCCCTCGAGCATCGCAGGGACGCGGATTGCCAGGCACAGAGGGTGAAGCGAAGCAGCTCTGGCAGGGAGGAGAGGGAAGCGAAGCGCAAACAGAGGAGCCATCTTTTATTGAGGAGGAGCTCTCGTCACAAATGCGCTCCTGCTGGTGGCCCCCGCGGCCGTTAAAAATTAACCAGCTGCCTCGGGGGAGAGCAAGAGGAGTGGGGGGAAGAGGTGGAAATGGAGGTGGTGGAGGAGGGTTTCTTTGCAGCGGCAGCCTTTGGGATGTTTCCTGGGAAAGGACTCCTGCCATGGTGGGGGGAACAGGCAGCTGCCTCCCCAGCAGCCGCACTGGACATCAGCCCGGTTCTCACCTCATGAAGGAGCAGGAGGAAGCAAGCGCGTAGAAACAGATTTCCTGGACCAGCTGCATCCCGAAAGGCTTTTGGCCTCGACTTCCCCCGGGTTGAGCCAGGTGATCCAATGCTGCTGGTTCAAGCAGGGAAAGGCGCCGGGCGTAGAAAGCAGCCACAGCCATCGGATGGAAGTCGGGCTTCTCGGGCTCCGCTGTTTCTAGGAAGAGCAGCAGTAAATATTATTGCAGCTGTGGAGGTGCCTTGTCAAATAACCACTAACAGGCAGCATCTGTGGGACATGGGAGGACAAGAGGTGTCTGGTGAAGGAGATGGAGACACAAGGAGGCTCTTGAGGTCCCTTCAGGAAAACCCAGGTTGAGATCTGCTGAAGAAATATCTGCCATGGTTACAGAGCCAGCAGAGCAGGGAGGGGGATGGTGGCATCTCCCCAGTGCCCCCATGCTGCTGCTGTGCAGTGATGGAATGGTGGAGAGAGGTGCCACCACCCAAACTGGGTCCCAGCTAGGTCCTGCAAAGAGTGTTGGGACAGGAAGACCTCAGGTTGTAGCGGCTCCGTGGTGAGAGCGGCAGGATTTTGGCATCTTGATGTTTCCCCCATCTCCTGTGGGCTTGGAAGCTGTTAGGAGACACCCAGTCCACCTCAGTAAGACCATGGTGCTGCTCTCCTGGTGCCCAGCTTGGCCCCAGCTGGTGTTACTGCCTGAATTGGAGCTGTACTGTTTGCGTTTCAACCTCCCTCCTCCGCTTTGCACTGGGGAAGGGGAGCCCCGAGGTAGCCAACGCTTCCTAGCGTGGCTGGCCACCACCTGCTCTCAGCCTGTGCCCCTCTTCTCTTTGCAGATGCGCTGGCTCCCTCCCTCCGAGGCCGGTTCTCAGGGCTGGAAGTCCCGTCAGTTCTGCTGAATGCCGGGTGAGTGCCGTCTCTGCTCCCATCCTCCTGCCGTGGCATGGTAGGCTGGGCAGGGGCCACCAGCAGCTCACAGTGGCTGATACGCGTGTGCCAGACCCGCACCCACGTGTGCAGAAACCCCAGCCAGTCCAGCCCAAGGAGATGTCTGTGCTCCCGCGCCACCACTCTGCCCGGCATCGGCAGCCCTGCACCGTGGCCCTGAGCTTCCCGCACCCAGGCAGGGCAGCAGGACTGGCCGTGGCCGACGTGAGACTTGGATCCGTGAAGCATTTCCCGGCTATTTTAGGCCCAGCAGATAAAAATAGAGAGCGGCGAGGCTTTGGGAACCAGTGGTTCTTCCAAAATACAGAACGTGCCAGTATTTCCAGATAAAATGTAAGCAAAGCCCTGTTTGGGAAGGGGAGAAGAGCTGCTGCCCTGCAGCCTCACTGTATTTGCCACGCGATGCCCATCGGCGCAGAGTTAGGCGGCAAAGTGTCCCTTTAGGAAGTGCCTTTGCCCCGTCACCGCTCACCACCCTGTCACCTCTCACCACCCTGTCACCCCTGACCCTCTGCTGTGTCCTCTGGCAGGTCTCAGGTGTGTGATGGTGGCCTACAGTCAGTCTTGTGGGTTTTAATGGAGTCTTCCAAGGCGGCTACTGGGTTGGCGTGTCCCCTGCAAAACCACAGTGTGCTGGTAAGGCTGCGGCACGCGGCCCCTCGGGCTTTGCTTGCTGTGGGGAAGGGGAAGAAGGGTGAGGAAACAGGTAGCAAGGAGGGATCGCGCTCTGGCCTAACCGTGGCAGCGCCGGCTGCCACCGCGGCATTTATCGCTGTTATCTGGGGCGAGAGTTTCGACAGCCCAGGAATGCCTCTCGGCTTTAAATGACTCCCGGTAATCTCATCCCCTCGCCGCTGCTTCCTGCCTTGGATCAACAGAGACCGAATTCCTCTTAAGCACAACACTCAGACTTAACTCTCAGCTTTCCAGCCGGTGCCTCCTCCACTTCAAACTCTTGAGCAGCTCCAGCCATTAGGAGCAGCAAACTGGTACCAGTGGGGCCGCTGACCCACAGGCATTTGGCAGTCAGATGAGCGTCCTTGGAGCCGCTCGCCCTCCTTCTCCCCCAGCCAGCAGCACGGGAGCGTCTCCATGAAGGGAGAGAGATTAGAGCCCCCCCTCCTCGGCTGCTTTGCCTCAGCCCAAGACTGCAGCGGGTTTGTGTTTGTTATTTCTTTCTAACACCCCTCTCTGTTGTTGTAGGCTTGAAAGAAAAGAAACCAAACCAAACAACCCCAAACCCTCACGCAAGTTTGGATTCCTCCAAGACTTTCCCACAGCCTCTATCACACATCTGCTCTCCGAGAAGAGAAACCAACAGCGAACCCAGCGATAGCGTTTTCCTCTTGTACACTGTCTAGCTCCCGAGGAGGAGCGTGCGGCTCCCGGCAGCACCGCCGCAGCGTTCCAAAAGACTTTCACACGGAGCCGCAGGGAACAAGGAGACTACAAACAAACAAAAGGCAGAACGAGAACAAGTATTTTTGTACCAAACCTCAGAACGGGACAATCTTACACTGGGTCGGACCACACGGTTTGCGCTTGATGCTCCCCAAACACACACGTCCTTCCGTCCGGACCCCCTGGCCCAGCTCACCCCGCCAGCTGCGTGCCGAGGGCATGCGGAGCCTGCGCAGGTACAGACACTGAGACGGGCTGATCGGGGTCTGTAGGGTTTGTGCTCCCCTGTGGCACAGGAGTCAAGCTCCTCCGGCGAGACGAGACTCCCGCGGGCGCTCCACCAGTATTATCACCCTTTTCTTCCCAGTTGTACCCAGTGGCAACCAAGCGAGGACAATCAGGAGCTTTACGTAGGGTGATTTTGGGGCGGTCTTTCTTTACCTTGAGGTTACGTCTCATAGCCTGCTGCGCAGAGCTTCGGCACCGTACGACGGCTGGGATCAGCGACGGGCAGAGACGGCCCCCACGTGTAGCAAAGAGAGGTGGTGGTTTGACTCTTCCTCCTCCTCCCACCACAACTGCTCGAGGCTGTTATGGGCAACACAGGCTGCTGCAGCAGAAGACCAGCAAAGCGACAAACCCTGGGCTGGCCAGCTGACTTGAGCTCGGGCGGGAGCCCCAAGCGAGCCAAGTATGCAAGAGAAATAGGAAAACAACCCAAAACCTCAATCACGGTTCAGTTTCTTGCAAAAGGAGGTGCAAAAGGTCTCCTTTCGTGGCCTTTCCCCCGCCGTCCCCTCTGCGGGGCTCAGCCATGCGGCACCAGCCTCCTGGCCACGCTGAAGGCACAGAGTGCCCCTGGCCTCGTTAAACCCCATCACCCACTTCTTCCTTGAATTCTGCGGGTGGGCCAAAGGGAAAAGAAAGAAGGAACAGAACTGTTGTGATTCTGGCTGCCAGAGGCGGGATGGGGTGGGGGGTGCACGACGGGAAACCATCCCGCCTGGGGCCTCGTGTGAAACAAGGGGCGATGCGAGAGGACGGTGACTCTGAGACAAACCCCCGAGCAGCTCGAGAAGGAGCAACACCAGCGTCTCCAAGCAATAGGACTAAGTCCTTCCTGTCCTCGAGTGTCGCGGGGAGGGGGGGAAGCACCCGCGCTCTTGTCTCCGCTCTGGGAAGCGTGTGTGAAGGTACTTTTCTATCGGAATTTTTTTAAAAATAAACCTGGTGATTGCAATGAGGTCACGTGTGGAGCATTGCCGTGCGCTCGCTGATCTGTTCCGGCTCCCAACACCCCACCCCTCTTCCTCCAGGCAGAGGGTATCATAGAATCATTAGGGATTGGAAGGGACCTCAAAAGATCATCCAGTCCAATCCCCCGACACAGCAGGATCACCTAGACCAAGTCACACAGGAACATGTCCAGGTGGGTCTTAAACATCTCCAGTGAAGGAGATTCCACAGCTCCCTGGGCAACCTGTTCCAGTGCTCCATCCTCACTGTGAAGAAGTTCCTTCTCATACTGACGTGGAACCTCCTATGTTCCAGCTTACAATCATTGCCCCATATCCTATCACTAGGTAACATTAAGAAGAGCCTGGCTTCATCCTCCTGACACCCACCCTTCACACATTTATAGCCATTAATGAGGTCACCCCTCAATCTCCTCCAAGCTCAAGAGACCCAGCTCCTTCAGCCTCTTCTCATAAGGGAGGTGGCTCCAGTTCCTTCATCATCCTCATAGCCCTACACTGGACCCTCTCCAGCAGCTCCACATCCCTCTTGAACTGAGGAGCCCAGAACTGGACACAATACACCAGATGTGGTCTCACCAGGGCAGAGCAGAGGGGGAGAAAAACCTCTCTATTTATTTTATCGAGGTATCTAAAGGCAACACTCCTGAGGGATGCAGCAATTTTTGGGGGCAGATCCTATTTGGATCTCTAGGAAACTCTCCACAAGTCCCTGAAGGGAGGTTGCAGTCAGGCTTTTCCCCCATGCAACCACCAACAGGACGAGAGGGCAGAGCCTGAAACTGCACCAGGGGAGGGTTAGGTTGGATGCCAGGAAGCCCTTCCTCATGGAAAGGGTGATCAGACCCTGGAATGGACTGCCCAGGACAGTGGTGAAGTCCCCATCCCTGGAGGTGTTTAACGACAGATTGGCTGTGGCCCTTAGTGCCCTGGTCTGCCCGATGTGGTGATGTTAGGTCCTGGGCTGGGCTGGGAGAGCTCAGAGGTCTTTTCCAGCCTCAATCATTCCGTGGTTCTCAAAATCCGGGTTGGAAGGACCAGAGGGCCTTAAGGAAATGGCTGCAAGTTTACAGAGATGTTATCGGCTCATTTTCAGACTTACTAATTTTGGCACCGAGTGCAGGAGCTAAGCTGCGATTTTCCATGAGCTCAGTCTGAGCGCAGCCTAGAGACCAAGGGCCACAGGGAGTTTTATTTATTTTCTTGAGAACTTTGAAAAACTGCTCATAAGCCCAGCCTAGAAATTCCTCCTCCTTGCTCCACTCCGCCCCTGCCCCAGCAAACGTGGCCAGCGTCCCCCGGCAGCCCCGGCCAGCGGGCCAGACTCCAAAAACCCAAGTGCCAGGAGCAGGCTCCAGCTCCGCAGGCGCAGCCGGGGAGATGGGGGTGTGAAGGGCTCCATTCAGGCAGGCGGAAGGAGAAGGCACAACGGTGTCACTTGAAACCCGTGGCCAGCAGGGACCAGCCAGGGAGCTAAGCCCTTAATGTCGGACGCTAATCCAGCACAAGTCCTGGCTTTTCTCTCCACCTCACACCCAGAGGGGAGGTTTGCTGGCGGCCGGGAAGAGAGCGAGATGCTGCAAGCCCAGCACCAGCCCGAGCGCTGCTGGGAGCAGTGGCGACTGGCCAGCGCCGGCGTCCTGGCCCCTGTATTAGCGAGACATGCAAAGATCCTCTGGCTGAGAAACCAGCGAGACCCTCGGCTCGGACTGCGAGTGTCAAACCGCTCAAACCCCTTTCGACACAAACACTTGCCCACAGGCCACAATGTTTTGGGCTCTGTGCTGATCACGCAGCGACGAACCGCTTGCCCGGCTGGCCCCGGCGTCCCCTTTGCCCGTGGTGACCTTTCCCCATGCAGCCGGGGGAACATTCCTTCCTCGTGACCGTCGGGGCACTTACAGGAAGGCCCTCGCTGCTGGCTGATGCCGGGACGTTACAAAACGGGGCCAGGGACTCCCGGGCCAGCGCTGGCATCGGCACCAAGGAGAAGTCCCAGGGGGCACAAAGAGGCAGAGCTGGAAAAACCAAAATGAGAAAATTTCACACTCTCATTGTTTCCGCTTTCCCAAGTCTCTTTCTTCCCATCCTAGTAATGCCAAGGCTGATCGTGGGGAGGGAGGGGATCTGAGTGGCTCCTCCTGACCCATCCCCGCTGCCCAGAGGCTCCTCGTGGACTGGAAGTGACCGCAAAGGCAGGGAACAGACTGTCAGGGTCCGCGAAGGAAAACGCAGCAAAGTCTCCCATGAGACAGACACAAGCGACTGGTGGAAGAACACAGGGACAAGAGAGAATGAGAGCGGCTTCCTGAGGGCTGTGCGGGGGAGCCGGCGGCTGGGCAGCAGCGGGGATCAGGGGCCTGTGCTGCAGGAATGGAGCTGGGCCAGGGAGAGCAAAGGGCAGATGGAGGCAGCGCCGAGGCCAGTCGGCAGCACCTGCAGCCCGGATGGGACGGGAAGGAGAAGCGCAGACTGGGGGATAAGTGGCTGGAGAGCAGCCTGGAAGAGAGGGATCTGGCAGTGCTGGCTGACAACAGGAGCCAGCAGGGTGGCCTGGAAGGCCAATGGCATCCTGGCTTGTGTTAACAGTAAGTGTGGCCAACGGTACTAGGGACGTCATTCTCACCTCAAGTCCTGGGCCCCTCACTTCAAGAGATTGAGGGGTTGGAGTAGTTCCAGAGGATCAATGAGGCTGGGGAAGGGCCTAGAGGGAAAGTCTGATGAGGAGAGGCTGAGGGAACTGGGGGTGTTTAGCCTGGAGGAGACTCAGGCGGCATCTTCTCCTTCTCTGCAACTCCCTGAAAGGAGGTTGTAGTCAGGTGGAGGTCGGGCTCTTCTCCCAGACAACTAGTAACAGGATGGGAGGTCAGGACCTGAAGCTGCACCAGGGGAGGGTTAGGTTGGATGTCAGGAAGCCCTTCCTCATGGCAAGGGTGATCAGACATTGGAATGGGCTGCCCAGGGCAGTGGTGGAGTCCTCATCCCTGAAGGTGTTTAAGGACAGACTAGCTGTAGCCCTTGGCAGATGTGGTGATGCTAGGTCATAATCCTGTTATTCTGAGGCCAGTGTCCACTTCTGTGGGCCTCCTCAAGAGAGGGGAGGAAGGAATAACAAGGCTGGGAGAGCTGGGAGAGGAAAGATGAGAGAACGCTGGAGTTTAACCAGACAGCTTTAGAGGCTGAGGCATGGGGCTGCGAGGGAGGGAAGCAGAGAGGTGGCTTTATCAGGAGAGCTGGGGCAAACAGGGCGTGTTTGCTCTTCATGGATTTGCCCCTTGGCTCTTGAAACTTAGGGAAATTAAGAGGCATCAGCCTGAATCATAGAATCATTAGGGATTGGAAGGGACCTGAAAAGATCATCTAGTCCAATCCCTATGTACCAGCATGAAAAGGTACGTAACATCTGCTGCTCCTACAGCTCACCTGAAAGCCTAAGGTTGGCCCCCAGGCTGGGCAGGGAAGACATTTCAGCCCAGGCTGCTGCAGACATGAGCCCTGAAACTGTCAGGTCCAGAGAGCCTGGCTTCAGCCAATGTTTAAACACCATTATCTGCCTTGCTAGAAACCAAGATGATGGTGGAGCTGAAAAAGCAAAAACTTAACTTAAAACACCATTAGCAGATCCCTGAGACGCTTCTTGTAAACCACAGGCAAGTCAACCATTAGCAGAGTCTGGACTCCATCTCTGCATCTGCATAATTAATAACTAGCTCAGGAGGGAACAGACAGTACAGCGTCACTGATGGAGGCAGGAGGAAACTGCGCGAGTCCTTCGGGCCTTGGATGCCAGCCCAGAAATGCAGGTAGAGTTGAAAAATTAACTTAATGGAAGGACAATCCTTTTCCTGCCTTCACCATCTTTTTCCCCAGCCATGCTTGTCCTCGGTGCAACATCCACCCCATGAGGCTGGCGGACTCCCATACGGGGGTCCCAACCACCGCAGTGCTGATGGGTCCCAGCTTGCCACTCCCAGGCTCTCTGATCACTACCCTGACCAGCCTAGGAGCCCCAGTCAGACCCTTCCCAGCAGCTCCATATCCCAAACTGGACACAGAATCATAACCATTCCGGTTGGAAAAGACCTCTGGAATCATTGAGCCCAACCATCAACCCTACTCTACAAGTTCACCCCTAAACCTCAACCCTAACCCCTTAACACTGCATCTAAGCAACTTTTAAACACATCCAGGGATGGTGACTCAACCACCACCCTGGGCAGCCCATTTCCAGATGGGACCTCTCCAGCACTGAGCAGAGAGCCAAGGGCTTCCCTTGCTTCACTGGCCCTTGCCAGGGCAACACAGGTGTGCTCACAGGGAAGAGAGCAGCTATGGCTATGCAATACTCATCACAGTGCCTTCTGCTGAGAGCTCTGCTGTGTTCAGACAAGCCCCTGAATTTATGGGAAGCTGCCATTCTTCCTTATCTGCTTTACAGGCACGTGTCCAGAGGCCCTGCACAGGACTGACAAGACAGACACAGCTAGGAAGGCACCCATGGAGCCAGAACAACAAATCCCCCTGGGTGGAGACCAAGTTCCAAACCACCTGGCCTTCAGCACAACAAAATGCTGGCCCAGGACTTTTGCAAGCACCTCCAGCACCAGGCTGGGCAGTGCTGCAGCCATACTGGCTACTTAAGAACATCAGAAATGCTGTTTTCAGGTTGATCCCACTCTCACTGACAACCCAACAGTGGGCCTGGATGATCCAGCCCCTCCCCTGACTTTGCCAGCAGTACAAGGCCAGTACCAGCAGACTGGGGTCCAAGCTCTTCCTGCTGATGGCTGCCAGTGGTTAGCCTTGCCAGTCTTAACCAGTTAAGAGCAAGCACTCAACCCTCATGGACATCCTCCTGCAGTAGTAGGAGGTGCCAGAGGGCCCTCAAGGCAGTAGCACACAAAGGAATTTGGGGGTGGTACATTAGCAGCGACCTGAAAGCGAGCAACAAGGCTGGAAATAATGAGATGTCAGGACCAGAGCTGCTTCTAGTCATCTGCAAACACATCCCCTCCTCAACATGAGCAGGTACTGGGAGCCCAGCAATCCCTGGTGGCCCTGCACCACTTGCCCGCGCTCATCGGAAGTGACAGCCCTCGCTGGCTACAGCCACGTGCGAGGTCTTTCTAGCACTTGTCAAGGCTCCCTTGCCTCTCTCCTCCGCTCTCTAAAAGCCTTGAATGATCATGATGAATTATAGATCAGCTCTGGTACACACCACCTTATGTCAGTTTGCTCATTCAACCATACAAAATCCTGCTGCTTTCCATCTCCTTCCAGAACGATCATCGTAATGGAGGAGGTGGAACAACTCTCCAGCTACAGCAACTTTTAGGAGAGAAGCCAGTGGAGCTACATGTGACAGCCCTGGGCCATTCAATTGTTACCTCAAAAAAACAGAAGTGCTTTTATTTTGGGGGTTTGGAGGAGCAGATGAAGGTCTGGTTCATCCCTAAGGACACAAAATCCTAATGAACTCCTTGAGAAGAGCCAGTGCAGCCCTCACCCACCCCCTAGGCTGATGCTGCTCACAGGCAACCTACAGGAATACTTTTCCAGAAAAAAATCCTAGACGAGCAACACGGTGGCTAAAAAGAGCGAGCTTTGGACCATCAACCTGGCTTAGACCACCAGCTCCTGCCTCCTCCCCCCTCAAGTCCTTGCAGTAGGCTCAAGGTGCGATTGTATAAGGAGGATTCAAAGAGCCAGGATAGATCTGGAGAGCTTCCATCATTGAGAAAGAGCATCCTCGTTCTCCCCAGGGTCCTGTGCATATGTCCACCAGCATCACAGGAGGTGGAAGCTGAATGCCTCTGCTCTTGGTTCGTATAGCAAAAAAGGAGGATGCTGCGTCAGCACTGCGGCTCATCGGTGTCCATGTTCCTTTATTGCCCCACAGGGTTGGAAAGGCTCAACCAACCACCCCACCATGACCCTGGAGCTGAGGGAACTATGTCCTTGCTGGATAGTACATGCATCACCCAAGTAACCTCAGGGAAGTTAAAAGAGGCAAGTCCTCAGCAGGCAGGACCAGTTAAAGATCACACTGAGATGGGCTTTCCAAAGAGCTTTCTTGAAATGCATGAGATGAAGGTGCCCACCACAGATGAGATAATCATTGTAGGTCACTTCCAACCCTGTTTTGTCTTTGTCAAGGGAACCTCAAGTCTCCTCATCTTCCCAGTAAGCAGATGCTTCCAGAGAAGGAAGAGAAAGAGAGTAACAGGCCCATGGCCCCCAAGAGAGAGCACAATAACCTTTCAGCAGTCTTTTGCACCAAAAGACTGAGGGAAGGATTTTGCCAAAGAAAGTGAGCTGGGGGTGTGATGGTTTTGGCTACTAGGAAAACCACTTGCCAACACAGACATATGAGACGACCCTGGAGGAAGATAAAGTAGGTTTAAGATTTTACTAGTTATCAGCTATTATGCTGAACTGCAGCAGAAAGCTTCGTTTGGATGCTGCACTGTGGAGAGACTGGACTGCAGTAGCACTAAAATGCAGAGAGATTCCTGTTGATAGAGTCTGAGACATTTTCTAGTTGCACACTTCATTTTCAAGAGGGAAAAAAGGGCCAAAGGGAGCTTCCCTTCAGCTATTTTTGATACTGCACCCTAACAAGTTGTCCCTCTCTGTCAGTGCCTCAGATAAGACTCTCCAATGAGACAAAACATCTAATCTAGTCCTTCCAGCTGGACATCAACTGGACCATTTTGTTCCTTTGAACACTGGAGCCTGACAATGCCAGCACAGAGCTACAGTCAATCTTCCTTCCCTGCTCTCCTATTTTTGACTTCACATACTTTTAATCTTTGAAAGCAGCTGAAGGGGTTTTATTTAGACTCCTCTATTGTCTTGAATCACTCAAGCAGAGAAAGAAAACAGGTAGCCTATCTCACAGCCTGCGTCGCAGGCTTTGCTTTGCAGAGAAAGCCATGTGTGACTGGGAAGTTACCCTGTAAAAACCTCTGAAGACATGAAAGGCAACTCGGAGCTCATGTGGCTTTTGTCTTGAGCACCACCACTGAAACAATCACTGCTCAAAAATGCAGCAGATGGAAAGGAACCTTCTTTTTGATGCCAGGAGAGAGGTGAAGTTTTGCAAGTGTGCCACGTGTGCTTTAAAGTGGAGCTCTGACGGAAATTAAAACGCTCCAAGAGGAATTGCTTGTGCTGACCTAGAAGATACAGGAAAGAAAAACAGTTTCCAAAGCAGCGGGAGCAGCAGGCTCTTACACATCAGTTTCTGTATGGGTGCTTCAAAAGCATTTGACATCTATGAAATAATAGAAGAAACCTCCTACTGGCATTTAGCAACCCTTTACGCAGGGCGGTGCTGGAAGCACCGTCCGTTTCTAACACAAGCGGTCTTCAAAAGCAGAAGGACAAACGCTGCACTTACAGAACTCTGTTGCTCCCTCGTGCCCCCTGAAGCAGATTTGACTCACTAAGCCTTATTTTTCACCTATTTGTGTATCCAGATCCAATGGCCTCCCTGCCTCAACACCCTGATAGATGAAGCAGGACAACAGCTCATGTTGCAGGCAGCGATCTGCTGTTGGTGGGATGTCACCTATTTTCTTTTTGAATCGAAGATCTGAAGAGCAAAGAAGCAGCTTCTCCCACTGCAGCAGCACGAAAACAATATCAGCATTGACTGACTTTGGTTGGGCACACAACAGTAAGTTATCAAGAGGACATAATCTGGCCACATTCCACGTTAGTCTGTACTGCAGCAAACATCAGGCATCCACAGCGAGCTTTCGTTTAAGGTGGTTCCTCCCCACTCCCCAGCCAGGAATGATGAAAAGACGACAGCGCTAACCCAGAACAATAACTCAGTGAGAGGATAAAAATACAGCAGAGATTCCTTTACCTCCCTGAAAAGGAAAACACAACAAGCATAACAGATGCTGGTTGACTCGCTCTTGAAGGAAGCAATACTGGAAACCAGCACTTCATTACTTTCAGAAGAAAAACCCATAGTGTCGGTATTACACTGTCATTTCCACCTCCCTCCTGTCCACAGAGGGCTGTGTGACACGTGTATCCACCACAGTGAGGAGAAATCGCTGACTTCAACTTCTGGTTAGGAAGCTGGAACTGCATTGCCCATCCTGCAGCTGGCTGAGAGTTTGGGAGAGGGTTTTCGATTCTGAGTTTAAGCCTCAGATGTCACCTCAGTCCCAGAGCAAGAAAGCAGCTAACAAACTGTGGGAGGTAATCCGGCTGGGAAAGAAACCTCCCTGCAGTAATTTTATGACAAGGTTTTCCCACATTCAGTTCTGCTAGAAAGCCTCTTGTAAGGAATTTCAGGCAAATACCCACTGAACACTGTAAGAGCAGACATAAGCACTGTGCAGGAACTCCTGAGCACCATTTATCACCACGTCAAAAGGCAACTAGCGAGAACTAGCTCATCTCCCATTAGCTAATTAAATTAAACTCTGTATTTCATGGTTCATACTTGCTTTGTAAGTGACCAGCCTCGTCTTGGCAGTTGCTGGGATCGGGGAAAACACATCACACAACTACATACAATCTGTCTGTCAGCAAGCAGACACCCAAATGGCAAAAAGCCTGGATAAAAACACGTTTGCTCCAGAATTCAACTGGTCACTCTTTGGCAGCCGTGATGTCAGAGTAATCTTGTAGTACTCCAACCAAGTGGTCATTGTGAGTCTTAAATCGACGCTTCTTCTGAGAAGCTGGTTTCTTCTTCCTCTGGATAGGAGTCTACAAGTAGAAATAAACAGCAGTCTAAAGATCTGCCCTCCAGCTGTGACATCTGACCCCATGCATGACACCACACTCATCTTCAACTCGGACTGACAAGGAAGGTGCTTGCTTAGTTTTTTTGCAGGAAGCGACAATATTCAATTCAAACCCCGTCAGGGAAATGACCCTGGGGACAGAGCAGAGTCTCCATACCCCGTAGTAAATCTGGTGTTAGCAAGGCTTCCAAACACTCTCATGCAGCTACAGAAGCAGGTACATAGCCCAAAACTCTGTCAATACATGCTTGAAGGGTACATGAGGAAACCCTGAGGAGCACCTACATGACAAGAGTTATCAAAACACCCAGTGCAGTGACCAGCAAAACACCAGGAATGAGTCCTGTGTGAAAACAGGAGCGTACCGCACCGCGGGTGCGCGTGCTGGGATGTTACATGCTTCCCATCGCTATTTCAAAGCTATTTAGCAGAAAAAGTGCAAACAACCCCACCCATCTCCCAAAAAAGCCACTGCTCTTCTGTTCTTAATGGGATGTGGAAGCTTCTGCTCAAAGCTGTACTTTGTTTCTCTGAGGGATTTCTGGCATTGACCCTCTTGTCTGGATGCTGCTTGGACCACACTGGCTCGAATGAGTTATAAAAGCACTGACTGCTGGCTGCAGCATTGTTTTTTTGCAACTTCAAGCTGGTCACACCTCCCTGAGCTACACAAAGCAGCTGTGCACAGGCTCACCAATGTGTTTTGGAACTAAGGCAAGGAGTGGGAGAAAGAGAAGCTCCCAGAAAGATCAGTAATTTGTATCTCTTACTATTTTCTTTGGTCCTGTTTCTTGCATGGAAGAAATACCCTGTCGTTTCAGGTACTCTTCAATCTTATCTTCGTCCAGGGAATCCACAGGAATGCTCCTCCACAGCTTCTGAAATTCTGAAACAGCAAACAAACCCTTGGTTAATCCCAAATTAAGCACCCTCAACATCTTACGGAAACAGACGAGCCGATTCTCATCTGTGCTGACTGTGCTCTAGCATCTCTGCATCGGAAGAACCCACAGGTACCACGTGCTTTTAACCCCGATTGTTTTTACACCCTTTTCACCCGGCATCTCTGTCGCGGCGTAGACTGTCAGCTGTGTTTTACAAGCCTCAGTTGAAAAGATCTTGGTGAAGGGTAATAACTAACCATAAATGGCAACTTCATTTACACATCTTCAGCTGCCACTGTCTTGGGAGATTTGTCATCTTGCAGTCCAATTTACCGAAGAATCGAGACCTACAATTCAGTGGGTTTAAGCTCGTTTATCACACTAATATAACACATACCGTGCTGTACGGACAATAAATTACCAGAATTCCTCTGGTGTTAAAAAGAAGGGAGATACCTTAAAAGCCACAGCGGCAGGGAAAAAAAGACAGAGACAGTAAGTCTTAATTAGAGCAGCTGCCATCTGCCTGCACACTGTAAAGTTTCCCAGAGCCTCTGGAATGCCTTCTCCAGGCAGCGGCTGGTACGATCCTACCTCCCTTCATTCCCCAGGCACTCAGTTAGATCTATCCTGTCAGCAGGTTTGGCTAACAAACTATAAATAAAACACGAGGCGTGCAGAGCGACGCAAGATGAAATTTTCCCCTTTATTTCCAGATAAATTTAGGATACAGTTGTCAAAACAACCACAACTGAAGAAGCTGTCCTATGCTGCAGACGACGAGATGCTCCAGCAGTGGTCTGCCACGGATACACCGGCTCTAAACATGCTGCAACAAAAGGGCATGGGACAAAAAGGCGAGTGGAACAGGCCTGGCTCCTGTCCTTGGACCAGTTCCCTTCCTCAGGCATCTTGTTTTGCTATGAAAGCACATGCTTCCAGCCCCAGGTCTTGCTTTTCTGTCCCTTGCCAACAGCTAGGGTTGTTTCAAGCTTTCCAGGAAACAAAAGAAAAAGGAATTTTGCCAGTGGAGAACAACAATGTTCATTTTTGGTAATGCAGCATGTTTGAGGAGAACTGAATCCTGCCAAAGCAGCACTTTGTGTTACACGGACACAGCGCTCGGCCCGTCTCTCGTATGGGCTGCACAGTTGGGATCACCAGCATTGCACGTTTCAGATAACTTAATGCAAGGGCTGACCCTCTAGCCAAGACTTTCTCTGTCTGCTCATCCACTGTGAGAGAGATTCCAGGCTTTCAGCACAGCTTGCGGTGCCTGCTATCACAAATCATCTCTCACCTAATCCTGTTGCAGCAAGTGGAGGCGGCAGTGTGATGATCAAAGCTGAACACGCAAGAGAGATTTCTCAGCAATGAGTTCTCAGATTAAGTCTTAACAACAGAAGCCTGCAAGAGGGTCCTACTGCATCCTCCAGACTGAGCAGAACACGCTCCTTCAAGCTATTTCTTTTCTGTTGAGTCCATTTCCTGTCCTGAACATCCAACTGGACTCAGCTGGACAGAGATGATGTGTCATCTTACTAGAGATCATGATATATAGAAAAATATGCCCTGCTGCAAAAAAACCAACATAACCCCTAGGCTGAGGATAGCTGCTTAAGGTTAAACTGGTCAACATTCTTCTGGGGAACAGAAGTGAAAAATTAAACACTAGAAAATAAATGGTCAGCTCTTCAAGGATCAGCATACACAGAAGTGCAAGTCCCAGTTAATACCTAACCACAGCGCTCGGTGGTTCTTGTAATGCAGCAGGTTTTACCATCATTACACTCCACGCTCACCTTTGAATCTTGGCCAAGAAACACCAATGCAAAAGACACCCAGAATCACGACCGCAGAGTCAAAACGGACTTCACATACAGATAAATTAATTCATCAGCTAATTTGCACCAGCAGAGCCACTATACATCACAAAACTCCTTTGGAAATCGGGGCTACTGCTCTGACTGTGGTAACTGCAAAATCCCCCACACAGGGGATTAGAACATCTTAATGCCTAGTAAAGGCAGGGAGTCGCGACGACGTGGTGTCCCTGTCATGAAAACAGGGTGTTAACGGAGCGGATCAGAACTGCTGCCCTTCAGACAGTTGGGGAGCAAAGGGAAAAGGAGCTACACATCTATCACCTCCTCACAAAACTGGTTCAGTGTAACGCCAGCCACAGAGCTAGATGCAAGAGCTGAAGAAAGCAAGCAGCTGTCTGGCTGGCACTGAACCACTTCCACATTACCTGTCAGATTTACGCAGAAGTCTCCAAGGACTGTGCCCCTATCAGCTAGTGAAAGTTTAGACCTTGGGAATAGGCTCTGAATTATTGTGACATCCTCTCTGAAATATGAGAGCCAACGGGAAAAGCTGGCAACCACTACAGCTCTTCAGAAACAACCTCTGCATTTGTAGCTGGGGGAATTCTATGCCTCTAGAATTCATAGCCTTGACCCAAGATAGATTTCTCCAAGTTCTCTGAAGCGAAACCTGAAATACGGTCACCCTGGCCTTTGCTGTGTGGCTCAAGCAAAGTGGGTCACCCCTTGTTAGAAGTGATAGTTCATGAGAAGAGAGACGCAGGAGCAAACTGCAACCACACGATTACAGTGCACCACCACCTCTGGAGCAGTGTCCACACTTTGGATTGGACAAGCAGGAGGATGAGGTGGGCTCACCTATCTCTGGGGAAGGGAGAAGACACAAAGAGAAACACTGTGATGAGCTCATGTGTGACTGAGGAGCAGTGGCAGAAGGCAGTTCAAATATATTGGAACAACTTCCCACACCCCCATGTTTTTTCTCTGTGGACAGGGAGCTCAATACTGGTGTGAGGAGCAGGAAGGAGATAGGTGGAGCAGCAAGTTCACCACAGGCTGGCCTGCTTCAGCCAGGCATAGAGAACAGGTGCAGATCACATTCTTGCCACATGCCTAGCCATTACAGAGCACACCTAATACTCCTTTCTGTGTCCTGTTGACTGCCAGGTGATCTTTACTCCAGCAAAGCACAGCAAAGGTGAAAGATCCTTCTGCCAGGACCATCAGACTATTTCACAGATCAGCCAGAACAAATGTAGAACAGCTTCAGAAGCTAAAAAAACAGTCCAGCAGTCAAGTCAATTTCTGCTGTGAGAAGAGGCAGCCCAGAAAACATCCCCTGGAGAGATATTTCCAAAGAGCTTCTGGCCAAAGGCTGTGAGCCCTCAAGGAAACTAGAGTGTTTTCAGCAGAGATTTTAAGTCCGCATGTCAGCACACATCTTCCCCAGAAGCAACAGAAACTCATGGTCTCAGTAACCCAGTCTCACCTGGGCTGTGAACAAACGGTGAGAGTGACAGAGCACTGGAAGGGGCTGCCCAGGGGGTGCTGTGGAGTCCCCTCCTCTAGAGACATTTAAAACCCACCTGGACATAGAATCCTTAGGGATTGGAAGGGACCTTGAAAGATCATCTAGTCCAATTCCCCTGTTCCTGTGCAACTTGGTCTAGGTGGTCCTGCTGTGGCGGGGGGATTGGACAGGATGATCTTCTGAAGTCCCTTCAAATCCCTAATGTTCTGTGATTCTGTGAAAACCTACCTGCAGTATCTTGCAGCTGGATCACCAAAACACTTTAACTCAGAAGCCTGGCAGAAACAGCACTATTCACAGGCTGCTTCCTTGCCCCTCCAGTCAGTGACTTCTGGTCTTTGCACTCATGCGAAAGGAGGGAACGAGACCATGGCCTGGCTGACCAACCAAACAATTGAGATGTTTACTAACATCTCCAGCACCACCACGTCTGCACGCAAAGATTTAAAACAATGAGCTTTGACCAGCAGTTTCTGACACACAGCAAAGCATGAGGCAGCAGAACAGAGACTTTGCAAACGCCTTCTCTCTCCAAAATACAAGCAGTAAAGATGCAGTTACCTCAATGTCACTGCATTATGAGATGCCTCATATACAAAACAGTTTTGCTCTGACATTCCCATGGTGATTTTAATGATCCCTTTCTATAAACACATTTAGGGAACAAAGTCATGGCTGCACGGCGACTTTAGTGTAGCTTATCCTGCACTTCTGGCTGCATCACATGCTCTTTCAGAAAAAGTTGAGATGGCTTCTAGAGATAAACTGGTAATAAAATCTGCCAGAGATTAAAAACAGCTTAAAAATCTTCCCTGAGCTGAGCCAAAACTTGAGCACAGGACAAGAGCAGAAAATAACAGGGCAGAAAGGAAGAAACAACTGCATAGCAGGGAAGCTGGGGTCCTACCAGTCCCAGAGAACATAGCATCACATTCATACCAGAAGGAAAAGGTGTTTGACATTAAGTATGTGCTCTGCCCCTGGACCACCTTGGAATTCAGGCTTGCTAGAGTAAGTCAACCCTGACCCCAAGCAATTTGTGTGTTGTTAACTTTAAGAGGTTTTGGTCATTCTTTAAAATCCCTTCAGAGATACTCTTAAAAACAGGTATAATCACATTTTTAGACACTAAAATGCTTCCTACATGGCGTTTGGGCACAGAAAGTATCATCTCCAGTAGTTAAGCATTCAGCCTGGCCCTTCAGCGCTCAGCCGGCACAGGGGTAAAAGCCTGGTTCAGAGGCCAAGTGCTTAGCTCCAGCACAAACAGGCGGCGCTTTGCTTGGCTGGAGCAGCTGAAATCTAGCCCAGCTTTTATAAATGCTTTCAGCTACGCACTACTGACAGAAGATTAATTAGCCAGGAAGCCAAGAAGGAACACATGCAACCTGAATCTGCCTTGCCTAATCGCATAAAAGAAAGAACAAAAGCCATTCCTTACAGCAAAAACCTTCTCCGGTACCCTTGAGATCACAACATACAGAGGTACCGCACTGCTGCTGTGGGAAGCAAGGTTTATTTTCAAAAGGGGAGAAAAAACCCCTTGTTCAGCCATCAAAACAACCGTCACAAGGGCAGAGGTGGGTACTGCCAGAAAGCAGTTCCTCCAACTACTTGAGGAAGCAGCAAGCTCCAAATTGTCCCAGCAGCTTCTCTTTCTCTACTGATGTAGCTGAGAGACATCTAAATTTTAGAGGTTATTAATCCCAGGCAACATATGTCTGAAATTGGAGAGTGTCATACGGCAGAGACACGCACCGAGGAGCACAGAGCCCTTATTTCTAAGGATAAACACTGAACTAGAAACATATTTTGAACTGTCATCAGCTGCCAGATCAAAGAGTCTGACAGCACTTCAAGGCTTATTTTGCAGTCTTCTAATAACTTTGTTTTAGCATTGCTAGAGATAATGAGCTGAAATAACACTGTTAGCGCAGCCACATGTCATAACTCATCCTGTACACAGACAGTTCTGCCAGTGAGTCCCTAAGAGACACGACTGTGGTGCTGGGGAAGGACAGGTTTCCTTCATCACAGGGTAACACATTTGGAAACAGGACCAAAAAGCAAGTGAATCCACTCAGGAATGTTTATAGAGCTGTGGCACACAGGCAGACAGATCACAACGCTCACAAAAGAGAAAGTATTTTTGCACCCTCTCAGAACAAAGTTCATCACTTGCAAGAAAAGTATCAACAAAACCAGAAGGAACAGAAGGGCAGAAAAGAAAAATCACTTTCTGATCAGATGGGAATGTGCTGCCACCTGCGGATAGAACAAAGCAAAGCAAAACCACCTTGAACTACAAACACACCTAGATCTTTTCAACACAGATACCTCAGGCTGAAGTATCATCTGATAGAGACTTCCCTCTGCCCAGCAGGGGAGAGATCTCCCTCTGCCCACTCTTTGGGTGGTTATGCCTACGGAGAAATGATCAGCAGTCATGAGTCTAATGCACCCAGCAGCTGCATCTCAACAGTGACTGGCCCAGCACTGACCTTCAAATACTTTGGCCACACTTGGAACCCTAAGAGCTGCAGGCTGATCGGCTGAAGAGATGCTATTTGAACAGGATGACAGTGCTAGCTGTAAACTGATTGGTATTTGGGGGTCAGAAATAAAGGCTTACAATTCTGCCTTTCACATGTGATTCCAACTGCCACTAGCAAGAAGTGATAGAAATTAAGGTTTCAGAGGAGATTCACTGCAGTGTTTTGAAACAATTGGCAATTTTTAAATGCTGTCGATGCCACGTCTACCTAATTATCTTTGTGGAAGCAAGCTGTTATTATTGACGGTACAAGTTATTATTGACCAACAATAATTAATTGCATTTAAGCACCTTGATATGCATTTCCAGTTGCTTAATTCTACTGAAAATAAAGAGTCTCTCTGAGCTAGTCAAAGGAAAAAAAACCCTTTATGCTTTGTCCCATGAGTGGAGCAGTTCAAGCGTCTGTTAAAACTCTTCTGCAACGTTATATGGTAAAATGAGTCTACATGGCATGTTAAAAGAACAATATGTTAACCACACAAAGTTTTCAGTTGTCATTGAGTCATTTAAAATAGTACCTTCTGACACAGATTGCCTTGTCCTTTCTGCACTCAGAGGCATCTAATGTTGGCAGAGATGGCGTTACTGGAACGGAGCCTGATTTGCGTAACTAATGTCTGTGCGTAAACAGGCACGCTGTGCCCGAGGGTTTTATCACTGTTTGCTAGACAGAAAGCACGTGCTGAACTTCTCACGTTCCAAATCCACTCCACACTCTCCTCCCAGTTATAAACTACTCCCTTCTCAGGGCTTTTGCTCGTGTTCCATTTGTGGCTTCTCATCACCTCATTCATGTTTATGTGAAGGGTGGGTGTCAGGAGGATGGAGCCAGGCTCTGCTCAGTATCATCCAATGATAGGACAAGGGGCAATGGGTGTGAGCTGGAACAGAGGAGGTTCCACATCAATATGAGAAGGAACTTCTTCACAGTGAGGGTGACACAGCACTGGAATGGGCTGTCAAGGGAAGTTGTGGAGTCTCTTTCTCTGGGTACGTTTAAAACTCGCCTTGACACGTTCCCATGCGACCTCGTCTAAGTGGTCTGCTCTGGCAGGGGGATTGGACTAGATAATCTTTCCAGATCACCAGTGAAAGGCACACGATTAATAAAATGGAAAAAACAAACTTGCACCCAAAACCAAATCTTTCAGTTATTTCTTGGCTGCAAATGCTTTATGTCATTTTAGTTACAGTCAGGGGGTTTGTAGTCTCTTCTATATTCTACATGTCACGACAGTTGTCAGATCGCTAGTGCCAAGCTCAAATGTATTCATTATAAAACAGAGGATAACTCCCCTTGCATCTGGAAACATCTAGTATTTCATTATCACTTGAACAGACTGCTACACCTGATGCCTGATTCTTCAGAGAGGTGCTTAAGCTGAAGTCAAATCAACCACCATGAAAACACTCAGTAAAACAACCACCTACCTTCATCTACAGAAAACTGAATGCTCTTGTCATTGTAGAAGAGAACTTTCTTCTTATCAGGGCGAGTAACAAAGATGATCTGGTCCCCTAAAGCCTTGAAAACAAACACAAATGAGTAACTCACTGTTTTCAAGAAGGATTCAACTTGAACAACAGACACAAGTCTGGTGCTATAAAGAGCAAAACAAACTGGAGAAGCAGCAAAGTAACTGGCAATGAAAAGCATCCAAAGCAAATTCTGACAGTTAAGGACACTAATAAATCAGAGAGGAGATATGGAGGGCCGAGTTCAAGGTATAAAAGCAGAACTGAATGCCTACAGCTGGCACAGGAGATATAAGACTCTTTTGCAAGAAACAGCTTCAACAGCTGTGCTGAAACATCAAGCCCCATCTAAAAGTGAAGCTGAAGGAAAAAGCCACAATACAAGATCTCCTGAAACAGCTTCTGAGAACAGTAACACCCAAGAAGATTCTCTTCATTTTTATCTCCCCTAACCAGGATGGATTCTCTACATGTGCTACTCACCTTTATAGCTTTCTGTGCATTGGGTAGTCCTTCCTCAATATCTTCTAAAAGGATTCCTCCCAGCCCTCGCTGGTCGTGCTTGTCCAAAAGCCTGAGCAGAGCCTTTTTATCTTTCAAGTTGTACTTGGGTTTGAACGTGTACTTTCCATCTACAACTTCTATTTTCGGATTGTTCACTAGAGCCTGCAACAGACACAAATTTTCAAGCCTGAAGAGCACACGCTAGTCCTTTTTTCTTTCTAATGTGCTTTTTGAGCAGCAATAACACATCAGCTGCCCATTACAGCTGCCAGTTGGGACATTCGAGTTTGAAATGGATTTCAAGTACTTGGATCCTAGACCCACCAGCCACAAGATAAAGCACAAAGCACCAAAGGAGGTTTAACATCATTCACTTAAGGCCTTTGGGCTCAAAGGTCTGATTAGGGCAGAAAGCGATGTGCTCCTTTTTGAGAAAGAAATGAAAACACAAAGAAGAGAGAACGTAAAAGCCAGAGCTTTGGCTGATTATAAAGTGCAAACACACAACTCGATTTATCAAGCTTAGGTTGTATGAATCACAGAATCACTCTGGTTGGAAAAGACCCCGGGATCATCAAGTCCAGAAGTCAACTCTATCTCAAGTTCTCCCCTAAAACCATATCCCTCAACACCTTATCCAAACAATCCTTAAACACATCCAGTGATAGCAACTCAACCACCTTCCTTATGAATGTGAAAGCAATTAACCTGGGATGAACACCACAAGAGTCAAGTCTTCCCCAACTACTGTCAAGCAGCATCAGCAGCTGCAGAAGAAACTGGGAAGACCTCCTGCGCAGTAGGATTTCACTTATGGTGCCAGCTTCAGAGAGAAGCTGACCTGAAGGCCATGGGCAGCTGAAGGGATTTCAGACATGGTTCAAATAAGTTTTGCTGTGCAGCCAGCACCACAATGCAAGTTCACCTGTAACAGAGGGCAACTCAATTCAGTTTCTTCTGCTCATGCCAGCCTGTCTCTGAAAGGAGAAAGAGGTACAGAAAGAAGAAAGGAGGGAGAAAGCACCTCTAACAGAAGGGAATTTGTTCCCCCATCCTTAAGCAGTAACAATTCTGTGCTAATTTTACACTGCAGGGGTAGAAACGACATCTAGTATCTTGAGTGAGACTAACGATCTCTAGCAGTGCAATCTGCAGATCAATTATCCCACAATTTCAGATAAAAGTTTCACATCAGAACTCTTAATTTCAGTAAGCAACAAAGACTTACAAAAGCCTCTGAAATTTGTGCCTTATTTCTTAGGTGTAATCAATTTAACATACAACATTGGAAGAGCTCTCCAACAGCTTTTAAAATTAGTTCCTTAAGGAAAACAAGTAGTTTCCATAAAATTAGCAATAAATAAATTCATTATTTAAAATACACTTTGTGTAACTATGGTAAAGAAGTCTTTAACATCACAACTGTTTTTATTTCAGTTAGCTCAACAACAGGATACACAAGACAAACAGACATGTGAATCGTTGTAGTAGAAGGGGGGGGACTATATTTGTAGAGTTTGTAATTAAATGAACGTGAACAATGAAGGTTTAATACAATCCTTTATCTTTCATAAGAATCTAAACATATAGTTTTTACCTCACTCATTAACCATTGTTTCTGTTTGAGTCCAATATCTAAATGCTGTGTTTCATCTAAAATCTCTTCTAGGGTTAGCGGATGGGTATCACCCCGCTGGTGCCGAGTCTGGAAAAGTAAACACAGCAGTAAGAATTCCGTATTTTATTCAGTGAATCAATTACCATAAAGTAACTAAAATTGAGATAACACGGTAACAAAAGTTTTGCAAAACCAAGGTAGACACAGTGAGCTTCCATTTGGGAATTTTGAGAATATGAGGAAAATAATTGAGACAGATGACAGAGTCAGGCACCAAATGACACATTATTTTGATAAACAGCTCATGAATCTTAAGATCGGTCAGCATCTTACAATCCCTGTTTCTGCTGCAAATAAACCCCATTACCCTGGTTTTGAAGTGACCGGGAATAATTAGGATTTCATCAATGGAACAATCTCATGACCATTTCGCTTAGGGCCAACTTTTGAATTTAACAAGCAGTTCCTTGCAATCCTCACTCTAATAGTGAAAGAATTAGAGTTTAACAGACACAGGAGATTGTACCATTAAAATCTAGTATCAATTAACATCAAAACACTGTACCTTCATATAATTCACTATTTTAGCAAGGACTCCAAACTTGTAGCCAGACCCTCCAGAAAGGGCTTTCAAATTAAACGATCCATTGCTGTGATCTATAAAAGGAGAAATAAAACAGTTAAGTGATGCTTTTTATTATTATTGAGGCTGGAAAAGCCCTCTGAGCTCATCAAGCCCAGCCCATGACCTAAAACCACCACACCAGCCAGACCAGGGCACTAAGGGCCACAGCCAGTCTTTAAATACCTTCAGAGATGGTTACTCCACCGCTGCCCTGGGCAGCCCATTCCAGAGTCTGATCACCTTTCGATGAGAAAGGGCTTCCTAACATACAAACTAACCCTCCCCTAGTGCAGCTTCAAGCTCAGCCCTCTGGAGCTGGTTGCCTGGGGGATGAGCTCGATCCTCCAGGGAGTTGTAGAGTGGAAGAAGGTCTCCCCTGAGCCTTTTCTTCTCCAGGCTAAACACCCCCAGCTCCCTCAGCCTCTCTTCATCAGACTTTCCCCTCTCCAGCCTCACTGTTCCTCTGGACCTGCTCCAGCACCTCAACCTCTTTCTTGCAATGAGGGCCCAGAACTGTATCCAGTACTCAAGGGGAGGTCTTTCAACACCACCCTGTTGGCTCTGCTCTCCATCTCTTTTCCTCAATCTACTTTGAAGCACTTTCAGAACAACAGTACTCTGTCAGTCCAGACCCAGAGTCACCCATCGCTGTGTTAATTCACAGTGAAATAATGCTTCTGTCCAACAACTAGCTGAGAGCTTCCTGCTGCTGAAGACTAGAGCAGAAAAGTTTCACATAAGGTTGTGCTTGTTGTGCTGGGCTTTGGTCACGTGTTGGTTGTTGGGGTTATCTTCAGTAGCTCTAATAAGAGATTTAAACAAACAAAAAAAAACCCCATAAATTCAGAATTTCATGTTTTGCAGCAACAACTCAGACTCCCCTCTATTGCCAAGTCTGGTTGTGCCTTGAGGTTTGTACAGTGAGGTTTGCTACTGTGTAAAGCTCATTTCAAACATTTTTACAAGGTTGTTAACATCTGGTTTATTAACCTTAGCCACCAGCACATTAAAAACAATATCCACAAATCACTACTGAAGGCACAGGCCTGCTACCAGCACAACGTTGGTCCAAACCTAACAGTAACAGCTTCCCAGAGTTTCAGTTACTCCAGGAAAAGGACATTTCCTCTTTGTTACCACAGGGATTTTTTTAATCCACTGGTGACCACATTTGACAGGATGATGTGTCTGAGATACTGAGCTCCTATAAATAATCAGCCAAGGAAAAGAAAATAACAGTTAAAATTAGTGTGTTCATTTGGGGGGGGGGGTTGCAGTGGATGCTGAGCAGAGCTGCTAAGTCTTCAGTGATAGAGAGGAGTGGAAGGGCTCAGTGGCAAAAATTAAAAAAATAACTACTCTAGAAAATGCATCTGAGATGTCTGATGTCCAAAGACCTACCGCCTCCACTGAGTAAGTGGAAGGCTGAGAGCAATTCTGCTACGTTCCCAGTGTTTCCATTTAGAAGCCCTGGTTAAGTTTCACAGGAAACTTACAATTAAGTTTCTCAAGTCACCGCATTTTTTTTCCTGTCACTCCCTCAGCCTGTCACTCCATCTCACCCTCCAGCTGAGCTGGATCTGTAAGGCCCTGTAAAAGGTAACTACAAAGCGGGAATTTTGGATGCAGTTAAATCTCAAACAAATCCAGTCTGGAGAATTATTGGGAAGACTATATGGAAACTGGTGCTAGTCCAGTGAAAGAATGCTGAAGGAACAAACATCATATTTAAACCTTGGCAACTGGTAACTGGGAAACAACTACACAATGTCATACTAGAGGCTTTACTCTAAAATTAACACAGAGGAACCAGTACAACTACAGAAGAACATTTTATTCGGGTTGCTAAATTAAGATGGAAAAATGGAGAAAAACAAAAGGCAGCTCCCCCTGAAAACAAAGCCTCTAGGGATTTTCCCCTAAAGGGTCCCTTTTAGCACCAAAACCTGACATCTCTGCAGGATATAAATTAAAAAATTCATGACACAAGCATGAGATCCAAAGTGAATAAATAAAATAAATTGAGAGATGCACAATACAGTTCAGATGACTTGTGTATTTGCTCTGTCAGTTGAATCAGGAAGATTAATCTTGTTTAATCTGCCTGGCTGCAGCCTGCTGCAGTTCATGATGAGTAAATGTAACAAGAAGCTGGAAATCTGCAGATATTGACACGTCAAACGTCACGGTTGGACTGGCCCAGCGCAAAGCAAAGCAGGGTCACGGCCGCCGTCGCCCTCCCAGCACATTTCTCTGCTAATGAGCTCATCACAGGCACAAAGAGCATCCCAAAAATGAGTGGGAAGCGGGTTGTTGCTTATTAAAGGCAACAAGAGTCAAATTTCTGAACGATCTCTCCTGGGCTTGAGGACTCGATGCAAATGAGCAGAAAGGAAGTTGTCAGCAGCATCATGCTCCGGCCAACGGTAGGAAAGCTCCATCTTAGCTGTGCCGTAGGCAGCGTGAAAAAAGGGACCAGAACAGCGCTCTTCCAGCATCCTCTCCCACAAGAGGTAGGTGTGTACTGTTTTATAACCTTGTCTCAGGCTTATGTTGCTTACGGACAGAAACGTGCATGTAACCTAGCAGCCTGGGAAAAGCTTCTTAGAATCAGAATTATTTTTCTCAAGGTTTTGCAGGATTTTAGTCGGCCGAACACAGAGGAGCTTGTCTTGCCCTGTCAGTCAAGCACTTTTACCATCTGTGCACTAATGGAAAATTGATGACTGCTCCATCTTACAGAAAAGCTGAAATGCTGAACGGGGGATTCGGTAATAAAATGGGGTTCACATCTCTCTGCTTCCTGCAGCTGCATGTTCCTTGTACTGGATTCTACTTGCTTTTACATGAATGACGGAGGATTTCCCTTAAAACAAAGGTAGCTAAACCTGAAAAATCAAGGCATTTACGTGGGAATATTCTGTAAACTGCATCGATTACACACTGCCTAAAAGAGAGCGAGCTCTGTTTGGGGATGTACTGGAATCCTGTTCTAGAAATCTGTTACGTTAGGGTAGGAAAAAAACCCCATTGCCTATTATTATCTTTGCAAGTACCGGAGCAGTGATCAATACAACAGAAACAGGTTGGAATACATCTGAGATTTGTAAATGCTTTTACAACAAGATGTTGTATTTGGTGGTTTCTTAAACAGGGTTTCCTCAGTGCTGCATTGAAATGGGGTTCTGCCAGTCATCTCCCTCTGGCTCCCTGGATATGGTTTCAAATAATGCTGCTCCTTTGCAGCATCTAAAGACAATAAATTAAAACCGAGTACAGATACAATAGAAGCCAACTCATTAAATATTTAGCTCACTGGGTTTTGGACGTGTACGAAAGCTGAATTTTAATTCTGAAGGCTTAGCAACAGCTACTTCATTCTGGCTTATTAATAATTACTGCAACGAGTAGCTGATGTTTATCTGCCTCATCTCGTTGAAATCGGGAAAGAACATCCTCAAGAAGCATGAACCACCTCCAAGCAATTCCACCTCCCTTTGTAAAGACAAGCTGATTCTGCTGCCCTAATGGTGGCTGGGGCGGGGTGAAAAGGTGCTGGCTGCAGCCAGACACTCCTGCCCATGCTAAGATGCTCCCTTCCTCTCTGGAACAGAGCTACCATCACTTTGCTGGAGCAATGTGCCAGCAAAGGCTCCTGGCTACACGATGGAAACACGTGCAGTCTTTCTATTGCCCCTAAATCTTCTATGATTTTAGCAATGATTAGAAAATTCACAGCAGAAAAGAGCAGATTCTTGTGCCAGGTGGTTGGAGTGAGTAGACTCACATGTAACAGATTCCCCCAAAATCCTTCGAAACCTGTTTAAAAGTTTCAATGCTGAACTTTCTTTCCTAAGGATATTCTCCTACAATTTAAAACACATCTTTAAATCCTGCCTGTTTTAATTACCGTTCAAATCCTTTTAGCTGGCCCTTCCTCTCTGTCTCACAGATTTTAAAATTACTCTTCACACCACCACTTGAAAAACCCTCCCAGACTTTTAGCTCCATAAAACAGGTCAGCAGTTTCCTTCCTAGACCATCACAAAAGGAAGTCAATTCTCTCAAAGCCAGAATCCAGCTCAGGAGTATTTTTAGCTTGGATTTGCTCTGGGTTGGCAGCATCCCCCATATGGTTTTTTATATGCATACTTTCATCTTGTAATGCTTAGAGGGCTGAGTGATCCGTTTTGTGGACAGCAGGACACTCAGCCTTTGTCCCTTCTCATTGCCTCAGGCATTTTGTAGTTTTCAATGTTGAAACAGGTGGACTGGAGAATCTATCAGGTCTCCTCCCACATCCAGTTCTAAATTGCTTGAAGGATTTGAAGGTTTTTAGGTTGTCCTACAGTATGTGATGACAGGTAACTGCAACTATATACCAAAAGAATCAGAAGTTCCCTCAAATCAAACGAGTTTTTCAGCGTGATTTCCTTTTCCAAAAAGAAAAGAATTAACCAAACAAGCAGCCAGACCACCACAACGCCAACCTGCCGTGCACACTACGGATTGGATGGGACCTCGAAAGATAATCTGGTCCAATCCCCCAGCCACAGCGGGATCACCTAGTCAAGTCACGCAGGAACGTATCCATGCTGGTTTTAAACGTCTCCAGAGAAGGAGACTCCACAATCCCCCTGGGCAGCCCCTTCCAGGGCTCTGTCACCCTCACTACGAAGAAGTTCTTTCTGATATTTATGTGGAATCTATGTTCCAGCTCACACCCGTTGCTCCTTGTCCTATCATCAGGCGTCACTGAGCAGAGCCTGGCTCCATCCTCCTGACACACATCCTTCACATATTTACCAACATTAATGAGGTCAGCCCTCAGTCTCTGTTTCTCCAAGCTCAAGAGACCCAGCCCCCTTAGCCTTTTTTCATAAAGGAGGTAGTACACAGCTCTCTTGTTTCTCTATGAACGCCAAAAAAGCACTGAGGGGCTTTTACACCATGCAAGTACCAACCCAAACACAGAAGAATCCACTTTATATTGTGAAAATCGTAGCCTTTTTGTCTTTGTCTCTTAATTTCAAATATAAACCAAGTGTTCTCGTACCAGAATAACTTACACTCCACCACCGAAACAAACGTTCCAGTCAAATCACCAAGTGGTACTTTTGGAGTTTGATGCTTTTGCGAGAAAACAGAGGTTAGTCTGAACACTTAGTCTGAGCTTAAGTTCTTACAACTTGGGATAAAAATCTTGATCAAGTGCATCCTCAACAGCATTGTTTTTCTCTTCCAGCCTCCAGAGCTGTGACAGTGAGCACGCCAAGAGAGCTCCTCAAGAATGGCAACCCCCAACACCACTCACTGGAACGATACTACATCCATTTCCCACTACCTGGGCTTTCAAGTGCAAAAAATTTATCCTTTCCACGATAACTGGAATACTGCCTGCTTTGTTATCCTGATCATATTCATCTTTACTGTGGTTTCTCTGGTGGTGCTGGCTTTCCTCTATGAACTGCTAGACTGCTGCTGCTGTGTGAAAAATAAAACTGTGAAAGACCTGGAGAACGAACCCAATCCCGTGCGAGCAATGATGAACAGCTTCAGAAAGCGGGAGACAGAGGTGGTGTAAGGTGGACTGAGCTGGAGCACTTGAACATTTAACACCATCAATGAAGTCTCTTGTAGCTTGTGAATGAGCAAGTCATGTGCTTTTTTGGTTTTGCTTTTGGACTGCAGTAGAACAGTGACAGTTACCACTTCATTTCTGAACATGAACTAACTAGCAAAGGCTTTCCAAGTGCTCAGCAGAAGGATGATCTGTTAGGATGTTACAAGGGAAGATCTTTGGTTTTAAGTTAACCGTTGTTGTTTATATTGAGTTTCTAGCATAGATCTTGTTTACCAGAACAACAAATGTTGCCTAAAATGCATAAAACCTGTTTGTTTACTGGAGAAGATGTTTATAAAAGAGCTCAGCAACTTCATCATACATAATGCAGAGACACAGCAATGTCCTGCCACTGAGGTCAACCACACAGATAGGGAAGAAACAGAAGGGGTGAGAAAAAAATGCAAGATGGAAGGGTTGAATGGCAGGAGACACCACAGGACAGGATATGTGTGAATTCTTGCCTTTGGCAGGTCTTATTACGGGTTTCTAGCTTTTAGAAGAGAGGGTAGTTGGAGGAAGAGTAAAGCCAGCATCCAGTGTTCCCTAAAACAGTATTTTCCAACCTCCTTTTGGTACAATTTAACCCTTTCTCCCTCCTTTTCTACAGTTCCAGAGAACTGCTCTCCCCTCACTTCACCTTCAAACTTTTTAGGAGGTTCTAGGTACTGAGACTTGACTAATGCACTACCCTAAGAATATGTTTTCACACAAGGGTACTGTAGCTGTACTACAGTCTATAGAAGAAACAGGGACATCTTTCTGCTTTTATTGTCCCACAACAAACACAACAGAGAGTTAGACACTCTGGATATATCAGCCCTGCTTTAACTGGAACTGCCCGAGTTCTCACCAAGGAATACAGCAGCCAAGTTGCAGCCCTCTCACCCTGACAACAGTCATTTTACCCAGCCTGCACACAACTTTCAGGTGTCAACACATTTCCCAAAGGGGGCCACACCAGCACCAGCCTTGCAGCAGGATGGATGCACAGTGAGAATTGGCTTAATTTTGCACAAGAGCTTCAGCTCGCATTGCCAATCTGCCAACGCACCCCAGAGTTCACACTTATGCCTTTCTTGAAAACAGACCGCTGAACGCTCAGACTTCCAGCTGACCAGATCATTTTTCTTCTGGAGCTGCACTGCACCTGTAATAATTTAAAACTAACCAAGTTTTGCAGTTACAAATGTAATTAACAGTGTCCAGTAGTATGGCCATTGGCATGGCAAGTCTTTCATGCTCCTGAACCTACAGAGAAGCAGGACAGCAAGAAATCTCTGAGACCAAAGCTCTGTGTGGGACAAGACACTAAACCATATACAAAAACCAAATAATAGTCCTGTTACTAGGGAACAAAACCTAGGATCCACCTAAGAGCCAAACAAACAAGTAAGCTACAAGCCTGACCTCAGTCTATCCATGTCAGAAACACCTTTGTGCTGTGGTCAGCACCTGAAATCATCTCTATTGTTTGAATATATAAGCTATCAGGTTCAGCATGCCTAAGGTCCAGAAGATCTGGATGCAGTGGAAGACTTGCAACACAGTTGCTGCAGCAACCACTCACAGATGATATACTTGTTATGGTGAAGTTTCTCTGGTACTAGTGCCACAGGCAGAGAATGCTTTTAGCTGAAAATATAAGCACAATTCATTAATGGAAGCTGATGCCTCTGGTACAGGACTTATGGTTCACATCAAGACACAAAGCAAAGAGAATGTGGGTGAGAATAACACCTCCTGCTGTCAAGAATGCCAGGTAAAGGCCTCACTACTGTCTGCTGCATCTGAGAGTCCTGAAAGACTGGTGTTGTGCTCAAGAGAGGCAAGAGTGACCATTAGGACACAGTGAATTAACGTGCCTCTTTCCTGAAAGCAAATGCTCTAACTGGCTACAAGACTGCTGGCTGCTTGCCATGTTCCTACCATATGCTCCTTATTGCCACACACTATGAAGGCAGTGCGTGGGAAGTAACCAAGCTCACTTCTGCTACGCTGCCTTTGTGTTCGTATGCCTTCCTGAGAAGCACACGTGATGAAAAAACTCTTGGGGTGCACTCCAACTCCTTATTTCACAGGTCTGTACCAAGGGCTGGGTGTCTGCACAAGGAACAGAAGACCAAGGTAACCCCTGGCACAGCCCTAGAGCCTCAGGATGATTTTTTCCTAACCTGTAGACTACACTGTTGTGAAAAAGCCCCCAGAGATTTCAGCTCTTATTTACTGTTGGCCGAGACTATCAAGACAAAGGTCTTACAGACCTTACCCACAACTTACTATACATAAATAAAAGGAAATAACCATTATCCATTTTGTTTCTTTTCCAGTTCTGAAATGTTAACTAAGTAAACAAGGCAGTTCTGAAATGTTAACTTGTCTGAACAACTATTTCAAGCAACTACAGTAGTAATTGTTGGTGTGTAAAGCTCACAACAAACCTTCAGACACAGGTGAAATCTAGCTATGCACACGTTTGAATATTGGCATGAGCCAAATGCCTCTTCTTCCCAAAAAAGCAGTAAAAGCAGGTTCTCCGAGTCAGAGTCAAAGTCACAAAACCAGGGAGACCCTGGTGGTGCAGCACATCCAGGGACTATCAATTACACTATTTATCAATTACACTATTTATCATTTAAATCCTGCCTACACAACAAAACTAGGCCTATCATCTTCATTTCTATTATTTTATGGGGCAGGACAGAGATTCTTCAACATCAGGTTTCTAATCCACCTCCCCAAGACCTATTTCTGACACACATGCACGGCCAGACAGGCACCTCACAATAAAAAAGCGGGTTTTACGGAAACGGACTTTGATTCTGCAGTGTCACAGGGCAATTCTTGCCGCTTAACCCACTTGCCAGCGTGAACTCTATTAGGAGTTAATCCTATGGAGAAAGTAAATACTCTCCAGAGGAAAAAGAAAGGATGCTGGACTCATTCCACAACAAAAAAATGTTACAGAAACCTAGAAACCTGGAATGCATCTGGAATGAAGCCAGCAGAGTAAAAGACACAGCATTATTTCCCCCTGTCACACATTCCTATTTGAGTCAGCAAACCTGACAGCTGCAAAGACACTTGAAAAACACCCAGCTCACAAAAGCACAGGAATTAAACTCTCTTTATCTGCTCTGCAACACCTCTACTCAAACCCTCCAGAGCAGATCCACATTTGGACCGTCCACACTTTTCGTACCTCCTCAACTCTCCTTCCCCACAAACCGCTGTCACTAGGGATATAGTTTAGATTATTCCACACAGAAATTTGTGGTGGTTTTTTTAAAAAGAGTAGAGCAAAGGGACTGACAGAAACCTGACTGCCCTGGATTTTTAAATGCCTGGCTGATAACTTTATATAGTGCCCTGAGACACTAGAGATGTACATAAGCTCTCTACTTCTCCCCTCTGACAGAAGGTGCTTGTTCTTGATGTGCTTCTCTAATTTTTTCAAATCTAGTATTTCTTTTGGAGTTTAGAAAAGAGCCACACGTAGTATTTCAGACATGAGCCTGCAATGAGTTTGTGCAAGATGGAATGTTGTGGTTTAGCACCTCTTGACGATTGATTTGACCTTCAGAATGTAACTCACTGTTCAAGAGGACAAAAATGCCCCACCAATCATTAGTCTAACACAGTGAAAGCAGACGTAGAGGACACCACTGCATATACACAAATCCTCTCCCTGCTGCTCCAAGTACTGCACTTTTCATTTATTTAATATTAAGAGATACAAGTTATCAGCATCACCACCCCGAGGAAGTGACACTAAACGCTTGACCAAAGGCCTGGAGATCACAAAGACAAATTAGCTCCCAGGTAAAACAAGAACACCTGCTCACTGCAATACACCAGGTCAGCCAAAAGTAATTGACAGCATCCATGTCACAAAGGACGGGCTAAGGCTTGCAGTTAACAAAATTTTTAGGTGCTCTCTTGGCTGAAAGACAAAAATCCAAAGCAGGTGATTGCTATTACTGCTCATCCAGTGAGTCAAGAAAGCACAGAAATCCACAGATCAAATATTGGCTTCATACAAAAGACTTTGGCAGCAGCAAATACATCACAGAATGAGGCCTGACACACACAAGCTATAGTGAGAGCACTACTTCCCTTTGTGCAAGTGAAATCCTCAAAATAAAACACCCATTTAAGCAAAATAACGACAGCAGCTGCTATTAAAGTTCACAGACAGACAGATTCATACTAACCACAGGCAGAACAAAGGAAACACCAGCCACCCGCTGAACAGGGGGCTTTTACCAACCTGCGTTTTGTTTTGAGCTTGAGGAGCCACTCTGTTCTACCTTCGCTTTCTTCTTTTTGGAAGAAGAGTCAGAAGATGGCGCTGGACGTTTCTCTACCGCTGGCGTGGAGAGGGCTCGTTTTTTGAACAGTTCTCGCTCTCTTAGTAAGCTGGGATCCATAATTCTGGCCCGAGTAAGTGCAAAAAGACGAGCGGTAGATATCAGAGGCAATAAGACGTCATAAAGCAGGGATATCTTGTTATTGTTTTGTATCTTTGTATGGTTCTCTCCCTTCACGTACTGTACAGTGTAAGGAACTGGGGATTAAGCGTCAGAGCACCTAGAGAAGGCGGCACGGAAGGTGATTTTGGACGGCCGTCGCAACGTACCGACTGGGAAAGGCCCCGGGGAAGCTCTGTTTGCCGCCCCCCGCCCAACGAGGATGCGCTACTGCGGAACTTCCACACGGAAACTTCAGCGGAAAGGCCGGATGGCCCGGGAAGGAGGGGGTCCGGCCCTCACCGCCCCCGCTTCACAGCCCAGGAGGGAGGAGGAAGGAGCTAGGATCCATCGCCAACCCCCACCCCACCGCCGGCCGCCGCTCTCCCCACCTCTCCTCCGCCTCAGCCGCCCGCCGGAGCGTCACAACGGGAGCGTCACAACCGGAGCGATCCCCGCCAGCCACCGCCTATTGGCCAGCGCTGCCCTCCCAGCAGCCCCCGCGCTGCCGTAGGGACCCGCCCCCGAAGTAGGCGGGCGGTTGCCATGGGGACGCCGTTAACCCCGTCAGCGCCACTGAGAGGCGGGCACGGGTTTACTAGTTTTATTATTACAAAATTGCCGTACGGCCTCACGCACGGCAGACGAATTACAAAGAATCTGCAGGAGCGAGCAGTAAAGAACAGACCAAGCACACTACTGTTCTCTGTACAGGAAATGCTCTTTTTAGATTACAAATAAAAATAAAGCTTTGTACGCTCAACTGAAGAGCCCTTTCTTCATCTCTGCCTTGGGTTTCTTCACCTGGGTTAAAGGGATGGCTGTTGTCACTGATGTTTTAAACCATTCCGGCATCTTCCTCTTACAAGGGGGGTGTGAGTTCTGTAACAAATGTGAGAGAATAGTTTTATGAGCTAATTTACAATAATAACAAGGCTCAGCAGCACATGTGAGCTGTCTACACGATGAGTGGAAGGCATGAGGAAGGAAGAATCAAGGCCAGGGAGCCCTTGACCTGAAATAACACTACTCAGTATTAAAGGTGATTTCTGAAAATCAGTTTAACAAATAAAAACCCACAATCAACTGTCAAGATAACCAAAAGGACCACAGGCTCCTCAGTATGAGCTGTGAAAGAAGGGAGCGCCAGGTAGGAGGTCAAAGCAGACACCCCAAAGTAGTAACATCTCCACAGTATCTGCTGAGTCTCCTTGAGAAAAAGGGATTGAAATCCACCAACTTAGCTGTGACATTTTTTTTTTTTGTTTAAATCCTGCAGGACTCACTCAGGGTTCAGACTCAAGAGAGCATAAACATTCACGGCTCTCCATGAGTGCTCGGTGCACATCTTCTGCACTATGGTAAAGAAGAGACACTACAGCAACACAAAGCCACAAATTCCTCATACAGGAATTCCTGTAGGAGAAACACACTTCCTACTCATTTTCCAGCCAGGATCTAAATAGTGGAGCAAACACTATGTATGTGGTCACACAACTCGTGTTTACACACCAGAACAAAAATCCCTAATGGGATCCACATACACAGCCTCTCACAACCCTAAACCTTAAAAAGGAAAGGGAGTCAAGCTTCCTCTTAAAAATGTGGGAAGCATCTGCTACTAAATGACTGACAAGATGTACTGGAGGAAACATTCACTGTCAGGTCAGTGCTGTTAGAAGTTGTGTATTTGGGCATAGCTACAGCAATAAAAGCATCATGCTGTCACTATAGCAAGGATGTCATGAAGTTGACTGGTAATCCAAGTTTCCAGCACACTGAGGAACACAGAAACAAGCTGGGATTTTGGCTTATGAAACACCCAAATCCCTGGCAGAGAGCTCCAGGCAGTTTCACCTTCGGCTGAGAGGCAAACAGCTTCTCTTCATCAGGATGAAGGGCAGGTTGATTCCAGGAGGCCAGTGCTATGGCCTTCTCATCCACATTCCATGCAGCCTTTCCATGTGACAGTAAGAAAGGTGGCTGTTACGTGTATTAACACTTAACTCTGCACAAACCAGACTTCATGCAAAAGTTGCATTTTGGAGGTTTGTGTTGTTTGTTGGGGTTTAAGTAAATGCTTCTAATTATCAGTCCCAACAGCTCTGCTTGTTACATGAACTCACTGGCTATTTGTTTGCCATTTCACCACAGTAAATGCTAAGCAACTGAAGCATGCCCATTTTGAAACAGAAGGAAAACAAAGAACTTGTACTTTTTTATAGTCGAGAAAAAAAATACTTCCTCCATCCTTATGGCTCTGAGAACTTCAAATACTCGATTCCACCTCAAGTGCCACGTTTGCAGGCATGGTTTTTATAACAAAGCATAGTGGGCAGATGTATCCAAATTCTGATTTATAACGGCTAGTCTACCGCATGCTTCACTACAGCAAGAACATTTGTTTACCGAAGCAGAGGGTGCCTCTTGCAGATGGGTTTTCTCTGCTTCTCCCTTCAACACCGGATCGATCGAATTACCCTGTAAAGCAGCAGCAACGTAAGGTTGTTAAAATGCAAGATCGTTCATGAGCAGAGTAACAACTGTTAGCAACAGGAATTCTTAATGTCAGGATATCTTCTGAAGGAGAGGTAAAGTATATTCAGATTAGGTTTTGGATTTGCAGTCTACTCCTGAGAAGGATAATGTGATTTCTAATAGCATGTCACTCCTATTATTAGCTCCAGTAGCTAACAGCAGCAGAAAAAAGCTTAGAGCTCACGTAATTGGACTGCCAGGAGGTCAACTTGAGGAAAAAGGCTCAGGATACAGATATTTCAGGGGAAAAAAAGGCACTCAGATACAACAAACCATCAATTTGGCAAAATGGCAAAGCTGGTTTGAGCCAGAGTCCAAAAAAATTGACCCCAAACCCTATAAGGGAGAAACATGAAATCCTGGCACAGGCAGAATGATTTGGAGTTTGGAATTTCTTTCTCCTAACACTCAGTGCAGGGTGGCCTTTCATAGGAGGCACTGAACTAGGACTTGGAAAGCATGGAGAATCCTTTCTCAAACAGAAGCAGCTCCTTATTTCTTGAAAATTCCCCCCAGTGAACCAGACTTACAGCACAACACTAGTTAGCTACACCCAGCGGTTTCAAGTAACAGAGGAACCCAGGAAAGGCTGCAAGGCATTTCCAGGGTACAGATGCAAAGCCATCCCCTAAAAAGGCTGGACACCATTCTGAGAACGCTTAAGCTATAGCACTGATGGTCTACAGTGGTGAATCATGTGCCCAGGTACTCCTGGGCTGCAAATCCAGGACCTACTGGGAAAGAGATGAGTTTCTGTCTTCCTTTTACTGACCTCTGTTTTACTCCGTAATACATCTTCCCTGCTTGCGTGATCGGCTTCCATTTTTATCTGCTGCCTTTCTGACCACACCAACATCCTTCTCACGGTTGAGCCATCCTGCAAATTATTTCTACGTTCCTTCTCCAGTAATGCAATAGTCATCCTGATGAGATACAGTTCAATATTTGCAGGAACCAGTTTTCTAATTGCTTGGATTTTGGTGATGTCTTAGGAAAAAAATATAGTATTAATTGGTTTTTAATCATCTTGTCCCTAATGTTGTAAAATATATCAGTTATTCCTCATTAAACACAAGATAGCTTAAGGCACTGAAGAGACAAGAAATATATGAGTTTCACACAAGATAATGAGCTCATGGATAAATCTCAGTTGTGCTTATACAGTCGTCAAGTGTAGTTTAAGGCATCAAATCGCCTGCATCTAACTTGTATGTCCTACAAACTATTTTCTCCTGAACGTACCAGCTCAGGCTGAGAAGTTTTTCACACCCTCCATCTATATGCCTGTCATGAGAAACTCTAGATAAGGGCTGTGCTGCTCACCTGAGTTAATGGGAGGATTATGGATAACATCAGCAATGATTTTCTGAACATCAGGAGTCAAACCCACTCGCTGCAGGTCAACAGGGTAGCCAGCTGCCATCGCCTGGAATAGGTGAGTGCCAACCTCTGACAGAGGTAGAGATCTGGTCTCACTTATAGTCCTCTACAGAAACAAAGAACAAGAGAAACTGAGATGGGGAAAATATCTGAAACACAACTGAAAGCTCAAAGCCTGCCAAACTCCCATTCCCAGGGTATACTGGCACATCACAGAGCAAACCTCCCCCAAAACACCTTGTTACTCCTAAAATTTATTTAATTTCTTTTTCAGCTTGCAAAGACCATTTTTCTCCTGAGGCAACCACCTCAACTCAAATGCAACATCTCACCTTGAACTTACACACTACAGGCCACATCCCTTGTGCAACCCCACTGAGTTTTCAAAAAAGGAGGGACCTCTATAGGGAAGACCTTACCACAGAGAGATTCTTCTCTTGGAACAGGACATATGTGACATGCTCAGAGGGAGAAAGGGTTGGTGTAAGCTTCTGGGGAGATGCTACTTTCTGATAATTCTTCTGATGATTCAGTCCAGTTGTGGGGAATGCATCAGTCTAAGACAAAGAGGATTTAGAAGAATTATAGCCCAGTGACAACCAGTGGATCATCCTCCCATTACCTGAGGTTATTTGTGACATAAACAGAGTAATTCATTTCCACGGACATGTTTTTGACCCCAAGTTCATGTTCCCCAAAAAACTCACATCAAAGCAGAAGGGACACCCTCATAGTCTCTCCTTAAGACAAGCATGTGATTGACCAAAACCAACCAGAAAAGAGTGTTCAGGTCAATGTCTCTGGCATTGCTCATTACACAAAACTATTCCACCAGAGCAAACTGTTCTGTTCACCTCTGCTACTTAGCAGGGGAAAAGTCCCCATCTGTTTTAATCTTTTGCTCATACAGTTTTTTTTAAAAGAGCCAAAATAAGGAATATTTTTGGCCCCCATCCCAGACCATAGTTTTCTATGGAGCAGAATACCCCATTAAAATACCCCATTAACTGTTACAGAGCAGTATTGCTGTTCTGTTTTCTAGACTAGAGACATCACTTTAACTGCAGGTTACATAGAAATTAGGATGCCCAGAACAAAACCACATCCTAGTTTCTCTAATCTCCTGCTCTGTGACCCCTCCATAGCAGGGTGTCACCACAGTGACTCGTGAGAAGCCACTCTACAAAAATCTGACAGAGGAACATCAGCTGTTAAATGAAAACTATTTCCAGCAGCTGGACATCTAAGATCTTCTGCCAGTCTCTTAAGGAGACACTCAGAGGAACCAAAGCCCTGTCCTCTCCATGTTATTCAGCTAATAAACCATGGTGAAAGAACATGGACTACATCTTTGGTCTCCATTCCCAAATCACTAGCTGAAGGCTCTCAGTAGTACTGGCCCTACTAGGCCCTCAGTCTGGTCAGATAGGTGACCTTCACAATGCTGTCCTGGACTTTTGACATGACCATAGCAACCTGCAATATCAGTCAGGTGTCAATGTCATCACCAAGTAGAGCAATCAGATTTTGGTTGCCTACTGGTATGGGACACTAGAAAGTTTCCCTGCTGTGCTTGGATGAATAGCTGTGACGAGGGCAAACTCGGAAGGAGAAACCTGACAGCTGCAAACCAAGTTAGATCTGTAAGGCTCTTGCCTGAAGTCATACCTGCAAACTATTTGCTTGGCAGAAGTCCTTAATTTCAGCCAGGAGAGGGACCAACATGGTGGATTTAGCTTCAGAAACACCCTCAATTCTCTTCACGTTCTCCACAGTCGTAGGTCTGGTTTGGGATAAACAATAAAAGCCATGGCAGTGTCCTGTGCCAATACCTGGAAACCTCAGAGAGTCTCTGAATCATGCACCCTTGGACTATGTATGTGTTCAGTCAAAACTCAAAAATGTTAGTATAATATTCATCTTTGCAACTGAATAAGCTGACCGTACTTCTGAATCACTAAGCTTGGCCACAGCAAAACACCTTCACATTTACTACTAAATCCTTTGGAGGACCAGCTTACCATGAACATCTTGATTTGCTTGTACCTCCCAGGAGCACAGAAGCCCAGAATTCTTCTGCAGAGTAACATTCACGTTCTAAAATTAGTATTTTCTAACGTGTTCTAGTAGCTGGGGAAAGCACTTGATGTGCATTACCAACCAAGTTGCCTCACAATACCATCTCACACAGTGAGTTAAAAACATGAATGTTTTTCCCCCTCTTTTCAGTAGTTGAGAGCAACATTGAATTGTGCTTTTTCTTTTAAACTACAGAAGTAATGACTGATGGTAACAGACAGCTCCTGACCTGTTGGTGACCCTTAAAATAGTAGAAAATGTACCTTCCTCCTCTGACTGGTCATCCCGACAGGAGGTTGGAACACAAAAACAAGTGAAAATGTCATTTAGGGGCTTTTAAAATTCACTAGAAACAAGGAAGTCTGGTGTTGGTAACTGCTTAACATAAACCAGTCACTGGTCTACAAAAGGAGAACAAAAAGATATTCAGGAGAAGAGCTGTTCCTCTACTAACAAGGTATACTCCCCACTCCAAGAACAGAAAGGGGACTTGTGACTTGGCTCACAATCTGCTGAACTTGTACAACACACACACAAGCTTTACCTTATTTGGGCCATCTCCACCAGGATTTTATTGGTTGCCAAGACAGCTGGAGGAACTGCCTTCTCATTAGCTACCTTCTGTCTAGCAGTCAGCAACTTGCCATAGAGAGCAGTCTGCAAAGAAGCGAGCCAAAAACTCTAATGAAGCAGCTCTAGATCACTCACATAGGCAAAACTGATGAGAGGAAAAAGCCTTAGCTTCCCTCATCTTTGCACTAATATACCAGAACACCTGCAATCCATTACTCCATCTTAGCACATCTGTATCATCTTCTAGAATTTCTGGGCAAAGCACGTTTGTAATATTAAGAGCTACTTCAACATAGGAGAACTGTGGCCTGCAAGTTGCCTGCACCACAGATACTCTACCTCTTCCCAAATAACTCACCTCTAATTCTTTTTCTTTAGATGAAACAGGTTCTGGAGACTTCTGGAGACTTGGAGATTTCACCAGCGAGAGCTGTGCAGCACTAGAAAAAGTGTGAAAGAAGCTCTGTTTTAGATCAATTTATTCAGGAGCCTTGCATAAGCTGCAGAAGGAGCAGCAGCCCAGCTTACTTTGTCTGCTGATACACAGTGACACAGCCTGTTTTCCCTGTCATCTGTCAGCATCAGGCTGCTTGCCTGAAGGAGGAAGGAAACTGCTTAGAAATGCAAGGCAGGTTTAATCTGAAGCACCAGACAAACCAGGGAAACACAATATTTGCACAAGGTTGTTGTATTTCCCTTGACCTACGGGAGCCTACATTTGTTCTCAGTCTTCTCCAGACTAGTGTAGAAAAGCAGAAACCTATGTGCTCATAGCATTCCTTGATTCCCTCCAGCTTTAAGAGCAAGTCACAAATTTGACACTGTATTATGTCAAGTATATTTGAGAGTTGTTCAAAAAACCTGTAGCTCCATGTCTTATTTTGAATCACAAGATGAAATGTATTAGTCCCAACCACCACACAGAAGGCAGACCAAAACCCCATGCGCCCAGTACAAGTGTCCAACATAAATCCGCTGTCACTGCATTTTTAACCAACATTTGCCACTGTTTTTGCTCAGGTTTGAAGTAATATCTGTGAGAAGGTGTGCACTTCAGCAGTTAAGAGTTTGTTTGGTCTCTGACACTACAGCTTGTGAAACCCAAAGCCTGGTAAATGTTGTAACAGCTCAATGATTTGAAACAAACCAGATCCATGGCAGTTTTTAGTTTGAAGTGCTTGTGTTTCATACAATTTCATGTATTAAACGTTTTTATTGTCACTTCACATAGAAAAAGGCAGTTTTGAGGATCACCCTACAAACTATATTGCTGTTAAGTCAGGATTAGATAATTCAGTTTTAATCCAGAATACCTGCCAAGTACATTGCTGCTTCTAGGAGAAATTCTGCATTTTCTGTCATGTGAAAACATTTCATACAGAGACATCTAATAAAAAAAGAACAAGACAAGCCAGTCATTTTCAGCACCAGGATACACTTGCAAGATTTTAATACCAACAAGAAGGAACCACAGAGTGCAAGACAAGTTGTCCTCATACAGACCTGCTTCACTGGTGACTGTGTTGCTTTCTTGTACAAGGAGCGTGGGCTTGAGGGCAGAGGTGCAGGCCTACTGCTGCAATAAAATCAACTGCATTAACCTAGTCATTTGTACCACAGACAGGAACTGAAAGAGCCATCACAGTAAAGTATTAGAAAATTAGTACTTTGTCATTACTGAATTGATTTCTTCAGCAAAACAACAATCTAGACACCAGGACAGGCTCCTAACGCCAGTACTGCAGAGCTTGGGTTTAAGTAGTATTACCTACAAGGGCAAAGCCTCTGCAACCTCCAGTTACTGCTCTTTTACTTTCAAAGTGTAGCTGAGAATTAGTGTTTGTGAAGACCAGCACAAGGATGTTTGTTAAATGTAACCAGACAAGATCACAAGCAAAGCTTCACATGATATTTTCTTGGAGCTCCATACTCTGATGGTAAGTACCTGATCAAAAGTGGAAAAAACACCTCACTTTGACAGACACTCACCAAGACTTTAAATAGTAAGAACACACAATAGACACACAGTTACACGTGCATTGAATCACTTCCTATTAAAGGCTTTTGTTTCATTCTCCACCTACTTTTTAATAGTTTAAGCTAAATGCCTAATTGGAAAGATGAGGTGTTAGTCGCTCTCATAGTTTAACTCATCAGCATTAGAAAGATGCTGAATCTTCATGGATTTTCCTCTGCTGTTTCTTTTCAGCTGACTACTTCCTCCCTGTGAATGACAGTGCTTAAGGGAAAGCTTTGGCTGGAAAAAATCAAGTGTCAATGTCTCCTGTCCAACACAGTCATATCCAGAAACACCATCTGAGAGTAACTAAAAACAGCACTCAAGGGAATACACATCTCATTACCTTCTAAGAGGTCTCTCCAGGTTAAGGTCTTCACTGGACTGTAGAAAAAGACTTGGAATTGAAGTAGATCCAGCTTTTAGCCAATTTCTACCCTGTAAGAAGTAAGTCATAAAGCTTAACTAGAGATTATTAGCCAGAGAAGCCTTTGATGGATTCTCTCACACCAAAAAGTACCTTCTGGGTAAGTGCACATGTGGCTGCAAATTTGTTCTGGCAAGAGACTTCTTTGAGGAACCCTTCCAGTATTAACTGTTTGCAGAGCGCTTTCCACCAGGTCTCCGGCCACTCTTTTCCACTACCAAACAGAGGGTGTTTGCGGTATTTGTTTGGCAAGCGTTGAGAACCCTGAAATTATTGAAAGAATCCATCAGACTTCTCCAGATCCCAGACAAATCTACACTTAACATCACAGAAGTATTAAAACATCTCCCTTTTGTATGAGGAGGAGGTTACAAGAACCACCCAGCTGTCTACACAGCAAAAGAAAGTAAATGCAGTGCAGTTTTAATTCAGCCAGTTCAGATCAATCTTACACTGCATGTGTTCAAGCAGAAGCAGTTACCTGTTCTGTTTTTAATTAAAACGAACCTAGAGAATTAAAAATAAATTGACAAGTCCTGTGCAAATCTCAGGAGAGGGAGGCAAAGCCAGAAGCAAGCTCACTACAGATGTCTGCTCTACTCCTTCTCTACTTTGTCTTCATTGCAAAGTGTTTGCTTGTTGTTTATTTTGTTTAAAAAATGTGCTGATTTATTCCTTTCTTACCAATGGGTCAGATTCAAAAACCTAATTAGCTTTTTTCTGATGGACTGTCACTCATCCCCAAGCTCAGGGCCCAAATGGATGGCACATGGCTAAAGCCCATTTCACAGGGAAAGAAATTCTTGGCATGAGCCTGGAAGGTTGAGAAAATCTCTGAAACAGGGAAGGGACAGGCAAGCATCAAGTCCCATGTCCTCTTGCTAGAGCCCTCATTCAACTTTCCACATGCATTACTTTAAAGGATAATTACATTTCTTAGCTTGCAGCTATGCCAGTTCCATTAATCACTTCAATGGCTGCATATCTTCAGAGCATGGTTTTGACATAAAATCCTCAGCACTGGAAATAACTATAAAAGGAATAAGATGCAAACCAGGGAATTGTGTGTCCATGTTTGGCCTAAGCATCATCGGTTAAGTTTGGCATAGGACTGACCAGCAGATGCCTAAACAGCAGCTTCAGCTTCATAAAAGTTAAATGCTAAAAGGTGCTGCTAGATGTCATTCACAACCTGCCACTGAAACTATTGATTTCTGAAATAGCTACTAATTCCCCTACTTGCTGATAAAGTGAGACCTTAAGAGTTGCAAACTCTTCTTTAGCAGGGTTAGTATAACATTTCTGTCAACACAGTTCTAATTCAGCTTCCCAGGAGGACCTTGTTTGCTTCTGATGATTCAGCTTTCACATATTAAGTGAAGTAGTCTCCCTTGCGGTGCACCCAAAGCCTGCTGGAGGCCACCTAGACTTTGTGAAAAGATGCCTGTAAATTAAGAAGAGCACAAATTCTCCATAAACTACTCTTACATTTTATTTCTGGTAAGTTTCTTGCCTAGTATTTAAAGCAGTAAAAGCTATGTAGAAACCATTTATATTCACCCTAGTACCCTACTTCCCATCTTACTACTACAAATCAGCTACAATGCAAAACATTCTTTGCTTTAAATGAAACATAAACCAACTGATTATGAAGCTAAGATATGTTTAGTCCTCATTCTGAAAGCGCTATTTCTTCTAACCCTGACTGCCTGTATGACTTGGTCTAGGAGATCCTGCTGTGGCAGGGGGATTGGACTAGATGATCTTTCGAGGTCCCTTCCAATCCCTAATGATTCTATGAGTCTTTCAATATAATGGAAATAACACTTTCCTAAAAAACCCTCTTGCCTATGAAAAAGCACACAAAAACAGCTCAAGCTTCATAGGAAGGGCTTTAGAATCTGCCAATACTCAGGCTGGTATTCATATGTTGAAACAAGCAGTTATTGATAATCAACTCAAAACAACCCACAAAATACAAGTTAAATAGCAGATACTAGAGTTCGAAGATGAAAACTTGGGCCACAAAGGGCTGAAGATGTGCAGGACACCAAGGACAACATGCATAGGAGGTCCCTATTTTTAGTGCTGTTGCCTTCAAAGACAATCTTAGTTTTGCAGCATGCAAAGTGCTACTGAAAATCAGCTTCAGAAAGCCCAGACTAAACTTATGTCTACAGACAACCAGCTCTCCAAGACACAAGTATGTGTGTACACATCTGTGTGTATATCAGTAGAGATATTACATCCCTCTACTCCAAGAACACTGACAAGGAGTTTTATTATCACTTACAGACCCTCGGAGAAAGAGAATGGGAACTGTAGTCCCAAACTTCTCTTCCAGGACAGTCACTGCAGACAGGAGCTGATACGCCTGCTTCCCAAAGTCCTGTAAACCACCTTCTGAGTCATTTGGTACTGCATAGCAAGAGGCACTGAAAGGCACAAAGACAGCCAAGCTTAAAATACAAATCTAATTGAAAAAACAGAAGTAGGACTGGAAAGACAAGAGCAAACAAAAGAAAATCACTTGTGGTAAAGACAGCTGCCCAAATCAACAACAAACAGCTCTTCATGGGACTTGCTGGGACAAAAATATTGTCTTGGTCATCTCTGGAATTTAGTATATGGAGATTTGGACTGGTTTAGGCATGAGACATTTTAATTGCACCTAACAGCAAAGACTTGATCTGGTGTTGCACTCTTCCAAATAAACCAAAAAGGAAGGGAAAAAACCCAGAAGTAAGAGCAGCCTCATTAGAGATCTTCTAGGGTTTGCTAATGTATTTATTACTGACTGTAAGAACCCACTGAAAAATATCAGCATAAATCACTTAGAAACAAGAGAAAAACAGGATAAAGTGGGACAACAGTCCATATCAAGTGACTTCAGCAACATCAACACACTGCATGCCTCTTACTAGTCCTTGAGCACATCTACAGGATTATTAGGAACACCAGAAGGAATGTGTCAGCATACTCCAAATCAGGAGTACAGCTCCCTTAACAGACAGACAATTTAACCTCTGACTCAGTACCAGTTGTAAATGTTTCCTTCTGGAATTAATTACCTAACAGGATTTAAAGGGAGAATAAAAGTGTATTTCGCAGGCTAAGTGTTGCTTTCAATCCTTTTAGAAACTGTGACCACACGTTTTTAAGCTGCCTCATGGCATAGCTCAGCTCAACTACTTAAAAAAGTTAGAGGCAGTTGTTCAACTATTAACTTCAGGCTGAACATCTGCAAGATGAGATATGTGACGAGTCAATTCTTTTAGATAATTTGCCTCATAAATCAGCCTGAGAGAACATAACCTATTGTATCAGTCCTCAGGGAAGAAAGCTTACCTGGACCTGCAATTATCACAGCATTCTTCTGTGCCCATGATGCCAGAGGAAACCTTTCGGAGTTGTTTGTCTTCAAAATGAGACAGGATGATTCTACCCAAGGGAACAGAGCAAATTAAATAAAAGACCAAGAATTTACACATTAAATTTATTGCAGAAAACAGAGTTGAAATCAGCATCATTAATTAATTCACTGGGGAGCTAATTATTTGGCCTTGATTCCTCTAAAGAAGTTTTTTTAAAAGTAAATAAGGAAACACTTGCTGTACCTGTTTTGGTATGCTGAAGGCCACAATACTGCCTTAACATAAAACATAAATGTTTGTGGACACACTGAGCAGAAGATGCCTTCTGGCTACAACTTCCAGTGGGTGACCAAGTCAAAGGTCCTTACCAAAGCTGACTGAAAGGACAAAGTATCCCAGTTTAAGCATCCCAGTACTCACTTCCTCCTGCAGCTCTTCGATACCAGGTACTTCTCTATTTTTTCCAACATCTTCAGCTTGTACAACCGAAACGTTTCACTGCGTATCTCATTTAGAAGATGCCTGTCAGGCCAAAGGAAAAGTGAAGAGCCATCAATACTGACCACTATTCCCCTGTCCCACATCAAAATCCAAATCTCAGTCAACTTGACTAGAAAGGGTCGGGGGGGGAAAAATAAAAATCATAGAATGACCAACATTGGAAGGCACCTCAAAGACCATCTGGTTCCAACCACCCCTGCATAGGCAAGGACACTTTCACTAGATCAGATTATTCAGAGTCCCAGCCAACCAGGCCCTGAACACTTCCAGGCATGAGGCAGCCAATACTTCCTTGAGCAAGCTGTTCTAGCATGTCAGCACCCTCACAGGAAAGAATTTGTTCCTCATGTCCAACCTAAATCTCCCCTCTTCAAGTCTGGAACCCTTTGCCTTTGTCCTCTCGCTATGCACCTGTGTCAAAAGTCCTACCACAGCTTTCTTGTCACCCCCTTCAGATATTGGAAAGCTGCCAGAAGGTCACCTGGGAGCCTCCTCTTCCTCGGGATGGAGACCTCCAACTTCCTTAGCCTGTCCTCAGAGGGGAGGTGCTCCAGCCCTCTGATCATTTGAGTTGCTCTTCTCCGAGACACCAGGTGGGGTCTCAAGTGCGGAGGAGAGGAGGAGAATCACTTTCCTCAACCGTCACCCCTTCTTTTGAATGCAGCCCAGGACATGGTTGGCTTTCTGGGCTGCAAGCGCACACCAATGGCTCATGTTCTACTACAACCAGACCCAAACCACCTGCCTGCCTCTCCTCAGTCTTGGTCATTGTAGCATAAAATGCTCAGAGCAGCACCTTACACATTTTGTAATAATAGTTATTCTGAACAGAGCAGAAGCTTTTTTCCAACCCCACAGGCTACCAAACTTAAGAAATCCAGGCCAAAAAGGCACAGGGAAGGGAGGGAAGGACAGAGGGCACCAAAAGAGGGCAGTTTCTCACTTTCAGTTTTTCCAACTCTGGCAAGTTCTCCATGTAACTGCCAGATTACAGAATAAAACTAGAATATCATTCACTCCTTCAAAAAGCTCATAGTGATATGTCAGGATATACCTACTTGTTGCCTGATTGAATATTGCTTATCATCACTGGAAGCATCCAGCTGAGACATGACCACAGAAGTAACTGCTGGGTGAGTGGAACATTCACTCTGCCGAGGCTCTGTGCTGCTGCATGAGCCAGACCTGAGCTACTATCTGCACCACACTCACTGGGCTGCATGGCATGGAAAACAAGCTAAGACTGCAGGTGTTGAGCACCACAACTACACAATTCCAGCTCAGAAGTTGAGCAAAGTTTCTGCCTGAAAAAACCCACCAGGGAAATACATGGTTTTTCAGACTCTGGCAGTCTGCTGACACAAACTCACGTGAGTTCAGGTATTTCCTACAGTAGCAGTGAACTAAACTAGCAATCAGCATTCACCTACCCAGAAAAAAAAAAAGTGTATTTCCCTATTGAAATTTAACAGGCAGAGATAAAGTAATCCTACAGCACTGGCACCCTTAAGTGGTGGTGATGGGTTTAAAACCAAGTTAAATCATTTACAAGACAAGCAACTTGATCAGTGTCTGCCTCACAAAGAATCTGAAGGGCAAACTCTTCTTCTAGAAAAAAGCATGAAACTTCATACCGCGTGGGTGCAGAAAAGAACTCTGAAACATTCTGAACAAAATCATTCTGAACAAAATCACCTCGCTCCTCTTTTTCTCTTGGTATGTTTTGGCTATTTGTATCAAAGCAGTTGCCTTCAGTCATTTACCTGTTAAAAGTCAAGTCTGTTGCAGTCCATAAGATATGACAAGAAGCAGGAAGCCCATCGCGACCAGCTCTTCCAATTTCTTGGTAATAGGATTCCATTTCCTTCGGGGCACCATAATGAATAACCATCCGGATATCTGCTTTATTGATGCCCATTCCAAACGCCACCGTAGCCACAACACACTGCAAAACAGGAGCCACAAGTGAATGTCCTTAAACGAGCACCAAGAACATGCTCAGATTAATTCTTACACATTGGTGGCAACTTTTTTGCTACAGACTCAACACTCAGCTGAAATTCCACTGGCTTCACACTCAGTTTGTACAGTATTGTTAAGTCTGATCTTGGCTAGAGCACAAAAACAGGATTCATCATGACATGGTTGTGTTGTAACGTGTTTTCAAGCAGTTAATTCTCAGAAGCCAGGAAACCTATTGTGACATGGAGCACATGAAGTCTGAGGAGAACTCTTTGCCTGTTCATATGCAGGAGGAAGAAGCTGATGTTATTCAAGCTACCAGTGTTTTCTACAGACAGTATGAAGTTTTAGGAGTTTTAAAGGAATTTGAAGCATAAGCCAGGAAGTCCAGCATAGACTAGAAGTTTCTTTGCCCAGAACTGGAGACAAAGCAAATGGGAAACACATGCCGATATTCCCAAACTCATTCTTCCACCAGAAACTGCACAATTATAAGTAGGACCTACGTACCTGAATTTCATCCCTCATGAACTGGTGATGGGTATGTCTCCTTTGTTTCAGTCCCATACCAGCATGGTATACACCGCAGGCCACACGGAGTGTAGCCAATTCAGAAGCAACCTGCTCAGTGGCCTTTCTTGAAGGGCAGTAGATGATAGTGGGGCCTTCAAATTTGTACACGGAACTGCTGCAAGTAACAGCAAGATGCCAAGACAGAATAGAAGCAGTCACCTTTCTGTACAAGTCCAACTGAACCTAGTTGGAAGGGCAATATGGCTTTCCCAGCAGCCTACCTTCTTGGGATTTAGAAATTGAAAAAGAATTTAACTGGTCTGCTTGTACACACCTTGTCTGTCCTTTGGAAATAGAGACTTGCAAGTTATTTGGCACTCCTAAGCTTGTTCTGCCAGGTAAGGCTTCCCAAATTCCTTTAAGTTATCAGAAAAACATCTAAGACTGCTGCCAGCACTTAGTGGACACTACCAAAACTCTAAACTATCAACATTATCTGAGGGATCGACCAAAACAGCCCAAAATCCTTACCTTCCTTCCCTAGTTAGGAACTGCTTCAAATCCTTGATGATACTTCCACTTTGTTGTCCAACTTCTAAGTACAGGTTAGGTCTGTCAAAACTGGTACACGTGACCTGTGGATTCTCTAGGTTCAGACATTTCACTATGTCCTCCCTAATTGACGGGCTTGCAGTTGCAGTTAAAGCAACAATGGGGACCTGCAATGAAAAGTTCAAAGAGCTCTCACTTATTAAAAAGAAATCAGAGAAAAATCACAGAGGCACAACTCAAAATTGAAATGCCATGCCAACAGGCACTCTAATATCTTTAAGATCACTAGCTCAGCTCAGGTATTTGAAAAACTTAGTAATACTTTGATTCCTAAAGCTTTGGCCTACACCTTTTGGGAGTGTTTATTCCAAACAAGTTACTACTCTCAAGATTCTACAGTCATTTTTGCTTGTAGTTGGCTAAATTTAGAGAACTATGATGGAATTTCCAAGAGCAGCCTGTAAAGTTCAGGTCTACATTTTTAAGCACTTCTGATAAATGCCTGAAGAGCATCTAGAAATGAGTTGCTTTAGCAAGCCAGACAGCCAGTTTGAAAAAAAAAAAAGCACTCAATATTAAAGCTTGGGGATATCATCTTCTACTTCTACTCAAAGTAACTTCTCAGTAGTTTCTGGCAGTCTAGGTTCATTGAAGCATCTGGAAAAGCCCCACAGAGCTCAATCACTGCTAGATACTGCACAAACCCAAAAGCAGCACAGTGAGGACACCTGAAGAGCGTTAAGACTTTTATGGTAGCTTTAAATCACAAAGCAAGATCACATCCTTCTCTTACACTGGAAATCAAACATCAAAACCTCACCAAGGGCAGAGCCGCCTTTACTGCGTTTAGCTTTCTAAAGGAGTTTCTGAAGTCATGGCCCCACTCAGAAATGCAGTGAGCTTCATCAATAGCTATGAGGGTGATACCTGGTAGCACAAAAACACAGCATGGACACATTAACAAGACAGACCAACCTGGGAAGTGAAAAAACACAATATTCTGCTCAATGTTAACATTTGCTGAGAATTTACTCCTTAAATTTGATTCTGTACCAGCTCACCGAGCTTGCTTTTGTAGCAGTCTTTTGTAAAAAGGCTAAAGAGCTTCTCCCCCTAACTCTGCTTCCTTCACAAAGCTTCAACTATCTAACACAAAAGTCCGATTTATTTAGGTTGGGAAAGACCTTTAAGATCATTAATTGCAACCATTAACATAACACTGCCAAGTCACCACTAAACTATGTCACACTGGGTCAAACACTTGAGCTATCTGTGACAGGACTTTTTCCCACCCTCTGCTTCCCAGACATTAAGTCACAAATGCTGATTAGAGATGTCATTGGTTTTCTGGATTGTAAAAGAAACTGAAAATATTGTAAAAGAAACATGAAGAGAGAATTTGAGATGCATTACAGCGTTTCAAAACAATTTGATGCATTCAGAGAAAGACCAACCGTTGCAATACCTAAAGTCTACACTAAGTGAAATACATTTCACTAGCTGTGATGTAAAGACCAAATGTTCTTTTACCTCTGTTCCTAGCAATGTGTTTAACGTTTCTATGCCAAGATCACATTAAGACTACTTGGATAAAATGGTTTTTCTCCACATTAACAGCATCTTCTGACATAATTTGTCAGCAGTGACTACTGCAGCCTCTGAGCTCACAAGTGTTAAGAAAGTGGTGAAAAATACTCAAGCATTAAAAAGGTTTAAAACAATTATTAATTCAAGCTACCTGACAACTCATCTACAATCTTATCCCCAACTTACCAATAGTTTGGTGGAGATCCTGAAGTAACTTTAAGTTTCCCAAACAGAACTCTGGGGTCATATATATGACTCTGTACTGACTCCTGAAACATCAAAGAATAGACAGTCACAGAAGGACAAACCTCAGACAAACAAATGACTCTAAATCATAACACAAAGCTGAGTGAACAACCCCATCTCCCCAGCCAGAGGGCACAAGAGCCTCCCACTTGCTCACTACATGCAAACAATATTGCTGACTCTCAGGTTTCAGGTCTGGGCCAGAATCAAGAGTACCAGAATCAAGACTAGGGAGACATTCTGCCTCTCAAGTAACTACATGAGAACCAGCTGGCCCAGAAAGCTTAGCTAAGACTTACGCTTTGATGCGTTCTGTGATGTTTTCTGACTGAGCTGAACCAAGCAAGCAAGCTGGAATCCCTGACATCCTGCAGAAATGAAAAGCACAGTCATGAACAGATTTACTCTCAGTAGCTTTCTGCCTTTGCTTTCAGCCTATGCCAGAACTTCACAAAGGAAGTTCAAGCTGCACAGTCACAGGCTACTTTCTTCCAGGATCTTAAGGAAAATAGTTTTGAGAACACAAGCATGGTTACTTGTCTTCTGCTGATGCTACTCTTCTGCTTCCCCACCACCCCACACATCTGATTAGTGCAATAAGGAGTCAGAGAAATAAAAGACCAATTTAGCCACTTTATATTTGACCTCCTTCAGGGCTCCCATCCTCTTAATTTGGCGATGTACTACGTTTTCAATTAACTACACTTTATTAGGGCCCTTTGTTTCAACAGCTTCTTTCCTCTCATTCCTCCCAGTTTCAGTCCCTGGCAGAACTACACCCAGACCCGCAGACGAAGTACTGAATTGCAATAGGTTGTAGAAATTTAGTCGTCTCAGCCTTCAAAAATGAATGACCCACTGAGAAGGTAGTGAATAAACCTTTTCCACTAAAGCAAGCAGTATGAAAGCCCAAAGAAGCAGATGAATACATACAGACACCCTGCTGGTTAACACTCAGTCTAGGAGCTAGAGAGGCAGCTTAGGCTGCCTGTCCATTCATCTGCGCGCAGCCATGATGTGCAGCAGAAAATACCACACATAATTGATGCTCCTTACATCAAGAGTCTTCATAACCCTTCTTTCACAAAAGACCTGTTCTTTCCAAGTTGGAGAAGACGGAAATGAACTAGACAACTCAGCATGATTTCCCCCAGCTTAAATGAAAAATGTCAGAAGTGAATGGCTGTTATAACAGAAAGCAAGTACACACAGAGAAATCATTACCTGGTATTAAACTCAAAGAGATTTATCTTGACAACACCTATAACTAGTTTCCCCCCAAACAGACCTTTTAAGAAGTGAGGAGGCCAAGTGTCAGGAAATGTACTACACCTTCCAACTTAAAAGTCTCTGCTGTAACTTTGATCTGAAGGATCTACAGCTTCCAGCTCTATGCTATTACTTCTCAGACTCAAAAGAAAGCCCCATCAAATTTTGACTCAATCTTCACAGGCTGTGAAGCTCCTCCATCCCTTCAGTCTGTGCGAAAAGGGTCTGCAAATCCAAAAATACTTGAGGAAGGAACCACCCACCAGCACAGATCCTTCACAGATTCAGCCCACAATCCACTGAATGGGCAAATCCAGTGAGCCTGGCCCATTTACAGTTTGTGCATGTTCACCCAGGAACATATGCTTACAGCTGACACACAAACAGCTTGCTGTACAAAGCTGCAACCTTCAACACCAAGAAATGCCACAAGCAGAATCCATGTGTTCCCACAGGCAATAAAGCACAACATAGTTTTACTACCACACTACTTACGTCAGCTGCAGCACCTGGTCCTCCATCAAGGAGATAAGAGGACTGATAACTATTCCTGTGCATCCAGTGTACATCGGAGGAAACTGGTAGCACAAGCTTTTTCCATAGCCTTAAAAGAAAAAAGGCAGAAGTAAAGTAGCATGCTGTCTGTGCAGCTACAGCATACAGCTGTAATTCTAACAACACGTTGAGCCGTAACAAGCTTAAAAGGTTTGTTCCGCTCCTATAGGAACGAACACACCAGATAAATCGGGTCAGCATCCGTGTGATAACAATCTCTACACCAAGGTCAGTGACAAAGGCTAGGACAGCTGGCTCAGACATACTCAGAGCACTCTGCTCAAAAAAAAATTGAGCCACATGCACAGTCTCCAAGTGTGAGTTCTACTCTGCCCAAAAAGGAGATTTTGCTGCTGCTTAGGATGTAAAGGTACCTTACCAGTTGCCATGACAACAAGATTATCTCTTCTGTCTTCTAAAACAGAATTGATCACTTTCCACTGGACCCTTTAAATTAAAGGGGAATGTTTTATTTTTGCCACCACACAAATTTTAATTAAACTGCAGATTCAGGTGAATTTCAGGTTAAACTCTTCTGGGTGTCTTAGTGTCTTCTCAGCACAGTGCAACCACGGTTGGTAGTCCTACCAATGTTACAGCAGGGTGTCTAGTGTTGAAGACTAAGACAAGAAACATTCGATGCAGAAATTCTGAGGATCACAAAAACCTTGCTCTCCCATATATTAAAAAAAAAACCAACCCCACAAATCCTGTGAAAACTAGATCTCTTCAACACAACATAGTCAATAGGACTCTGATTTCACCCAAATTTTCATCCTTTTCTAGTTTCACATCTGTATGTGACCACCACCAATTAACAAACAGAATTGGGAGGGACTTTTAAGAGTTTATCAAGTACTTAAATGGAGTAAAACATCATCTCTCCCAGGTATTGCTCTTAGGTATGCAGAAATAATCCCAGTGCCTGTCATCCAGGAAGATTCATTCCCGCTCCCACTGAATTTAAGAACTGTAACAGCCAAGCTTGAGTGTAAGCACATTCTGCACTGAGGGTACACCATACTAGTTCAAGAGAAGCCTCTCTCTCCTTTAGAGCCACAAAGGAAACGAGAACCAGACTAAGCAAAGTTTATCACAAAACAGCATCTGTGCAGTCTGTTTCTTGATGGTACTTAAACACACCTGACCTAGACCTCTAGACCTGATACAATAAAGCTTTGATGACAGGAGATGTATCCTCAGAAGAGCTGAGAAGCTCATCCTCTTCTGGTAGAGTAGATAACAGATTTATTTTGACATCCTGTTGTGGCAAAAGCCGTTTTCCTTTCTCTACAGATTTCACACAAGTTTTAGTTTATCAGTGGTTTTTAAAGCTATAAATCACGTTATATGAAAAAAGGAAACAAAGAGAACCCTTGATTGTACACTTGAACAGGGAAATACACTTACGGTTTAAAAGAAGAATGCCCAAAGTAAGTCTTCAGGCACGTGATGTGGCTTTCAGCTGGTAACGGCAGCAATGGATCTTTAGTGGGAGAGAGAAGATAAAACTTTTTCTGTGATTTAATTTAAAATTCAAAGCACTGCCTTGACAAACAAGAGGCTAGTGACGTGGTTAGTGACACCCAAGGCCATGGATTTGGGTAACATTTGGGTAACTCCAGTGAAAGGAGTGACAAACTTTGAAGCTATTTACAGGCTAGAATAAAGGATTAAAAAAACCTCCTCAGCCTGCATGAGGAAAACATGTGGCTTAATTAACAAGATAATAAAGCAACAGGTATGATAACGCACGGCTGCTTTATTTGGAATGTGTTCAGCTGAGGCACTAGACACGTTTTACTAAGCATGTCTTTAAAAACCCTACTGAAGATACACTAATTAACAACCAACATGGCAAGTCACTAGAGTCACACCCACGCTCTGCTTGGAAGAATCAAGCAGCTCTTCTGGCTGATTCCATTTACTTTCAGCAGCCTAACTTAGACAAGCAGGGAAGGAAGCTTTCACACAGTGATGGTCCAAAATGAGTGAAAAGTGTATTTCACCTCGCACTTCAGCCTCTGTTCCCCACTCGTCAGCTCCACAGCAATAGGTCAAGATCACCTCCAGGTGAGAATTTCTTAAGATTTCTGCTGTAAAGCAGCAGATGTGGGACAACACAAATTATCTGCCTCTACAGACAGTGGATTTGTTCACTTAATAACGCACTCTACAAAACATACCCAAACATTCTTCCTCTTCCACCTCAATGCCTTCATCATCTATTGAAACATTCCATTCTGTGTCAGGAGTTTTCCTGGCATTATCAGAATCTCTTTCAGTTAGAGCTCGTTTGGAATCATCAGCTTCTTCTAAGGATTCTTCTAAAGTCTGAGAAATCAGGAGAAACTTACATTGGAGCAGGAAAAGGTAAATACAATGCACATCTGAAGTAAAATGATACAGGAACATGAGTTTTAATCTGATTATGACAAAGTAAATCATAGAATCATTAGCAATTGGAAGGGACCTCGAAAGATCATCTAGTCCAATCCCCCTGCCACAGAAGGATCACCAAGTCACACAGGAACACATTCAGGCGGGTTTTAAACATCTCCAGTGAAGGAGACTCCAGTTTCAATCTAGCAGCACACAGTGCAAAGTAAAACAGTGAATGCCATCACTATGGCTTTTGCCTTTTCTCTAGAAGATTCCAACCCAGTCCTTTCAGTTTTGTTTCCTACTTAGCTGTAAGCACCAAGCAACCTTTGCACATGTACAAATACTTTTGACCACTCTGGTGACAATGTCCAGTCATTTGACTTATGAGACCACACACTCAGAGAACAGGAGAAAAGCCAGGGTAAAAAGCAACAGAAACACAGAATCCCAGAATTACTGAGGGTGGAAAAGCCCTCCGAGTTCATCCAGCCCAGGCCCTGATATCACATTGGCCAGACCAGGGCACTAAGGGCCACAGTCAGTCTGTACTTCAACACCTCCAGGGATGGGGACTCCACCATTGCCCTGGTCAGTCCATTCCAGTCTCTAACCACCATTTCAAACGAGGAAGCGTTTCTTAATAAGACTGCACACCTAAACTTTATCAAGAAACATACCAGTAAAACCTCTAAAAGAGGCCTAGAAAACATAGATAGAGGCAATTTGACCTACAGCCCAGGCTACCTGCTGTACTCTGCTTTGCTTCATATTCCCTCCCCTCAACTGACTCAAGAGCATCGTCACTACAAATCAAAATTAAAAACAAACCCAAGGCACTCACTTTAAGCATCTCCATTTCCAGCTCTTCATCACTTTCAATGACACAGGAAACATTCTGTTTGTTGTCAGTGGCACTTGCTTCCTAAGAAAAAAAACCAACTTTCCTATTAGCACATTTAATTCTGTCTCATCCACCACCTTTCAACCTCCTGTACGCTCTATAAACCACTTCATTGTGTGTTTTTACCTCTTAGCAAAAATAACCAAAGCTCATTCAGCTCTGAAATCTGCCCATTAAAAGAACATCTGAAAGAAATATTAGAACATAACAAGGCCCTGTAGTAAAAAACAAAACCAGTATAATCACCAGATGTGTCAAACACTTGGAACATAAGGAAATTGCAATCTGATTTAAGATGAAACAATCCCCACTCAGCAGTCATGACAAGAACTGCTGTTACTAGAACTGCTGCTTGCACATCCTTTAGAAAAGGATCTGCTTTTTATTATTGACCAAACAGAGATGCTGAGCCCAGATTTTGTCCTCACACTGCAAGAAATTCTTTGGCATTAGCAACTGAAAGAGGAAGACTAAATCAGACTATCTAGAGCACTATACTCAGGACTAACCCTTCCAACCACATGGGTGAAGGGCAGCTCAGTGCTTGACCACCTCCACAATTATTTACCAGACTGAGTCCTTCTTCTAGCCCACCCTAACACTGTCTCAGGAATAGTTTTATAAACACTGGGGAAAACTAATGATGACATCACTTCCTTTAACAAGGGCTGCTCATTACCTCAGGCACAGCTTCATTGTCCAGCTCCTTTGCAGCCTGACATTCCCAGATCTCAGGTTTCTGCGCAGTAATGTCCAGTGACACAATGTCTTTATCTTCAGGGCTGGCTGCTGCAGCCCCATCTTCCACAACAGCACTACCTCTCGTTGCCTCTTCATTACCGTCTCCCTCCCAGAGGGCAGCTAGTGTAGCATCAGAGCAGATGTTGAAGTCACCTTCAAGCTGTTCAGCAAATTCAGGCATTTCAACTCTTTGTGCTTCAATGTTTGCTGGCTCTGCTTTGATATTTGTTGGAGTCATGCCACAGCTGCTCTCTAGTGCAGAAGGGACACCTGAACTAAACAGGATGCTTTTTAAGGCATTTATGTTCTCTGATATGTCAGCCAGTATTTCTGCAGCCCTAGAAAGTAAAATAAAATTAAAACAAAGCAAGAGGCAGTTACTACATTTAGCCACAAGCAGAACTAAGGATTCTAAGACTTTCTCCAGATGTGCAAAAATTAATATATAAAGGGTCATTATTCATATACCATTGGCATTTCACTTCTACAAGAAGAGAATTAAGTTTCTTTACACCAAAGAAGTCTATAAAGGCTCTCCAAAAGACTGGTATTGCCCCCACACTCGCATCCAAACTTCTAATAGTCAGATGTGAGAGAGTCCTGTGTATTTATGAAAAATATGACCTCAGGAATAAAATGCTGATCTTACAGATAGACAGAGTGTGACACAAGAAAAAAAAAAATAAATCTAACCTCTGTAAATTTTCAAGTTGTCCAGAAGAGTCAGGGATGTGAGAAGCCAAGTTTGTTATCTCCTCTGCTAGCAAAGTCAAGTGGCCTTTCACACCTTCTGATAGTGTGTTACCTGCAAGAAGTGATGGTTATTTCACAATAATTGAAGTCTAACATCTCTACACCAATAGTTTCCATTCCAGTACTGGCATTTCTACAAGTTCTATAGCTAAACCAGACTTTGGGTACTTAATCAAGTATGCAGAATCAGGCCAAGCTTCCATGTACTTCAGCACTACATCTCTTCCACGGGCCTGTTATGTGGGTTCAGGGAAAAGGCACAGAACAGGAGCACTACAAACTGATCCCTGGTCAGTACAACCTTCCAGCTTCCAGAAAAGAACTGCTAACACACATAGTGACTAAATCAAAGCCAAAACGTTGCACCTTATGTTAATGGAAAAGTATTACTGCCTCTGTTTTTGAGAGAAAAATGAAGTGCAGCCAGTAGAAAAAGAAAAAAAAGCTTTCCCCCACCTCTTTTTCAACCATAAGCTGCATGTAATGCTTAGTTTTTGTTCAGTCTGTGTTTCATAAGGAAAACTAAGATCTTAGAGTCACGTTTCTTATCAAGTAAATAAAGCTGGGCTGCACAAAAAAAATGAGTCCTCTTTACACGCCTCAGGAAAAGCATTATTTCATAACATGTTTTTCTTTTGTGGTCTGTCATCACCTTAAACTAGATTTTTGTTCTTGCATCAGCAGAACTGATATTAACTCACTGAAGTGTTTCCATAAACAAACTGGAATGATAGCAGGAATCCTTACTACCTCTGCATACAGCAGAAACACTGACTGCATTCCTGTGTCGCTATGGATAATAGAGGTCACCTAAGAGTCTTTAGACATTGCTCTCTGGAAGCAGATCTCCCTTTTTAAGAGGCCAAACAATCCTGACACAAAGAAACCAGGAAATAACCTGTTTGAAAATGGAATATTCCACTGCATATTGGATAAATTCCTTATGCTTGAGGATGTAATTTACCTCTTCTTCCACAGGATGATTTTCTGTCACTGTTATTCATATGTTGAAGTTTTTGGTAAATTATATAGCCAGCCTGCAAAAGAAGGGAAAAAATAGCACAGAGAAACATCACCTTAGAGATTAAACACAAAACCCAAGAGTTAATTCAAACCATGGCATGAATACATTGTGAAAATCAATTCCTGAGTTGGTGACCTGTGCTGTACAACCAATGGTCTCAGTGTATTGATCACCACAACCACGTCACAGAATGTTTCACAAAAGGGAAAGTCCTGACTTAGGGTCCACACTGCAGTGGATACTCTTATCTAGATGCCAACCTGGTTATCTTCAAGTTGGCTGCAAAGAGAGCTCCAAGTACTCTGTTCCCAGCCTCACCATCTGCTGCACCTCATTCAGATTTTATGTAGTGCTCCAAGAGAACAGCTACACTAAGATGGAGTCTGTGTGCTTAATATTTCCCTTGATATGAATAATAAGTTCTAACAGGAAAAGGCAGCCTAAAGCTAGTAATGTGCTAATTAGGCTACACATGTTAACCAAAGCATCTTAAAAGATAAATGAGAAAGAAACAAGTTACTCCCTTGCATTCGCCTGTGATGCTCCACAAGGCAGCCCAGGTGAACAGAGAATAGCACGGAAGAGGCATTGCCTACAAAAAGCTGGTTACAGCAGCTGTGGCAGGCACTAAAAATAGAGCTCATTTCCTTACTGGTTTGGGTCTTTACAGGGGCTAAAACCCCCACAGTTTAATATTTAACTGGACTAGAAAACATGCAGTGTTTCCTGAATCAGAAAACAGACTGCTGCCCCACTTCCTCTATCTCACCTCATCACAGAAATAAAAGCCTGAGGGGATTTTAATTTGCTGCCACAAAGAGCAATTTTCTCCCAGGAAACAGGCAGCACATTGGTAAAACCCTTCACAGAACAGCAGGGAAACAACGCTCTTCAAAATAGTGAAAGAGCAGAGACTTCCAGAGAGCTACAAAAATTATATGCAGCTAAATTACACTTCCCAGTAACCCAGACTGTGAGTCTGCTGTGTTAGCTGCTGGAGAAGGTTGTCTTTCTTCAAAGCTGCTTATTAATTTTATCTCACATATTAAACTTATCAGAAAGATGACCAAAAACCCCAAACTGCTAATGAGCTACAGTGCCTACCTGCAGACAAGTCAGCCAAAAAAATTCTTGCTTTTCCATAGGTCATTCTTGTTCTCCTGGCTACACAAGAGAATCACGCTACAAGAATTTAGACTTACTCCTGTCATAAAATTCACCTGGTTGCTCAATCAAAACTCACCTCCCCGAGGGGAGAACTTGAACTAAGCCCAAACAAGATTGTTTGGAATGTGTTTGTGTTACATGGCACGTTCAGACACAGCAGAACTTCCAGGAGCTCTGCTTCTGAACAGACTTCAGTAAAAATGCAAATCTTGCAACATGATGAACCATTATGAGATGAAGACCTCGTGAGAGACTCTAGCCTGCTGTAGAATAGGGTTTCTTCCATCTACAGTTTTCCATGTGAAATATTCACCCTCTTGAAATATGGGTTGGGTATAAGTAGTGCTGTCTGCAGCAGAGAAGACAGTATGAAGCTCTGGATGAACATCAAGGTTTAAAAAAATTAAGACAGACAAGGAACTTGACAGCAACCTACTCAGTTGCTATTTCCACCTTTAGGCATCTCACATCAACATTGGGCCTCAAAAAGTCTTCCTGCAATCACATATGGAAGCAGAAAGGCACTAAAAAGGCAGCTAGTGGCACATTAAAGAAACTAGAAATACAGGAGGAACTGTGATCTCTTCTCATACGTACATAAGCATCTGTGGCCGCATACAATTTTTGCTCCTCATTGAGTGGAAACTCTTCCCAGTTACTACAGCGGACAGACTTATCCTTCAAAAGCTGCTTGCCAAACAGGTGCTTCACCAGACCATTTAAGCTCCATACTTCCTTACACTGCAGCTGGGGAAAGAAAAAACACACAGAACAGAAGACTTGTATGAAGAAGAAAGTAACTAGACCTGGCAGAAAGTATTCCTAGAAGCAGCATTAATCCCTCATGAGAGGCAAAGAGGTCTGGGTTAGTCAGAATGAACAAGGTTCTCAGAGCAGTGACTGTTCTCCAAGACTGTTTGTGTTCTCAGTGTACTAAACTGTAGCTTGGCCATTTGAAAACCACCACCCTGCTCCACAACTGTTAGAGGATATAGGTATACTGTCATACTGGAATGATTGTATTAAGGCCAGGTGAGCGCACACAACACAAAGGGGTATGGTCACACGACCAGAAATAGGAAATATTTGCACAGTATAGCCCCTGGGTTGATCAAATCAGTCACAGACTAAAAGAGCAGCTCCTTTCTATTATTCATGCTTCTAATTAGAGAAACTCAATATGAAGCACCAGAAACTTACTCAATATAAACCCAGGAATACTAAAGTCTAAGGGGTTTGTGGTCTTTTGCAAGACCAAAACAAAGCCCAAGCTTAGTGATGCTAATCACTCCTCATTGTGCTGGGAAGCAGCTCATCCCGAGACTCTAAGCTGGTTTGAATTGTTTTTATAACTGTGATTGTCCAGAATTGCTCCACACTATTGTCTTAACAGACAGTCTGGGAAGCTTGCCTTGAGACCCCAGTGATCCAAGACCCATGGGCACAGCCTTCCGCTAGTCCAACTTGCAGAAGAGTCAAGCCCTAACAGCAGCAATGCAGCATTATTAGCTCATGCCCTTAATTTCAGTATAAAAAAACCTACACACTATTCATTCTAGGTCCCCCCACCAGCCCTCCCCCTCACATTGTGCTGTTATATATAACCCTATTCTTGGTTCTCAAGCTTCACATTCAAGTTTATTTTTGGTTTGTTTTCTCTTTAGCAGAAGACTTTAAAGCTGCTATTAGAGATCTTATTGCTCATCTTCATAGCAAATTATCCTGGAGTCTGATGCTGAGATTAAAGAAAGAGGAGGGTGAACCAACTGAACTCCAACAAACATCTCCTCCTGTTGCTTGAGAAAAGCCTTTTTTTTGTACAATTCATTAGAAAAGTGATTTGTACAACTTAAAACTCACTTGTAACTAACTGAAACTTTGAGGTGGTTCATACAGAGAGCACTGCCCCAAGATGCTGAGGACACACGTTCCTCTATCCCTCACTGCAATTTCATCATACAGGGTAGGTAAAGCACAAAGCAAAAGGTATGAATAGCATTACTTCCACACATAAATCAGTCAAAGCATAGAATGAGAAAGAAACGCCTGGAGAGAATGAATTCAGGTAGAGACAAGCCTTGAATATGTAAAGATAAAAGCTAGAAATAAGAGCTACTTGGAAAGTCATGAACTTCTATGATTCTATGATTCCTTAATAGCATAGCACAGACCGCCCTACATCAGTATCAGACCAAAATCCAAATCAACTGGAATTCAGGGTGCGCCAAATCTAGCACAACTTCTAAAGCAATGGCTCATCAGGTGCTGGAAACAGCACCCACTTGAGAGCTGAGCCAACACCAACCTCAGTGTTACGGAAACAATGCTAGTTCCACAGCTAGAGATTGCATGGTAAATAACTCCACCGTGGAGGACTTCACAGAAGAACCTGATGCTTCCTTCCAGAACCTAGCAAGCCATGGCAGGAGGCTATGAACACACAAAAGCTCTTTTGAAATTGTTTTAAAATAAGTTACTGCACCTCTGCTTTATTCTACAGGAAACATTTGATATCAGCATTGAACCTCTAGCAAAGAGAAGGAAGCCTCCTTTTGTAAAATACAGGAACAAGATTCCCTCCCACAACAAAAAGGTTTGAAGTTTTACTTTCTCATTAGCAATGTCAGCCAGCTCCACAAAGCTCTTCAGTTTGATTTCGAAGTCACTCATCAGCTTCCATTGATCTCCCTCAATTCCTACGCCAACCTTTTTAATTGTTTCATCTTCAAGCAGCCTTTTGAGTCCCTTGGGAAAACCTAAAACGGATTAAGCCCAAAACATGAGAAACTAAACACTGGAAGATGCTAGAAAAGTCTAATGGAAACAAAATCCTAGCACAAAGGCCATCTGTAAGCCCCCAGTCTCTATTAACGTGACTGTCTGTGCTCTGGAATGAGTGAGAACACACACGTTACAACCTATGTGGTTGTAATGTATCATCTGCAGACAAGCAGGAATGAAATACTGGAAATGTTCATTCTGCACATCTGAAAACAAATCAAGTGAAAAAGTTCAGGCACCTTGATCATTAAACCTCACAACAAAGCAATTCTAACTGGGAAAATACATTAACTTGAGGAATCAGATGCTCATGAAACCAAACGCAATATTATTTTACTATTTTCCAGATTATTCCCTCCTAGTTTTTGCTACTGCATGTTCCCAGGGAACAGTGTAAACCACGAGCATAGGGAATCAGCAGGAAAAGAGACTCTGCAGAGCTGATACTGGGCTGGACCAACACGAGCATTTGGAAAACAGGATTTGCCGACCAGACTCACCGCCAAGCACTTACAAGACTGCCTTGTCTAGAAGAAAAAATACTGAATGCTGTACACCGATTATACGTGAATGATATGTTGATTTATGCCAGACTGATGCACAGCATGCCTGGATCAAAGGGTATTTTCAACTTTAGAGGTCCCAACAAAAACACTCTGCTTTCATGGCTGTTTTTATGTACGGAAGAACAGCCAAAGATGCTCCACACTTGATTGAAGTAGCCTGACTTCCGTGGTTTTTGCTGCCATTTCAAATGCAGAGCATCTGATTTCAAAGCACACCTTCAGGACTCCACAGTCAATATCTGGAACTAGTCCCAAGTGCAGTTCTAGTACCTACAAAGATGCAGTGTTGCACAAACACTTAATTCTTAGTATCTGGCTTGGTTTTGATTTCAAATTCCACCTTCTCCTTTAACAGTGTATTATACACTTCAACAGCCACTCCGCATCGCTGGTTTTATTTTTACACAACTGCCTCCACACTTTCATGTCTAACAGTGACACAGCATAAACTATATCCACTATCAACTGTCTGAATTCCAGACTAATGTTACGGGCAAATCTCAAAGCATTACAAAATTACTGTTAAAAATCCCAAAAGGAGTTGTGCTAAAGGCTGAGGGGAGCTGTGTCTCTTGAGCTTGGAAAGAAGGAGACTGAGGGGTCACCTCATTAATTTTGATAAATATGGAAAAGGCGGATGTTGGAAGGATGGAGCCAGGCTCTGCTCAGTGACATCCAATGATAAGACAAGGGGCAGTGGGTATCAGCTAGAACATAGACGGTTCCACATCAATATGAGAAGGAACTTTTCCATGGTGAGGGTGACAGAGCACTGGAACAGGCTGCCCAGGGTGGTTGTGGAGTCATCTTCTCTGGAGAGCGAGACATTTAAAACCTGCCTGGAGACATTTAAAACTCGTCTGGACATGTTCCTGTGTGACTTGATCTAGGCAATCGGACTAGATAATCTTTCGAGGTCCTGTCCAATCCCTAATGTTCTGTGATTCTGTGATTTCCAGTGCCTCAACTATCTCATAAGGTCATTTCTCTAGAAGTTCCAAATTCAACACCATACAGAGGCTACCATCTGAGAAACAAGCCGTATTTTCTTAGAAGTCTGTAAGGAAAAAAGAAACATCAAGAATCCTCCTGATATATAATTCCCATGTAATTTTTGTTCTGTGTGGAGTCCAAAGACTCACCACTCTCTTCCTCCTGCAGAAGGAACCTTTCATTTTTTCCCTCCCCAAACAACAAATGCTAAGTCCTACCATCTGGCTAATTCTACATTTCTGTAGATCAAATGCATTCTGCATAATAAGCAGAAATTGGCTGTGATTCCTGCAATGAGGTTGACACTTCACATCAGGCAAGAAGAGGAATTTTAGGCAATTGTTTGGGGAAAAAAACACCATTTTCTGCTGTAACATGCAACCACAGCAGCATCACCACACAAACATCTTCACTTTTAGAATCCAAAGCCTTTCAGCTGTTAATGACTCTTCTCGCCTTCGCTTCCTTCCCTCAAACCCTTTCTTTCTTTTATGCACTTGTACCTTCCTGCCTCCCAGATTGAGTAGCCTCCAGCAATTAAATTTTCCACCCCATTTGCTATAAATGACAAAGGATTGAACACCAACATTAAAATTATCGCTATTATACCTCGGCATGCATTCCCCAGGGAAATCAGAGCCATCTCACAGGCATAGTTTCAATCTAACATTCAAACCAAAGGTTATAAAAATCGCAGCCTCCTTCCTTCATTGCTATTTTCCCTACTTGGAAGCTTTTATTCACACCCGTAATGAATTCAGACTGCTGAGTACCCCTCCTCCCCTCCCCACAGCTGCATCACACCAGGTATTCCGTATTCTTTCCCAAAGCCAATGTCACAAAATGCAGGTATCAGGAACAAACAGCACGACAGCCATAATTTTTGAGGGGTTTTGTTATTGAACGCAAATTAAAAAAGAAACACAGCCTGCTAAATTCAGGTTCATGGTTTATTTTGGCACTAAAGAGGAAGCTCATTATATGAGCAGGGAATTAAATTTTTAAAACTGAATTAAAGCCTTCTCTCCCAGAGAGAAAAAATAATCCTAGAGCAAGATGTTTTTTTTCACTGTGTTCAGAACCTAAAGTTCAGAACTGTATGCCAGCACACAGGGCAAGACTTCAGCTAAGATCACCTACATATACGTGAGCAATACTCAAAAAACCCTTTACTACAGACAGGAAAGAGGACAAGGACGGATTTTTACTATCTAGCACACTACGAATTATTGGGTATTGCTCAAGGCTTCAGTTCAGACTTAATCACAAGAAGCAGAGGGCAACTCATGACCTAATTAATAAGAAGGGAGGAAGTACAGTACCTGACATGGAAGAGATGTGAAACAAGTAACACTTTTCCTCAGATACACACATCTGGATTAGAGCTACTTTGGCCATTTTTCCTTTCGTATATGACGGTGGCCATTCGATATCAAATCCAACAGCAGCCCCATCTGATAAACTCCGTCTGAAAAGGAATTGATATTCTTCACACTTCAGGATTTTCTACTAGTATTTAAACCACCAGTGAAATCATCTTCACATACCATGACCTTAAGTGAACCACAGCCAGCGCATCCTCCCTCTCACATGTACAGGACATATTACAGTCCCCAAGTTATAATTTCCCAATAATTCCCGTGCTTCATTTCTTATAGATCTTACTTCCCCAAAGCCACTGGCTTTCATGGAATTAACCACACTCCAACAGGCAAAGAGCCTGTGTTAGAGCCTTTACTTGTGCTGAGAAGGTTTGCAAGGTTAGGCAATGGCATTCCCCATGAAAAGGCCAAACAGGAAACCACAACTGCACAGTGCAGAGGTATTTTTACACCACCACAAACTGAACAAACAAGGGTTTTCTCTCGCATAGGGAGAATTCACTAGCACAAAAAATAGGCTCAGTTTGTCCTTGCAACCAGTAGGACATTTGTCACACTTAAGGCAACCAACACAACCAGGTGTTTTCTCTCTGGCTGAACTACTGAACCCTGGACACAAATGCTGAATCAGCCAGAAGGAGACAGAGAGAAGAGCCAAGTCCTTCACAGAAAGAAGAAAGTACTCAAAATAAAAAACCCAGAGTTCTTACTTGATATCTTCAGAGATAAAGGAACAGTCGTTGACTTCATAGCTGTAAATAACAGATCCGCAGAACTCTAGGAAAGGCAGCCTGTCCTCCAAAACGCTCCTCTGAAGAGTGGACTTCTGTTAAACAACATTTGGAAGAGGCCATAGGCAGTAGCTCAGCTTCCCTATTTCCTTGGCCCCACAACCCAGCCAGCCCACTTCACCTAACCCTGCAGATATAATCTGTGAGTACCTTCACAAAAGGTCTACATAAGCTCCATGAATATAAAGCTATGCACAGTATTTTAAAGGACCAATAGCCCTCATCAAACTGATGTGAAGGGTGGGTGTCAGGAGGATGGAACCAGGCTTTGCTCAGTGTCATCTAATGACAGGACAAGGGGCAATGGGTGTCAGCTGGAACAGAGGAGGTGCCACATCAATATGAGAAGGAACTTTCTCCCAGTGAGGTTGACAGAGCAGTGGAATGTGTTGCCCAGGTGGGTTTTGGAGTCTCCTTCTCTAGAGATGTTTAAAACATGCCTGGATGTGTTCCTTTGTGACTTGGTCTAGGTGATCCTGCTGTGGCAGAGAGATTGAAGTAGATGGTCTTTCGAGGTCCCTTCCAATCCCTAATGTACTGTGATACTGTCACTACTGGGTTACAAATTAAACTATAAGCACACACAGTGAAACTTTGCAGTACATTGGCATTTTTCCCATCTTTCAGAAATAGGAAACTAAAATTTCTTGACTGCTAAGCTTAACTGAACTGCAAGACTTCCAATAACTTGACCTGCCTGAAAAACCTCCAGGTTGGTTAAAAGCATGCAAGTAAGGTATGGCGACAGCAGGAGCAAATATGGTTAAGTATCACAAAAATCCTGAAAAACAAAACAAGCTTGTAAAGCTGAAGAGGCCACAACACACAAGTGGCTTTTAACGCAGTTTCAGAAATTCTTAGTTCCCTGGAAAGGGAAGAGTCTGAAGTAAACAGTGATGCTGTTGATTTTATGCTTGCACAACAAAACATTTCCTCCAGTTAATGAGGGGTGAAAGTTTAATCAAAACCCTTCCTCAAAAAGCTCCATGTCACAGCTAATGAAAGTCACGGTGGCATTCACCAACATTTTTTCAGATCCATGCTACTTGCCCGATACAGAAGGAAAACTGCTGAACCAAGTCTTCTGCTTTGCTCTCATTAGTTTTCTAATTGTTAAAGCAGTTGTTTTGGGGGAAGGTCCCTTCTAGCACGAAACGTTATATTGAAACTGCTCATGCATGGAAAGAGTCCAAGGGCACCTAAACATTCTTGAAACACCAGAAATTCCTATGCAATCTTGATGATCAATTAATTATGACCTGCAACAGCTTCTGAAATAGCAAAAATGTGCAAAAGCAGAAACCCAAAGGACATTACCAGAAGAAACTCCCTGTCCGACTTCAATCTGAGTCCACTATGTTGTGAGCTCTCAAATTACAGGTTAAAAATTCCCAGTCCTTGCTGGTGTGCAGCCCACAATACTGGGCAAGCAGTAGGTCAACAGCTCCCTTGAACTTGGGTGTCTTTGCCACTCAAATTCAAGAATGTCAGAAAGAAACTTGTACAGACATAATAGCAACAGCCTTTAGTTAGCACGTGATGTTTAAGTAAGACTTCAAGACAGTTCATTGAACAGGACAGTCAGACACTAGAGGCAAAGGTCTGACTGAAAACACATGGTCCAATGCTGGTTTATTATACAACCTGCAACAAGGTAAGTTCCCCCCAAGTGGTGACATACCTTTTTATCACACAAAACTCCCTCTTGACTTTGCGTCAGCATCCATTCTGGGTATTTATTCTGCAGTGTAGTCGTTAGTAAATCCATTTTATTCATTTTGTCTCACATTTCTGTTACTTTTACATTAAAAAGAAATACAAAAGCATAGAAGAGTCAGTGGTTTGTACAGAGTCAAGGAGTTACTATCAATATGCCAGAATGAAGTTGCAGATGATCAAATAACTCAAGTTCTTAAAGTTCAGAAGATCTTGAACTCTAAAATGCTTTGTGCACCAAAGTGGACATTCAAAGAGCTGCCTGCATTATAAGGAATAGCTTCAGGCACTATATTCTTGTTCTTATGTCAGTAAGAAAAACAAACAAAAAAAATCTCCAAGTCCCTCTGGGAAAGAAAGTTCAGTGTAGTTTTATCACAGGTCACCATAGCCTTCATTAATTAGGTAACTCTGATGTTCTATGTAATAGCACAGCAAGTCAGCCTTCAGCTGCATTTCCTGACAGATTCAATAAAAAATTCACATTCAAAGCAAGAACTATCAGACTTATGCAACCATTGCCCCGAAGCCTGAATATCCTAGACAAGAGCCCACAACCAAGACAAAAGCATCGGAAGACAAACAACAGCTGATGCTACTTATAAATGTCAAGCAAAATGACCTCACCATACAGAGACAGACTTTCTTCAAAGCATCAGGAAGCATCCCTTAAAATGGGAAGGAACAGCAATAGATCTAGCTTCTCCACACAGAAGGTGTAAGAAGTAAGAAGACATTGCCTTCAACAGTAGGTTTCCAGCTTTGATAACTAGGGTTTTCTTCCAGGGAAATGGAGCAGGATTTCATGCTTGTTGGCAAACTGTGACCATTCCAACTTCACCTGGACTCCTTCTAGGGTAATTTAGAAACACTCCTGGAGAGGGAGCAAAACATTTAACTAAGGATAAATTACTCATCTTGCTTCTTTCTGCTAGTGTCCAGGTGCTCTGTATGCTTTAACAACAAAAGCAGGCCACTGCTGTCTCTACTAAGACATCATATTCTGCTAAATATATTTCCCAGCTGCAATGCCTCACCAATTAGAAAATATAAATTCTAGTCAAAATATGCTGTTCAGTACTCAAAAATATTCTTTGACTTCTTTCACTGGTTATCTAGGCTAGAGATTTTTCTCCCTTTAGTTATCTGTCCCTTTGCATGCAGCAGCATGACCAACTGTGACCTCAAAAACCAACAAGCTATTACAACACTAAACAACTCACAAAATAGCCACTAGCTTCAAACACAGCTACTTGATCACAAGAGCTGCAACTGCTAGACACAGGAGAAAGCAGCAGAGACTAGAAACGAAGGGCACCACACAGCATCCACATCACTAGCTGCCACTCACACAACTGAAGCAAAGGACACCACACAGTACTCACACCACTAGCTGCCACCGCCAGAACCGTCTCAACACAATTTTCAAGGAACACTGAAAACCTGAAAAGCGCCTTTAATAACGAAGTCATCGCCGAGTGTAAACTAAGCTCACCTCTCCAGCGCTACGCCGGAAACCTCAGCTTGTAGGTGCCAGCCCTTGTACAGGTCAAACAACGCCCATGTCCCCGGGCAGCTCAGGACAACGGGCAGCAGCCGCCAAGCCGCAGCAGAGTCCTCACATAGGGACCAATCCGCCTTATTTCTTCAAAGGAAAGCGGCAGCCTCGCCCAGAGAGGCCACTCCACCTATGCGCGGTATCACCAGCCACCAAGGCCTCAGCCCCAGCGCCGCAAGGCCACGGCGGGGACCGCAGCAGGCTGCGACCGGTGGCGGGACGATGTCGACCGAGCAGCGGCAGTCTGTTTCCCCTCCCGTTATTACGGCGGCTTCTTCCCGACCTGCCCCTTCCTTTCACGGATCCCCGCTCCTGTCCCAGGCCCGGTATCGCCACAGTCGCTGCTTTCCGCACTACAGACGTAAGCGCCCACAGCGTCGCATGTATTACGCGTCATCGAGGAAACCAGCCCCTCCCCCCCGCCGTCTCCCCAGGCAGCACTGGCTAGAGGTTACTCGAGGTGACGCGCGTGCGCAGTGCCGCGACGGCGAAGGCGGGCGCTGGGCACTGTGGGTATCGTAGTCCTGGGGACGCGATGCCCGCGCTGCCGCTGCCGCCGGCCTCGGCCGGGCGGGGCCTGGTGGGGCCGGGCCGGGGCGGGGCGGAGCGGGCGGCGGGGGCGCGCCAGCCCCGNCTGAGGGGCAGTACCGGGACACCGGGGGGCTCTCCTGAGAGCAGTGTCGGGCAGTATTGGGGTACAGGGGCGGGCAAGGGGCAGTACTGGTGGCATTGGGGACGGGGGGAAAGGAGGTAAACCCCTGGGGTAACTGGAGTAGGAGATGCGGTGCAAGGGGGGACGGTGAGGGGCAACACTGGGGCGCTAGGAACCACGAGGTGAAGCCGTGGGGGTGCTGGGGTGGGAGATGCGATGTTGAGAGACACTGGAGAGCAGTACTGAGGCGCTGAGGTGGGGCAGGAGGGCAGTACTGGGGGCGAGGAGCTGAAGCTCTGGGGATACCTGAATAGGAGATGGAGTGATGTGGGGCACTGGGAGGGGAGAATTTGAGCTCTGAGGATATTAAGAGGCCAGTATTGAGGCACTGCGGGGGAAAAGGGACAGTGCTGCAGAAGACCCCAGTGCCCCCACACAGTGCCCCTCCAGTGCCCTGGGGAGGAAGAGCAGAGGCGTTTGGTGGAGGGGAAATGTAGTGTTGTGGGATAAGACCCCAAAGCCGGGAGCAGCAGCCCTGGGGGGTTGGATTGAGTTACCAGTTTTGAGAGAGGTACCCAGGCCCCTAATGCTCTCATTCCTCACTGCAGAAGAGCAGACACTGGGGCAGCTGGAGGGATATGATTGCCAGTGGCATGGGGGCTGTGGGGCAGTTGCTCACTTAAAGAAGGAACACTTGGTGGGTTCTGCAGGGCAAGGGCGAGGGGCACAGAAGGCACCCGGGGGGCTCCCATGTCTTGGGGAACATCGCTCTGCTGGCAGGAGCTGGAGCAGGGGAAGGAGAGGAAAAGCATTCAGGATCCTTGTGCTGCGATGCTGCGTGCCGTGGCAGTGGAGAAGGATGCAGGCAGCTTTGTAGGGAGGGAGAGAAGCGCCAAGCTGAGCAGAGCTGCCGACAGAGAAACTGAGCAGGCCCCTGATGCTGATGTTGTCATCTGTGTCTCTGTTATGTATTATTTCCAGCTGATTGGTAAAGATGGAAAGAGGGAGAGGAGGAGGAGGAAGGAACCTGGGAGGCTCTGGCCTGCACAGGAGCATTTATTCCCAGTCCCAGCAGCAGTACCATTACTCGGCCTCCTCCCAGGGGAGCTGCATGGAGATCCAGGAGCTGGCCTCCAAGAGGGTGGACATCCAGAAAAAGCGATTCTATCTGGATGTGAAACAGAGCTCCCGGGGCCGCTTCCTGAAGATCGCCGAGGTCTGGATAGGAAGAGGCAGGCAGGACAATATCAGGAAAAGCAAGCTGACCCTCTCCTTGTCTGTGGCTGCTGAGCTGAAAGACTGCTTGGGGGACTTCATTGAGCACTATGCCCACCTGGGCCTGAAAAGTGCCCATGGTCACCGCCATGAGCACAGCAATGACAAAGAGCAGCATCCCCGGAGAAGACCGCAGCACCCACCGCCTTCACCTCCGGTGTCCATCGGCTCTGAAGAACACCCTCACAGCGTCCTCAAAACAGAGTACATTGAGAGGGACAACAGAAAGTATTATCTGGACCTGAAGGAGAATCAGCGAGGGCGCTTCTTACGGATTAGACAGACCATGAGTAGAGGACCCGGCATGATGGGCTATTTTGGCCACAGTCTGGGACAAGAACAGACAATTGTCCTTCCGGCGCAAGGGATGATTGAGTTTAGGGATGCTTTGGTCCAGCTGATTGAAGAATATGGCGAAGGGGACATAGAGGATCGCCGGGGGGGAGGCGATGAGCCCCTGGAGCTCCCTGAGGGTACTTCCTTCCGAGTGGACAACAAGCGCTTCTACTTCGACGTGGGATCCAACAGGTACGGCATTTTCCTGAAGGTAAGTGAGGTGAGGCCTCCCTACCGTAACACCATCACAGTCCCATACAAAGCGTGGACACGGTTTGGGGAAAATTTTATCAAGTATGAAGAAGAGATGAGGAGAATTTACAACAGCCATAAAGAGAAAAGAATGGATGCCAGAGGGGACAGTGGTGAAGAGCAAGAGTGTCTCGAATAGAGTGCATTGGACTGGCACAAAACAAGCAGAAATTGGTGAAAGGGACTGACCTGTAATAATTACAACTTGCCCCCATTTTATTTTTTTATTTTGTAAAGTCCTTTTCTGGTAGTCCTTGCTAACTCCAGTATCTGATGTTAGAGGAGTCTGGTTATCACGTTCAATTATGCCCAAAACATCTCCGTATGTGTTATGAAAGTACCAACCTCCCAAGTCCATGTGAGTCAGCTGCTTTGAGTGTTGAAGACGATGGAAGTACACATATCAGCACAAAAAAGGCCCAGCACTCTGACCTTTAAATAGTCTAGATAAGGCTTGTGTTGCACTTAAAAAAAAAAAAACCAAACTCAACCAAACCCAAAACCTTAATGCTGAAACATATCAGTTTCTGCTTAGGATGGGTTTTCCGGGAGTGAATTCTGCCTGTACTCAGTCAGAAGGCTGAGCAGCTTAACTGTAGGGCACTCGTGCAAAAATTGGCTGCTTGTGAGTTGCTAGTGTGGGGAGCACGAGCACGCTCATCATGGGCATCAGTGGCTTGGTGAGTTGGAAAAGATGAGGAAAATCTCGATAAATGGTCAGACCTTTACAATGTGCTGGTGAGGAGTGGAAAATTTGTAATTCATCTCGTAGTTTTGTGCTGAGTACTCCAGGATAGCAAAGCTCTACTTGGGTGCTAAACCTAAATTAATGGCAACATATAAGAACCCACAGCTCATCTCTGTGTTCTGCCCATGCAAGGCTGCTGGTTTGTTCTCCTTGTAATGCATTTGTCCAAAATTTCTAAAGGTATTTTTGTATTTCGGGTGTTTTGGGTTCCAGTGGAGCGGCTATTTGGAGGTGGAGGGACCCTCGCAACTGCAGCTGCCGCCTCCTGTCACAAATGTGAGATGAATGCAGTCATGGTGTAACCTGTGTGAGGAAAACAAAGACCAGAAAAGACCTCGGGGGGTTAGGTGCACCATTCAATCCGTCTAAAAAGGCATCTGGCTCATACTTCACCAGTAGTGTTTTGGAAGCTGCGGGTAATGCCGCATCAGGTTTCCTGTCGTGTTGGTTTTACAGATGGTGGTGGTGGTGTTGTTAGGAGATAACATCCTGCCATCACCCCTTCCCACCCGCTCAGAGCTGGGGCTGTCAGCAAGTGATTAGAATCCTGATTGCCCAGCCCCAAGGTTTCTGCATCTCTGTGACATAAATTTGGCATGTCACAATATAAGGCAGAAAGTGTGCATAATTACCTGTTTAGAGGAGGTCGATGAAAGATTTTGAAGATTCTCTGTCATTTCTGTGCAAATGAATACTCCTAACATGAGGGGCTTTGCCAGCCCTTGGGTGAGCAGCTCCTTTCCCCCTGAAACCAGCGGGAGTTTGAAGCTCCGGGTACTTCCAATAATGTGTTGGCCACCTTGAAGGTTGTTTTTTTTTGAGTAGACATTACTGTGTCTAATCAGATATTTGTAATTGTCTGGATGGGTTGTTTTACAGCCTGGCCTTGTGCACATGTGGACCAGCTATTTTTCCCTCCAACCATGACATGTTTGGGGTTTTTTTTACCATGACATGTTTGGGTTTGGTTCAAAATCCGTTGAGACAACTTATTTCTCTCCAACCAGACTGTTCATTGCTCTTAGTCTGCACCCACCTGCACGTCGCACGGCCACGCAATTGCGTGTTAACATCATTAACCAGAACGATAGAAGATGGGGAGGTAGGGGTGGGACCTAAGAGGATAATCTGGATTTCAGTTTGGGTACTAAAACAACACGATCTGTTTTAACTTGAAAATAGTTTAAATAGACAAAAAAAAAGACAAAAAAATAAAAGCTTGCACCAAAGTCACCAAAGAACCTTTAGGAAAATGTTACGGTTGTGACAAGAAGTAAGAAAGTTAGTTTCACTGTTTTAGGTGATTTTCCCCCCCCCGTAGGTAAAACCTTATGTTCGCAGTTGCAGCACCCAAGCCTTTGGCTTAGTGTCCCCAACTCCCGTCCCACCTGTTTCGGCGTAGATCACTCTTTCAGGTACTTCTTCGAGTTTCAGACAGATGTTCTTGCATCACCACTCAAACAGCGAGCGGACCGCAATGAATCAGCCAGAGGTTAAGCGGGTACTGGTTCATCGTCGCTCTTTAGGGCCTCAGTCCCAATGGTCAGTTAAAAAACACCCACCAAACCAACACGAAAATAACTTCTGCATCCAATTATTGGGTGTAACCAGAGTGTAGTGAATGAGTCCTTGATGCGAACCGTAGCGTATCGCTGACTGCTGCTGCCCATCACAGTGCCTGGAGTAAAAAAACTTCACGTAGATTCCAACAAACCGGAGCTATGAATGTACAAACTTTTTACACTCTCCTTCCCCTTCCTGTTTCTGTGTGGCATTCCTCCCCTATGAGCTCGACATCTCCCCATCTCAGCCTACCTTTGCCTCAAGGGATGGTAAAAGCTCCTCCGTTGGAATTAGCCCAAGTGACCACGTGTGTTCTAAGTGTTCATGATTCCCCATGTTCCTGTAGTGTTGGTGAGGGAAATACTTGGTGACGGGCAAAGGGAAAGAGATCTTTTCTTCACCATTTTAAAAGGGAAAAAACCCCAAACCCCCAGATGGAAGCAGCTTTCCTTATTGCTGCCCAGTTTTTTAAGAACCCCGTTATCTGTTGGTATTGGAATTGGCCTTTCGGTGGTGTCAGTTGATTTGGAATATCACCCAGGAATTCAGTATCTGCTGGCTACCGGCTCGGGCTCGGTTCTGGCATGCAGCTTTCCCATTGGATTCCCTAATGCATTTCCTCCCCTGGCGCGGGATGCACCTTACTATGTGAGACTGGATCAGGATCTTTATGATCACCCATGGCTAAACCACTAGCCACGGGTTTCTGCTGCAATGCAGAGCACTGACATTGGTGCTGGAGGGTAGGACAGACTCGCTCGAAGCATAGACATGTAAGACTTGAGCGGTGAGATACACAAATGGGTTCCTTGTGATTTTTTGGCAGTGTGGCTTCAAATCCCAAGAGCTGCAGTAAGGCAGGACCCATCGTGACGCCCGGGAGCATCAAATCCCTAATGCATCCTTAATTGTTCGTTCCTGATGGTCTGACACTACCATGTTCCTTAAACTTGAGGAAACACAAGCTTATTTGCACTAGAAAGAGCATCCAAAAACAACCCTTAGGAGGACAGGGTGAAGAGCACCGGTCTGAACCTATTTTTTCTCCTGAGAGAATTTCCTATTCAAGCCCTCACCTCTGTTTCAAAATTGAATGGTCCCAGCAGAAAGTCTGTCAGTTAAATAATAATTAAATCCTAATGCACTTTATATTGTGTAAATAGTAGTGGGATTTTGTGGTCCTGCTCTGGTAAGGGGATGCTTCGATAACGTAGTCTGATGTTGAGAGAAGCCGTCTCTTGCATGCCCCTGTCTGTTAGACACCTGTCGTGCTTGCTTGGTCCAGCTCCACTCATATGTTAGAGGAGGGACAGGCGCTAGATTGAGGATCCTCTCAAACCACCAAGAGCGGTGGTTGGTTTTCTTTTTGTTTGGTTTTTTTTTTTTAAGTTGCGGTTTGCAGAGCTGCTGAGCATCCTCAGCTCAGTCGTCGTGGTGGCTCCTCACCCCTTCTGCAAATCGGGCTTAACCCCACGCTTTTCATGTGTAGTCTTGATAAAGCTGAGCTCAGCCAGTACTTGGCTTTCCCTGCTGCTGGTGCAGAAGATGGTGGGACTGGTTCCCAGGAGCCTTATCGCGAGTGGATGTGGCTCTGGGGGGCTTCCCTTGCCTTTCATCCAATGGGGTTGCATTGAGTCCAGCCCACGGAGCCAGTTTTTTCAGTGAAGTACGGAGTTAGGGCAGTGCTGACAAAGCGTTTTGCACTGGTGCAACGAGGGTGACCCGCCGGGCGCTCCAGAGAGGGTGCCAGAACCCACCGTCATGGGTTTGTTGAGGCAAGTCTGGATGATGGACTTTACCCGGTGAGAAGCTGCAGTGGTTCTTGGTAATCTACTTGTCGTCGTGTTTCTTATCTGTATCAAATATATACAACTTCATATTCACATATAGACATTAATATATTTATGTGAGTATATCGTAGCCTGTAGTAGCTCATAGCAAAATAATCTTATTTATCTGAAGGACGCAGCCTGAAGAGGGGACACGTTTCTCCTAGTGCCAGTCTGGATAAGTGTGCTATTTCACTGAGAGCTGGAGCCCTTTGGAAGATTCCCATTTTTAAGTGCTCTCATCCTTTAGGTTTTTGGCAAGGCTGCAAGGAAAATCGGCATCAAAAGAAGGCAAAAGTCTTCTTTGGAGATGGCAGTGAGACGAGAGCTGTAAGGAATTGGCCACATCGTGTTCCAGTGCCATTTTACAACCTCTGGCTCTACAAATCTGTAGTTCCAGGTTCATAAAATCCCAAGTAGAAGTGCTAAAAACCTGTTCCTTGGACAAAAGGAAGGCAGGCAATCACACAAATCAATGTCAGCAGCCTTTTTTTTCTGCTGAAGATGTCATAGTCTAATGATTTTATTATTTTTTCCCCTATGGCCTTTTAAAGTGCCCTGAACTAACAGGGAAGGGAGTTGGTAGTGGAGAGGTAACCTCCTCTCTTGACTTGTAGCCCATTTTTTTGAGCATAGTGATTTTTTTATAGCAGAAAAAGGTTTATTGCTAAGTATTGTCATTGGGCAGGTTTTGTACCAGGTTGAAAATTTTTTCTTAAGCAGTTTTAGTTTCCTGGCATTTCTGACTTTTGCTGCACGTACAGTATAAATATACAATCTATAAAATAATTCTTAAGAAAAATGAGACTTCCCACTTAGTTTTTCTATGCTGCTTCCCCCAACATTAAAATAACCTTTGCTTTTAATTGCTTTGTGTGTTGCCGTGTCTCAAATTCACCTTTCCTTTCCCTTCCTTTTGAGTAAAGGTCATATTTGAAATAAAGAGTTTATCCAAGTGTGGGAATGAAGGCTACACTTAATGTACCATTAGCCACTTGCATAAACCGCAGCGAGGTTGTCACGCCATAGTGTGGTGATGCCTTCTCTTGACCCACCCTATCCTCTCACTTTCACTTGGAGTCATTAAGATTTCCTCGTGTAATTGGAAACACAAGCAAATGTGAGTGTCTGGAGAAATAAGAGGCGTCCATTGCGCTTTGCTTTTCTGTAGAAGTGAAACCTGTGGTTCATGTGAAGATTCTCAGTTGTCCTCTGTGTCTTCCCACCTTGCAGTTCTTTATGGCTTAGCCCATTGGTGCTGGAAATCGTGGCTGTGAATGGTTTTGGGGTGATCTGATTTCACCCTCAGTTCAAGAAAGACACAGAACTGCTGGAGAGATTCCAGTGCAGAGCTGCAAAGGTGATGGAGTAGAACACCTCCCTTATGAGGAAAGGCTGAGGGAGCTGGGTCTCTTTAGCCTGGAGAAGAGGAGACTGAGGGGTCACCTCATTAATGTCTATAAATATGTGAAGGGTGGGTGTCAGGAGAATGGAGCCAGGCTGTGCTCAGTGTCATCTAATAATAGGACAAGGGGCAATGGGTGTGAGCTGGAACGTAGGAGGTTCCACATAAGTATGAGAAGGAACGTCTTCCCAGTGAGGGTGACAGAGCACTGGAAGGGGCTGCCCAGGGGGGTTGTAAAGTCTCCTTCTCTGGAGACGATTAAAAACCTGCCTGGACATGTTCCTGTGTGACTAGATCTAGGTGACCCTGCTGTGGCAGGGGGATTGGACTAGATGATCTTTCGAGGTTCTTTCCAATCCCTAATGTTCTGTGTGATTCTGTGATTCAATTCTACCATGACCAGAGGAAAAAAGCCCTCTCCAGGGGACAAGGTACCTGTAGACTCAGGTGTCTTGGCAAAAAGCTAAAGCCAGATCTTTGGCTGCTCTGTTTCTCCAAAATCTGTTGAAGATTCCATGGGCTGGCACTGGTTTTTCTTCCTAATGCCTTGTCACATCTGTGTATAGTTCCCCACTTTGTGCCTCCATAAAGGCAACAGTATTTTAAAGCATTGAGGTAAAACAAAAGATCAGGAACTCCTGATAGATGACGTGGATTAAAAATTGCTTTTCCAGAAATGTCAAAGCATAAATTGAGGTTTTCGAAGGCGGACGTTGTTGTGGTGTTTCTGTGATGGATGTAATTAGATTGTTCCTTCCTCATGCCAAGGCATCGTGTGAAATACAAACCCACAGCCTCGGGGCTCTCTCCTGTACATTAACTTCTAGAAAGTCATGTGGTGAATGTACCTTCTGGCCTTTTCATGCTTGTTGGACGTGCTTTGTGTTTGTACTGTATCCAGAGGTATCAGTCTAGCCTCAAGGTGCTGGGCTGCTACCCCAATAAAACCATCGTTAGTGACTTGCTAATCCATCTCCCTAATTGATAGGCTACCTCGAAATGCTTGGAGTGGCACCTGGAAACTGCCAGCTCCACGAGGAGTAACCACCGTGAATGAAACAAAAAGACGTAGAATCACAGAATCATTTGAGGTGGAAAAGACCCTCGAGATCAAGTCCAGCTGTTAACCCTAGTCTACCACCTTTTAGTTGTTTCAGACCCATCCTGACAGGGTAGATAAAAACATCTCTGTGTGTGACACACAGATTAACACTGAGAGAAGGGAGGGAGGAGTATTTTAAGAAAATATTTATGCGTAGACATATTAAAAATGTTTCCAGCAGGTCCTTCTTTTCCAGCCCTTAAATTGTTAGCTGTTGTCCATTCTGACGACCGACGTGCAGTATGAGAGGCAGATTTCACGAGCAATAGCAACGCAGCGCACCGTTACCGTGAAATCTTGACACTACAAATCGCCTGCACTAGCGGCTGCATTTCCAAACAGCAGAGAGTACTGGGGATAAAAGCCACGGGTTAACCTCGGGCTCTTACAAGTATTCCCATCTGGCCACTGTTCCCAGCAGGAGGGGGCGGAGGGAAGCAAGGACAAGATTCGTGCTCCAGATTTTGTCTGCAGGAGGAGGACTAGGTGGCACCGTCAGCACTGGAGTACTGCAGCACCAGGGACGAAGGCAGAGCCTGGATCCTAATGCTCCACTCGGGATCTTGGGAGGCCTCTTTGCTTGGGTCTCCTTTAGGGCGCGCCTGCCTGGATCTGCAAGCATCAAGCCTTGCCAACAAAACCATTGGGGCCAAGCATGGCTGACAGAGGAAGTTATTGCCTTTACAACTTGCTCTGTAGGACTCACTTGGTTCTTACTGTGCTGGGATTGTCCAGGAATACTTGCAGAAGCTTAGGGGAGCATCCAAGCATCCTGCCAGCCCAATTTATGGGTGCTGATGTGTGTTTTTCTCTGCTCTGCACACTGCTCTGCCTGCCTCCCACTCCGGGTTGCGTGATTGATGGGGCAGCTAGTCTTTATTGCAGACAAAATATGTTAGGGAAAGCTGGAGATGAGAGGAAAGGGAAGCAGCTTTCAACAAACTAACTTTGTGCTTGTCTATGCAAAGGGGTTTTGTCCTATTTCACAAGACCCTCTGGAGATGATCACACCCAGTCGCCTTTGTTTTCCTGAGGTTTTACTCTGAGGTCTGATGTAGAGAACCGATTAGTGTTAAGAGCTTGGAATGTGTGAAGTGCTCTAACTGTGAGGACTCTGGAAAAGCTGTTGGGATCTCAAGCTGGTCTTCCTGATAATGGTGACTGGATCACTTTGGCTTTATTGTGCCTGTGCCTATGCTCCCCACCAATAATACGAGGTGAACGATACCTCCCTACCTCAGAAGGGTGTGATAGAGATGAGTTCACTTGGTGTTAGACTTCTTGTGGTGATCTGATAGTGATCTGTACTGGTGATCTCTGAAAGCAATCCAAGAAATACGGTGCAGAACATTCTGAGTAAGTATGTGTGCAGTGCTGGGAAGAGAAGGCTCAGATTGACTGCAGAACGAAGAATGAAAAGGAAAAAAGAAACCTATATGCTGGAGGAGGAGGGAAAGTTGTAAGAGATTTCCTAATGAATATGTGTCTAAAGCAGTTGGAATTGAGACTACTCAGGTAATCCTTAGTTCTGGCACTTCTTGACCATCGATTGTTCTGTTTTCCAGCTGCTGGGTTTTTATTCTTCTGTTTCCAGTGAAGCTGTGTCAGCAAGTTGTTTGACACTGTGTTCAATAGATTTTGAGGTTCGATCCAGACTGGAGTATCTCACAAGCCTTGCATGAACTCATCCACTTCCAGTTTCCTTTCCAAGAAGCAGGAAAGACCGAAGGACAAGGAGGTTGTTGTAGAAGACATGCTACAGCAGGGCAGGGTTGAGACCATCAGATGTGGGATGTGGTTACTTGTTCAAAAGTGGGGCTAGTTAAACTCGATTTGTTGTGATTTTTAGCTGGGCTGATGCTCAGTAGCCTGAAGAAAGATAGAGAGGAGTAACCTCCCTGACTCTCAACTTAAATTTGCAAGTCCCAGGATGCCTCTGATGATACACTTGATGGTCCACACAGCCAAAAGCAGCAGTGTTTTCCCCAAGTGGAACAACCTGGGAAAAAAAACCCTGTTCCTCTAAATATTGAGTGATGGCTATTCCCTCACTGTTGCAGTGGGTCACCCTGCTTACTCTCAGATACTTTTCCTGCTGACCAGTTCGTGTGTCTCTTGCTTCTACCTAATTCTATCGCTTTTTGCCTTACAGGCCATCCTCTTGAGAGGAATTATGGAAACACTTTGTTCCCTTCCTTGCTGCAGCTCTTAAAGACTGTTGTTAAGTCTCTTCTATATCCTTTCCTAAGCAAAAACTTACTCGCTGCCTCTAGACCAATTTGTAGCTCAGTGGCCTCCCAGGTCTTCTTTGGTAGAGCCACCACCAAGGTAGACACTGCTCACTGTGTTTCTCTGCTGTAGTTCTTGCCCTCTTGAAATAATTTTAGAAAATCTAGAAAACCTTTTCCACAAAGCATTGCAGTGCAGCTCTTCTGTACGTGGTGGGGTGGCAGAACAATATTTAGCATTCATACCTCTGCTTAGTTTTGAATCAGACACACAAATGACCCATCAAGAGGCATCCTCCTAAATACCAGTTATTCTCAAAAATATCCTGCTGAATAGCCCTTGTGTTCCCAAATCTTCAAGGCTTGGTACAGACAAATCTATTTTCATCATGCAAAAATGGGAATGTTCACCAAAATATTGACATGAACTTTGCTAGCTTTAAATTTTTGTCTGAACTAACCTTCTTCTCTGCTCACTCTGCCTCTCCCTTTGCCATGGTGATTCGTGCTCGTTCTCCGTCTTTCCTTCCTCTAACATCTCCAGGCTTTCTGATTTTCTGCTGCGTTAGTTCAGCATTTCTGTTACTCATCTCTTACAAACTGGGAACTCAAAGCAAAACTGGCCAGCGCTTGAATTTCAATTTTTCATGCTCTTTCCAGCAGTCAAACGCTCCGTAGAGGTCTGCGTCAAACAGAATCAGAGCATCAGGTCATTATGGAGACTTGGAAAATAAAATCCCTAGGTGGGCAACACAGCATCAGCATTCTGTCTCTTCAAGGATGTCCCTCCTTCAGATAAGTTTGTAGCCCGTGTATTGATTTTCCAGGTGAGGAACCACAGGTTTCACCACTCTGAAAGCCTTTTTACTCGCTTGTCTTAATGTGGTTGCATCACCACCTCCTTCTCAGCCATTCAGCAAATAGTGCCTGCTCAGCCATGCCAGGCAACTGCCTAAAAACCCTGTTTTCCTGGAGTTTTACCAACTCCCTGGCTGCACCAAAAGTTAACTGGATTTTCTTCAGTAACATTTTTATTGTGGGGAGACCTGGCAGTTTTGTGGGGTTATCACTGCAGAGAATCCTTCTGCTCCATGCAGGGTCTCATGCTGCTCTATAACCACTCAACACGTACAACTGAGCGCCATCCAGAAGGGCACGTAAGCCTACGACTAACATCTGTCAAGCGGCAGTTGCTCTTTTCTTCCCTCCTCTTCCTAGGAGGAAGACTGACTGTGCTGGTGCAGTCCTGATATTTTTATCAGAAATTCATTATCCCTGCTGTTCAGCGCGAACGTCACCAAGGGTGAGCTGAAGCACAGTGTGTGCCCACAGCAGCAGACCCCGCTGCCTTTGCAGCACAGGAGCAAAATAGAGGGCTACATGGGAGGCAAAGCCTGGCATTTGCATCACTCCCACTGCTTCCCTTGGTAACTGGTGTGGACCAGGAGCTGGTTTGTGTCCACAAGTTCCCCTTTGACCGCTGCTGCTTCACTAATTGTCTTTGTTTTTGAATTTGAGCTTCTGATGGAGGAGTGTGCTGTGCTGCTGCGTGGTTGGGAACTACCTGATATAAAACCACCATCTCTCCTCCTCTGAGAAGTTTGTGGCGGGACTCCAAGGCCAGAGACAACACGTAGGTTCTAGCAGGGGAACGGTGATGGAGGTGGATGAAGTGAAACTCAGTGTGCAGTCAGCAGGTGTATTTGTGTCTGATTTTACTTCCCAAGTTTTCAACACTCCCAGGGTCTTTATAGTGCTGGTCAGAACAGATATTTACAAAGAACTGACCCCTCTCTTTGCCGAGACACCAAAAAACTCTGAAAAGAGTTTGAACAAATGACACATTCTGCTGGCACTGCTTTTTAATAGATTCATCCTGGCGAGGCGTCGCAGCAGGGATGAGCAGAGGCCATCAACAGCCAAGAACAGAGGGCAAGGCTTTGGTTCAGCTCTTCACAGTACTATTTATCCTACATCCTAGGGCTCATTCATGCTGAACACATTCCGTCTCTCTGTGCCTTTCATGGCAGGTGCCAGGTTGTTCTGCAAGGAATTTGGGGGCAGGCTGCTGCATTTCCCTGAGCTCTGATGCTTTTGCAAATTCACAACAGTAAGGACCAGTAGAAGAGCTAAATCACAAGGCCAGCCCTAAAACTTTGTTTGACTAAACCATTCATGTGTTCCCAGCTTGCAAAAGCTCCCCAGCAAGAGGATGTTATTAGGTGATGTCAATTTAGCATGGTCATCTCCTGTTTCACCTGTAATCATCAAAAACTATTTTACTTTCCAGTCCTTTCAAGCTGTAATGTGTCCTGTGTTGATGGGTTTGCTTTCATTTCTCTCTGAGTTCTTATCTTGCAGCTTGAGAGTCCCGAGTCAGGTTTTTCTTCAGAAGCCCTTGCTTATAGCCCTCTTTGGAAATGCTGTGCAAAGCCTAAATGTGCCTCAGTTCCCTCCATGCCAGGGCATTTGCTGCAGCTGATGCAGGACTAAGAAACATGTAGCTGGTTGTATTTCTCTCAGGCAGTCATTGTCCTCTGTGTCTGGTTTGACGTGCTTTGGTCTTAGCCGTTCCAGGGACTAAAGACATTCTTTTCTGCAGATGTTCCATGGAGTGTGGCGGCTTTGGAAGATGTTAACACTAAGTTGAGACAGGTTCTTGTGGGGCTTGGGGTGATGCTGCAGCAAAGGAGCAGTTTTATAACTGTACAGCCATCCATTCCCTCCACAATCAGTCTTGTATCAAGTAGGGTTGAACAAATCACTTACCTGGGGCAGACTGGATCCTGCATTTATTGCAGGCTGGCTGCTTCCTCTGAGCAGCTAATGTGCAACACCTTGCTCATAGATACCGTACAACAGCTTCCCCAGGGATGAGCTTCACTGCGCCTGCTACAAGTATTGCTCTGAGCTTTGACTCTGGCTCCTCGCCGCAACTCGATGCTGTGCCTGGATCCTTTGTTATGTGTAACCTTGATTTTGTTTCTCCAAGTGCAGAAGTAGGTTGCAGCCTGGAAGTCTGTCTGGAGCAAAACGTTGCCAGGATTCCATTCTCCCCGGGACATTTAAATTAGCTGCAGAATAATTAGAGGAGCTGGTTTTTTTCACTCTCTGCAAGGCACTTCCACAGAATCACACATCAGTTTGGGAATTGACCCAAGGGTTTGGTGTGGATTAGTCAGTTCAGGTACGTGGGATGTGCATAGCCACGGCACAGCAGGTACAAAGGTGTGGAGATAAGAGCTATGCCTCTACCACATCTCCTGTCTGGTCTCCTACAGCGCTGGCTCCGCTTGCTGTAATGGGTGACAATGCAGAGAGCCACCAGGGCCACGAACCTGCTCATGGGATCTGGGTCAAAGTGACCACAGAGACCTGAGTTAAGCAAAAGACCACTGTCCATGTGTGCCATGTATCACAGTAGAACTACAAAGGAAAGGAATCAGCAGCTTTATCCTGGATACTGCAGGAGACCAACTATTTTACCCTTCCTTTTCTGCCTTGTGGGACTTTCAACTCAATTAAGGCAGCTGCTCTGGAGAGTGGATGGACGTTGCTGTCATGGGATTGGCGTGTGCCAGCTTACAGTCTGCACGTAAAGCCTGCTGCATCCCAGCCCCAGTGCTCGCTAACAGCATTTTCTGCTTACGCCAGCACAGTCATCCCTCAGCGCTGTCAGGGATGGTCCTTTGAGTTAGCAAGTGATGAGTTCCTTCTAGCTATTTCATTAAAGGAGAAGAAGACAAAAAAAGAGGGAGGTGCTGGGGTTACCTGATGAACATTTTCATGAATGCCGCCAGCTTTTGACTGTGGTTTGTTTTGGTGAAGGCACACAAAAGAGAATTTTCCTTTAGGAACAGCTAAACCCATCAGTTTATTTGGCAGTGCATGTTTTGTGCCAGTACAGCTGCATCACTGAGGAAAGCCACAACCCAGAGTGACTGGCAGAGGTGGTGCCCTGTAGCTTTTTTTTACCTCTTTTCTGCTTTTAGGAGACGTCCTCTAAAGCAGGGATAACTCCCCTAAATGTGCTTTTTTGCTCATCTTTTAGAGGAAGCACCTTCTGGAAGAGCCTCTTCACTTTCTCATCTTCTCATGCTCTTCACAAATTGAAGTTCATTCTCTTTCTCCACACTGCAGCCCTTGAGCTGTTGCAATCAGCCCTAGAGCTTCTCTCTCTGGTTGTTCAAAACCTACTTCCTCTCAGCAAGAGCAAGCCAGTGGCTAGGACAGGTAATTTTCTTGCCTCAACCTAAACACCAGCCTCCTCCAGGTTTTCTGCCTGCTGAGAGCTCCCCACCTTCCCAGCCAAGCATTTTGTTTTCTAGAAGAAGAAAAACCAGTGGGTTTGTGCTAAGCTGGAGTTTTTGTCTACCAGCAAAGGCATTTTCTCCCGCTTCTTTGGATGTTATCAGAATGTAGAAAGAAATGTGAAATTGAAGTTGTAATACTGGGAAGGGGGAGACAGGGACAAAGTGTTCCTCTGGATAGGGCTTGATGCACTTTGGAGCTGCTTGTAAAAGACTGGCTGGAAGTTAAACTGATTTGGGCTAAAAAAGCAGCTGCTGCTAAACTGGGTTAGTGATTCATAGAATCACTTAGGATGGGAAAGACCTTTAAGATCATCAAGTCCAACCACATACCGTATTGTACTACGTCCACTATCAGACCCACCACTAAACTCTGTTCCCTAACCCCACATCTATGCAGCTATTGAACACATTCAGGGATGGTGACTCAGCCCCCTCCTTGGGCAGCCTGTTCCCACTGACAACCCTCTCTGTGAAGATTTTTCCTAATGTGTAATTGAAACTTCCCTTGGTACAGCCTGAGAAACCTCTTTCTTGTTCTGTCACCAGTCACTTGTGAGAAGAGACCAGCACCAGCCTTTCTACAACCTCCTTTCAGGTAGTTGTAGAGAGCAAGCCTGATCTTTTCTGGGCTAATCAGCTCCAGTTCCCTCAGTTACTCCTCACAGGACCTGTCCTCCAGACCCTCCAGCAGTTTTGTTGCCCTTGTCTGAACCCACTCCAGCACCTCAATGTCTTTCTTGTTCAAAGGTGCCCACAACTCCACCCAGTACTCGAGGTAGGGCCTCACCAATGGCAAGTACAGAGGGACCGTCACCTCCCTGGTCCTGCTGGCCACACTATTTCTAATACAGGCAAGGATGCTGTTGGCCTTGGCCAGCTGGGCATACTGCTGGCTCATTTCTTAGTAGATGGTCCAAGACAGCTTTTTTTGACTTCTGACCTCTAGTAAAGATAACTGCAGTTTTGACTGGAGATCGACCATGCAGTTCATGGAGGAATAACTTACACTCCTTAGAAAGCACCTGGGAATGGCATCTACTGTCAAAGCCTTTGCACGGCAGTTTAAAGAAAACAAACCCAAGATCACACATCTGAATCAAGAGCAGGCAGGTGGTTGCCAAGCGTTGCAGTTGAGCTAGCCAGCCATGCTGAATTCCAGCTGTGCACCGCTCACTCACAGGTTTGATCCACCTCTCTGCCTTCATGGTGACGCATCATTTCCGTCAAGCACCTGTTTTTCAAGAAGGGGTTGTGATTAGATGCCTGAGGAGCTCCTGCATTTGCAGCATCCTGCTTGGCTTGCACCCGGGCTTCATCCAACAGCCCGTGTTGTGTCAGTGCTGCAGTGCAAATGTGAGACGGTAGATGCTGAAGTGGGTGTTGAGTCGAAGGGATACAGCGCTTGGTCACCAGCTGTTGTCTAGGAGGCAGTGGGTTTGTGTACAGCAGGAGTAAAAAGAGATTTCTGGTTGAAATTCAAGTTAGGGGACCTTGTTCTGCCAAGCTCCTCCCTCCACTGTTTCAACTGCATGTTACTCTCTTTTTCTTTCTGCTCACCCCGTTCCGCACTGCTCAACAGCTGCTGCATTTATTCCCAGAAGCTGTAGTTGGTAGTGATCTCCATATAACCTCCATCTCACTCCTAAGTGTGCATTATGGAGCTTAAGCGATGGTAATATAATGTTTTGCTTTCACCGGGCAGTCCCCGTGGTCCAATGTTCCTGTCTTCAGGCATCGTCATTACAGCAGGGCAATGGATCAGAGTTACTCTGCCACACCCACTCTGCCACGCCCCAGTCTTGTCATGCTGGACGCAGGCAGCGTCCAACGTCTGAGAACACTGAGCCAAGATCTTTCCGCATGAGCAAGCTGCTGGTGGCATCCCCAGGTAGAAGCAGCATCTGTGGTTGCGAAGTCCCTATGAATAAATTTGTCATGTACATGGAAGTGTTGTCTGCTTGATGAAGGCTCTAGCTAATGGTCAAGGAGCAATGGGAAGTACTTGGTGTCTCACTTGGCCATGACCCAAAGGTGCAGGTTCACGTCTCCATGAGATGGTCTCACAGTCTCGAGCTAGAGGCTCCTCAGAGACTATGGGGGAGCAGAAGCAGATTGCCTTGCAATTAGGGTTGGTTTTTTTTTTCACCTCTTTCACAAGTACTTAGCAGGTTTGTGGGTTTATACCTAGCTTTTCCCTTTTCTGCACACAAAAGAGGGCATTTTTACTTCATCCTGGATGATGGGTGGCACAGCGGGGAAAAAAGATGCTTTTTTGTCTCCATACCCATACAAAATGCAGAAAGCTTGCATTCGGGATTTCATTTGGGTTCACACGTCATCGATGCTTTTATCATCGTTTTAGCATTGTTTCACGTATAAATAATTTACAGGGCTTATGTTTTCCCTTCTCGAAACCAAAAGCATGAATTTCAAAGCAGGGATCTCTGGGCATCATTGCTGTGGTGGGTTAGCCCTACAGCTGGTGGTGTTGAACAGGACGTGCCTCCCCATACTTCAATTTTTGTAGGGTTGAAGACAGAGATTTTTCAAGCCGCCACACCATGGCTTCTTTCTGGAGATTGCCATTTTGTAAATAAGCTTCTTCTTGAGCAGCACGGCTCCAGACTACAAAGATGGATGATTATTTCTTCCCGGAATAGCTCTTTCCACGGGACGATCTGGGTTTTGTTGCCATCATTAGCATAGAATTAAACATGGCCCTACATCTTCACTTCCCATTATGGTATCGAGCGATCTGGTGGTGTGTTTTACTCGGTGTCTGGGAATCGCCACTGAAAATCGGTGTTTAATTGCGGCAGATAGATACCTGCAGGCTTCCACACGGCGAAAGCCTCTGCCTCCACAAATAAAATGTTGCTTCTAATAAACTTCCAGATCAGCTGGGGTTTTTTGAGACTGGAAAAATGGGTGAGAATATGTAGGGTAAGTAATGGGGCTGGAGTGGGGTTTTATAAGCGCTTTTGAAATGCAGAGCATGAGCTGAAGGTGAAGTCACACAGCCTTTTCTGCCAGAAAATAAAAACCTGTAATAGCTGTTTTTAAAAATTTAGCAGGGTTACCAGTCCAGGTGGAGCCTCAGACGTGGCCAGCGACGTGTTCTTAGGACAGACTGAAGCCGTGGTGTGAAAACGTTCCTTGTGAGAGCAGTGCAGGAAATGACTGTGCAATTTGACACAGCGTCCCAGCATTAGATTTATTATCCTCTTCGAAGTCATCTGCCAGAAATCTTTGCAGCCAGAAGAGAGGGAAGAGCATGTTAGAGGAAAGAGCTGGGGAGTGAGTGATGTTGCTACGTGCGCTTTCACGCTGGTGAGTTTTCATCTGTACAGGGTTTGGTATGGGTGTCAACACTGAGGTCAGCGGTGCTTAAACCAAACGTTATCCCTGTGTCTACACAGAGGAAGTGGTGATATTGCAAAGTTAGGTTGGACTAGAGTCCTGCAGGGTGCTTTGTTGCCCAAAGGCTCAACAATTGCTTTTGATCCTGCAAGAGTCCACCATTACTTGATAAAGCTATAGCAAGCAATTGCTCGCTCTGTATTGCTGATGGACATGTTCCTCGCTGGGTGACAGCGTCATGGCCATATGCATGTGCTTGAGTGCTTTCCTCAGACCTTGCTGGCTTTGAATCCATCATTTCAGCAGTTTTGCTATCCATACTGGGGACTGGGATGTGTTTCCCCACCGTACCTCTGCAGAAATCACCACCAATCTCATGCTGCCCTTCTCCATCTCCCACATCTCTTCCAGGCTCCTCCTTTTCCAGCTGTTTCTCTGCAAGTGTGGATCTACATCCATACCCCCGGAGGGCTGACCTTGCTTTTCCCTTGTTTGAACACAGCTCTTAGTGGAAATAAGCAACATGGGTTTGTAACTGCTTGGGTTTTTTCCCCTGGGGAAGCAGTGTTATCTGCTTCTGAAAAACCATCTCCCTAGCGCTGGATCTCTGGTGAGGAAAATGTGTGCAGCTATACCTGAATCATGCCCAACATACTCTGCCAATTCCAGACAGCCAGTACTTCTCAAAAGAGCATTCCCCATAAAAGACATAATTTATGGACTCCAATGCGACAGATGTTGCCTTGTGCAATACTTGGGACAGTTGATGGAGATAAATGTGGGCCTGGGGAGCCTCTTTTGCTATTGAGTGACCTTTCTTCGGGTGCCTACAGAAACATTTGAGAGAACTGAAGGTCTGGTTCCCCCTTTTCACATTTGCCACTTTTGTTTTGGGAGAAAACACCCTGTTTCCACAGTTGCTGAGTTAAGGGTACAGAAGGGCACTGCTGGTGCACGTCGCAGCTTCCAGCTCAGGGTGAGGACTGAGAGCAAAACAGACCATAGCAAGGAGATTTCCTACACCCTGTTCCCGTGAGTGGCATCATGGATTTTCCAGCATGAGCTGGGAAAGGTAGAGTTGGGCTTGCGGCTTGACACAAGGGAGCACAAAGCAGATGTCAGTGGTAGGATGGTGGGACAGTCTGTGGGAAGAATGTGGTTAAAGAGAGAGGTTTCCCAACATCCATCAGAACAAACCCTCCTTTTCCAGCCTCTTTCCAGGAGCTCACCGATCCAAAGCCCTTCTCTGGAGCATTTTCCTTCACAAAAATGAAGAGGGACTTCAGGAACGTCAATGTTTACTAGACCGCCTTTGTTGTCTTGTTGTTGTATTTCTTGTCCTTTGACTGGTAGGGTGGTGAAGAGAAAAAAACAAACAAAAAGCCAGCTTAATGCATAGTCAGAAAGCTTAAAAAAAAAAGCAAACCACAACTAACTAGGTAAATAGGCTAAGTGTAAGATAGCGTGTAAAAGGAGGTGGTCTGCGGCGCAACCCCTCCCTAAAGTGCATGATAAGCGTCGGCGAAGCTTGTTGCAGACACTGGGCAGGCTTTTCCAGGGTTGCTTCTGCTAGACTTTGAGTATCATAGTTGCAAAGACTCGTAAATGTGCTGAGAGACTATTGGTTTTGGGGTGGTTTTTGGTTGTTTGGTTTTGGGTATTTTCCTTCGTAAAGCTGTGGCCACTTGCTTTCTGAATGGGGTCGTAGTGATGGAGTTAATGGAGCTGTTCTTTATCGTAACCTAAAAGGTGTCAGTCGTTTGCTCGTGTGTGTTCACAAGCTGAACCGTAACGTTTATGCATCTCTCCGCAATGGTGTGACTTGAAGCACTTTTGGTGTGGCATGTGCAGTTGCAGTGCTGTCTCTGGTTTTGTTTTTTTACTTTCACCCCTAGTTCTCCGACTCCCCCATGTTCTTCTACCTGTGTTTCGGACACTGAACCAAACCGACTTGGAAACTAGCACTTTAAGTACTAGTAGTCACTTTGCTTCTGACTATATTGAGCACTGCACTTTTGTAAGTACTACTAGCACTGAGTTTTGAACTGTTTCTTTTTCCCAGTCTATCGAGCCCCTTGGGCATGGTGTTAGTTACTTAGGAGCCATCAGAAGATCATTTTGAGGTGTATGTGACCACTGTCTGGTACCTGACTTCCATTACTTATCCCTTTAGTGATTTTATACATTTGAGGACTAAACCCATCCAAGCTTATTTTACACAACAGAATCAACATCTTACATCACTGACGTCCAGGCAGACGTGGTTGTTGTAAACTCTGAGGTCATCCGGAGACCCAAATGCATGGCTTTTAAAAACACCAAAGATACAGGAGAAGTCTCAGAAGGGATCGGGATGGTGCAAGATCCTCTCACATTTACCTGTGGAGTTGAGTGTAGGGCAGATGCTCTTGTTTTCGGTCTGAGACCCTGGTCTATGTTAGCTGGGTGAGTCCATGGGACAGCAAAGTTAAAACCAGTGTGAGATGCTGGTATCAATAAAGGCTGCGCTCAAGCCATTGCAATAAAAGCCATCATTGTGCCTGTACTGAAAGTGCTGTTGAGACTGATTGTGGGCTTAAACTACAAAAGGTATTTTTTAAGTAAAAAGACTTGCGGATGATTGAGAAGATGGAGCATAATAGCCACGCGCTTGCTGTTGAATTTGAAAAGCGGCGTTAGGACTTGATCTGATCTTGTGTTAGGAGGCAATTCAGACTTGCATCGCTATTCTTGTGAAATTCCTGTGGTATTTCAGTACAGATGGTCAGGGACCGGCGCTCCCTTGCCAGTAAGAAATCAGTAGGGCAGAGTTTGTAGTAAACATAATCATAAATCGCTAGGATTTGAAATGAGATGGCGATCCCTGGGATGCAGAATCATCTGCATTTTGATGTCCCAGACCTTCTTCTCTCAACCAGCTGATGGTGTTTGGCTTCTTTGAAAGCCCTCTTGGGTTTTCTGTAGAGCAGATAAATCATGGTGGTCACCAGAGTGTTGTATTTCCTTCACACTGGGCTGCCCACACTTGGGACTCCTCCTCATCCTCATTGGTGAGCCAGTAGTCCTTCTCTGGCGATACCTCCTGACGGGAGTTCCTCCCCAGTCATACTTGATGGAGACAGCACAATCAGTTTGAATAGAGAGAAGTGAATTAGGTCTTCTCCTTCACTGCTAGGAAGCAGGTATGATAGAAATAACCTTCAGCAACAATAAAAAATAGATGCATTGGGTTTGGGTTTGTTCATTGCAGCAGGTGAAGTATTTTTCCCAACCAGCTCCAGTTTTGGTGGCTGGTTTTATTTGAATTCGATTCAGGCTTCCTTCTTCAAGAGACCTTCATGGGTTTGGATGGTTAAACAATCCTTGAGCAGCCCAAAGTATGCTCTTGTATCCTCTATGGTTAGGTTTTAAAACAGAAATTTAAAGAGTTTTTGTTAGTTGTTGTTCTTTCTCTCCCCAGCCAAAATAACCCTCAAATTTAGCTTTAAAGAAATAGCACCTAGTGATGTTGCTGCTATATCTGAGCCCCCCAAAACAATAGTGGCCAAAGGGATAATCTCTTCAAAAATTATCTTGGTGGCGCAGAACCTGCTCACTGGCATGAGGATATAGCTGAACCCTGTGGAACATCCACCCAGCCATGAGTTCAGCAGTCTCCTTGAGCCCTTTGTAATTAATCTCACAATTGGGGGGGGGGGGGGGGGGGGGGGGCTGTGGAAGAGGTCTGGATTTTTTTATTACCCCCCACAGATGTAGTGTTTTGCCCTTAGAGTCGGTATCTCATCCTTTGGGAAGGTAAAATCAAGCGTTTTCTCCTACATGGAACATGGGAGACCCAAATGCAAAGCCTCTCGCTTTGGAAGGACCTTTTAGGCAGAAAAAAAAGCCTCTTGTAGGGATTATTAATTGTTTATTTCCCCAATTTATGTGTTTCTTTCCCTTTTTAATCTTTTTTTTTCCTTTTTTTCTTTTGGGTTGGGTTGGTCTTTTTGGGTTCGTTATTCCCCCTGCCCCCAGGATTATTAACCAAAAGGTGTTTTAAAGTCATGGCATGAAAACTTCCTAAATGTAAATCTGAGTACCTTGTGATGCTGATTAACAGGTTTGGTTTTTATTTCGGAAACTTTTCTGTGATGCTGAATATTTTTCCTTAGGACATTTTTGTTTCATGTTAGATCATTGTTCTGGAGGATGTTGGTCCTACTGGCATTAAACTAATGGAAATAAAATGCATGTGTTACAAGTGTAGAAACGGTGAAGAATTAAGTGTGAGCTTACTGTACGATACTGATTCTGTTTTCGAACAATCTGTTTTGCTGTTCAATAGTTGACATATGGAAATGCCAATGTACTGTAATTTAGCACTTTTCCAATGGACCCTGTTCTCACTACACCCAATGGAAGAAGTGGCTTTGGCTTTGGGGCTGGCTGAAATCAACCTCTGAACCTTTTCTGTGTGTTTCAGCACCAAAAGTAGTCTGGGGGAAGCTCGACTTTGAGGCTTTCTCATGGGTTCAGCAGCCGGCGTGGGGCAGAGGGGCAGTGTCTCACCATTTCCCTCACCAAACCAGGACAGCCCAAGCAATCCACAGACCCCAATATTGAAAACCAGAAGGGTTAAAAGTACGAGCCACCTCCCTTCTGCCCAGAGTGCCCAGAGTCTCCATTCCTAGTGTTAACAGGGTGCAAAGTGTTACTTGTCATGTACTGTACTGAAAGGGTTAATTGATCAGTGACTGTATTGTACTGTATGAAAACTCATGAATTGCCTTGTATTGTTTCTAATGGACTGTCCCATGTCCTGTTCCCCCAAGCGCCCATTACCCACGTGTCCCCAGGTTTTTTTCCACCGTGAGGCATGTTCTCAGTTAGATCCTCCCAACTCTCTGGTGCTAACTCTTCCGTATCCGATGGTGCTTCTGCGGATGCTAACTGACGACATGCTGACCCAGAACTTCAAGTTCACGGCGTCTTTCTTGTCTGTTTGTACGAAGTCAACACTTTCACACACACATGCTCATGAAGAAAAACAAAAGACTATAAACTTGAATTTGTTTCAAAGCATCATTGACAATCTAATGTTTTCTATGTCTGCTTTTATTTGGAATGGCTTTTCTGGAAAGCAGCGCGCCAGCACCTTCGCGCCGGGAGGGGATTTTGTCCTGTTCACACCATGGTGGCTCCTGTGGCAGCCGAGGGAGCTGCTCCCTCACTGGCTTTTCAGGCCTGGCCATCGGAGTTTGATCCATTAGCTGCCAGTGAGGAAGAGGAGATGCAGGGGTCTTTGAAGATGCAGTCAGCATCCCTGTGATCATGCTATCTGTACAAAGGTGGAAGACGGGCATTGAGGGTCTTGAAAGGGATGAACCCGCCCCTGGCTTTGTGGCAAGAATTGGCTTTTTACGAGAACGGAGGCAGAAAATTGGAGACAAGGGGAGCTGGAGCTCCCAAAGACACCTGCATCTCCTCCCAGCATTGCTCACCTCCACTGACAGAGGAGCCACCTCCAGAGCCTGAGGTTTTGCAGGTTACACACACCTCAAATGGTGTGAACAGACCCATCCCCTCCCAACCCCCTGACCCCAATGCGAGCTGCTTTTTGGACAAAATGAAGTCTGACTATATTTTATATCGATTTGAAAAACAAAGTCTGATATTTACCCCCTGTTCTCAACCCAATTTGCATATTGTTGTTTGCCACAATATTTGTTCTGTCTTAAAATAAATTTGCTTACTTGTGTAGTCTTAACTGTCTGCTCTGATTCTTCTAATCGGATTTATTGCCACTCCGAGGTGCCTGCACAGCGGCTTCTCCTTTGGGTGCTTTCCCATGAAATCTGTCTGCCCGGCAGGGGAAATCACTGGAGCTGAGACTCAGACTATAAATGTTTCTCTCTCGCTTCTCTCACATTCATTTCCCCAGGGCTTTTCGATTTGACGCCCTTTTTTGCCTCCCTGTCTTTCATCATCGGCCCCTTCTCCTCCGGTAAACGCACGACAGAGGAGCGGTCGCGCTTCAGCCCGCTTAATTTAAGAGATTAAATTGTTGCTAACGCATTTGTCTGGAGGGTAAGTTATTTCCAACAGCAGGATTTTGCATCGGAGAACCACAGGATTTATGGCTGTGAGCTCACTGAGAGCAAGGAGCGGCCGAAAGCTGCGGAGCATCAGCATCTCGCGCCGGGTTGTCTTACAGAACATTGCGTTAGAGGGAAGCTGGCATCAGGCATCAGTCACTGGAGACAGCACGGCAGAAGGCAGGGCCCTCAAAAGGCTGCAAACCCGATTTGCACTGCGTTTCCAGGGCCCTAATCAAATCAGCCAGCGGGTTCAATAAAAGGAGTAAGCAAATATTCCAGATTTGCGTGCGCTTGCAAACAAAAAACCTGTTGCAAGACTCTGAGGTTTTGAGTTTTTTCAGCTCTTTTTGGATCCAGAGTGCTGCAGGCTGGTGCAGGAGGGCGTTTTATTTTCCCTTACAGACATATCTAAGAGGAACGTTTCAGGGGAGACCATGTGAGGGATTGGGTTGTCACCCTTCCTTCCTATCAGAACTGCCCCTGTGCCAATGTTATGGCCACAAAGACCATTTGTAGTCATTTATCTCCCTCTTCCCACAGTTTCCTCTCTCTTTCACTTGTTCCTTCCCTCTGACCTCTCTCCAGACTTCTTCCCCAGTTTATCCAGGTTTTGTACATGATTCCTGCTGCTCCTCACAGCACAAATGGCGCCGCCTACAGCGATGCACACTGATGAGAGAAGGAGGAAGCAGAGATGAATCCTGTGTGGGGAGAGGCTGGCACAGCAAGACTGCCTTTGTACCTGCCAACAGGTACAGCTGCCTTTCATCCTCCACAAAAATGCCATGTCTGCACCCCAAAGTGCTCCTTTGTCATCCTTTAGCCTCAAATCAGGGGATGGTGGGCTCTGCTCAGTTCCCAGGAGCACTAAGTGTTGATGTGTCCCCCCCAGATTATGTAGGTTTGCTTCCCCAGCTGATTTTTGGAGGCTTTGCCCTCCCCTAGGGCAGCTCTATTGCTGTTATCTCTCCTATAGTTGTGCCACCCCTATGGAAATGCTGCGGGATGATGGGTGGTGGTGCAGATGAGCCTAAAAAAGGGAAAACTCAAGTTACTCCTTTTTCTTCTGCATTTTTACTCCCCCAAGTGAGAACAGCTCCTAGAAGCTGCGTGGGGACTCTGGTTCCAAGGAAACATCCTGGTTTGTGCACCCTCAGCTGCTGACAAAAGACTTCACTGATGTATTTATTATGGTTTTTTACTCTGTGGGTTTTTTCAGGAGCACTACGGGGATTACACGGCAGTTTGAGGAGCAGTGGCTAAGCCCAGGCAACACCTTCCATCAGCAATGATAGCAGTAAGTAATTCTGTCTTGGTTTGGGTTCCCTTGTGGGCTGTAGCACAAAATCACAGAACATCAGGGATTGGAAGGGACCTCGAAAGATCATCCTGTACAATCCCCCATGCCACAGCAGGATCATCTAGACCAAGGTGCACTTACACCCATTGCCCCATGTCCTATCACTACATGACATTGAGAAGAGCCTGGCTCCATCCTCGTGACACCCTCCCCTCACGTATTTATAAACATTAATGAGGTCACCCCTCAGTCTCCTCCAAGCTAAAGAGACCCAGCTCCCTCAGCCTTTCCTCATAAGGGAGGGGTTCTACTTCCTTCATCATCTTTGTGGCTCTGCACTGGACTCTTTCCAGCAGCTCCATATCAGTGGAGAAATCACAAAACCAAGAAAACTAAACATTGGAAAGCACCAGAGGCTGTCACCAGGGTGGATCTGCAGGTAAATCAGCCCACAAACAAAAGAGAGAAAGCCAACCCAGCACCCTGAGCAAACCCTCTGTTTCTGGACACAATGTTTTTTGAGGCAGCTAAAAGTCTTCTTAGGAAAAGTGGGAGGATCTTTAGAAAAAATTGCTAAGGAGGAAAGGAGTTGGCTTCTCTCTGAGCTCAGCCTGGAGGCCCCATCCAAATCCAGTGTGATGGATGCACTTCCTAAAGAGATCCATAGCAAAAAAAGTTGGGGCAGAAGTATTTCGGTGCTAAATGGAGTTTGATTTAGCACTGCCAACAGTAAACAACAGGACAAATGTCTTCCCTGACAGAGTGGTCGGGGTTGGAACAGGCTGCCCAGGGAGGGGGTGGAATCACCATCCCTGGAAGGGTTCAAAATCCCTGTAGGTGTGGCACTGGGAAATGTGGTTTAGCTGGCAGCTGGACTTTGTGATCCTGGAGTTCTCTTCCAACCTGAGTGATTCTGTGATTCCATGAAATAAATTGCTTCCTTCTCATGACTGAAAGCTCATTTGACAGAGACCTTGGAAAGAACAGTTGGCCATCTCCTGTAGTTACCTAGACCACAAACAGTTTGTGGAATTGGGGGACATTTAAACTCAGGCATCAGGAAAGATTTGGGGAGAATGGCTCATACAGTGAGAAAGATGAAGACCATTGTGCATGTGAGGTTTGTGTCAGGAAGAGCACTTGCTCCTCTCACAGCCTGTCCACCAAATGCTGAGGAACTGGATTAAAATTCACTGCTTGGAAATAAGGGGGGTTGTGGCAGCTGACTTGCTGGGGAGGGATCAGTGGGTCTCAGGCCTTGTGGTGTACAACATCAAACTCCTCTCTTGCCTGCCAGAGAGCAGAGAGGGATATCATCATCTGCACAGATAAGGCTTTACACTCTTCAGCTACCACGGCAAAGGCACATCCAGGGCAAGCTGTGCATCCCGACTCGTGTTTCTTACCCACATTCTTCCTCTCAGGAATCTTGAGACCTCGGAGGACACGGCCAGCAGCGATGCCAGTGAAACCTGGGGGAGACCCCACAGGTATGCTTCAGATTTACAACACCCCCTCAATTTTTGCATGGTGAAGGATGTGCTGCAGGGCACCCGCAGCTCGCTCGGGTGGGTTTTCTCTCCACCAGGCTCACAGCCAACATCCAGATCACAGCGTAGCTCCTGCCTTCATTAATTTTTCTCTTGGCGATGCTTTTCAGTTTTCCCTGCCAGGGAGTCTGCTGAACATCCCCTGCTGCTGCCTGGCAATCCAGCAGGCTCTCTCCCCACCACTCCTTCGCAGGGAAATCCTCTCCCTGAGACCCTGTTCTTCCAACACACTTCATCAGGTTTATCTGAGGATGATCTTCCTCCAGACTGCAACAGCCAAAGGTGCGAGGTTTAGCTGGTCCTTCACAGGGAAGAGGAGCCGCTGTCTCAGATCAATACCTAAGAAACCTCTTTAGCTCCTGACAAGGAGCCAAGAGAAATATGTCCATTAAGGGTTTCCACTTAGGCTTTTCCTATTAAACATTTTAATGGTGGTAAGGGATCAGTAAATAGAAGCTCATCACCAAAGTGCACGTGGATATATGGATATCCAAACGGATGTCTGCATGTACAGGGATAACAAGGGTTGGGAAAGTAGCCGTTTCCAATCTAATACCTAGGATACAAATTGATTCATTAGGATGTAACTAACTAATTTGACTTGCTAGATGCTGTTCCCTAATTTTGCTGCAGGACTTGGGGGTTCACTTTCCAGCAGGAGTGACAGGAGACTTCCATGTTACCACACACCCTTCTTTCTGGTTTGGTTTCCTCATATTAAGTAATCAAGGAAACCTTAAAAATTTGAAAGACATAAATGAAAGTCACTCAGGATGTTTTTATAATGTTGCATTGTAATGTTCTGAGACCCTGGATGCACTTCTTGGAGTCATTTTGGACAAGCCATGGGATGATTTTCACGGCAAATGTCAGGCTCAGTTATGCCATCCCTTCTACCCTTGGACCGTTGTATTGTCTATTGTCCACTGCCACGCCGGGGGTTTTGCCTTATCCCAGAGCTGTTAAGTTCTCCGCTGTGGTGCCACGATCACAGGCAACTTGTTTAAAAAGAACCTGCTGGCAATAAATGAGCAAATAAAACATGCAGGTGTATGCAAATTATTCCAGGCAGGTGGCTTTTCTGGTACCAAAATGGCAAAACCCATAATGACATCAGTCCCCCAGGCTGGCAGGAGCTGCTTTTGACAACTTTTCTACAGTGGCCTCGGGCAAAATGAGATTTCTGGGGAATTTTGGACAAGTTGCTCTCCTGTTGATGCTGCTGTTGGCTTGAGCTTGATGGATGTAAATTGAAACACATTAATTGTAGGATCATAGAACTGTTTAGGTTGGAAAAGACCTTCAGGATCATCAAGTCCAACCATTATAGAATCATAGAATCATTAAGGTTGGAAAAGACCTCTAAGATTATCAAGTCAAACCATCAACCTAACACCACAAACCCCATTAAACCCTGTCCCTAAGCTCCAGATCCACTCAACTTTTAAACACATCCAGGGATGGTGACTTGGCCTCTTCCTTGGGTAGCCTGTTTTGAGGCCTGATGACCCTTTCATGGACACATACTGTTCTCTAACAGCAAAAATACCTGGTTTATTTCCCTGTTGATGGTCCAATCCCTGTATTAAAGAATTTAGTGTGTTGCCCAGAGCACATCACACTCCTGAGGGGCAACTGAGCCTATGGCTTTTATGGTTAGCACACCACCAGCGTCTGGAAAGAGCTACAGACTTGTTTAGTTCTGTGCTGCTCACTGCTCTGATGAACAAGGAAAAGCCTCCATTTCCTGGAGCTTTTCACAGTGTGTTGTCAGTCCTTGGTACAAATAGCCTCAACCAATCTGCTTTAATCACAGAATTATTAAGGTTGGATGAGATCTCCAAGATCATCAAGTCCAACTGTCAACCCCACTCTGCCCACTAAACCAGGTTTTCAAACAACAGATCCACATGGTCTTTTAAGCCCTCCAGGGATGGTAACTCCACCCCCTCCCTGGGCAGCCTGTTCCAACCCCTGACCACCTGCCAGGGAAGAGATTTTTACTGATGTCCAACCTAACCCTCCCCTGGCATGTCTTGAAGCCATTTCCTCTCATCCTATCACTAGTGACCTGAGAAAAGAGACTGACCCCCATCTCTCTACAACCTCCATTCAGGTAGCTGTACAGAGCAATATGGTCGTCCTTCAGCCTCCTTTTCTCCTGACTAAACAACCACAGTTCCTTCAGCTGCTCCTCATCAGACTTGTTCTAGAAGTGTCCCTCGGGTCCGTACTGGGACCTCCAGAGGAGGCCATAGAAATGCTCAGAAAGCTGGAGCACCTCTGCTCTGGGGGCAGGCTGAGAGTTTCAGCCTGAGGAAGAGAAGGCTCTGGAGGGACCTTATAGTAACCTTCCAGTCGCTGAAAGTGACTGTCAGAAGGCGGGGAAGACTGTTCGCAAGGGCACAGAGCGATAGGACGATGGGTCACGGTTTGAAGCTGGAACAGGGCAGCTTGAGGCTGGACAGGAGGAAAAGGAAACAGCTCTTTAGGTTGAAGGTGGGGGATACCTGGAACAGGCTGCCCAGAGAGGTGGTGGAGGCCCCAGCCCGGAGCCATTCAAGACCAGGCCGGAAGAGGCTCTGGTCAATCCGATCTGGTGAGTGATGCCCAGCTCTTTGCAGACGGATTGCCCTGGCTACCTTTTGCGAGTCCCTCCGAGCCCAACACCCTGCGATCCGATGACCCGCCCCGGGGGCGCGGCCGCGGCCTCATGGAGGGGCGGGGCCATGAGCGGCGATGGAGGGGGGGGACCCCCGCGGCCCTCCCAGGAAGTGCTGGATCACGTGGTGTGGGCGTGGGCGGAAGTGCGCAGCGCGGGAGCTGGGCGGGAGGGGAGCGGGTGAGGGGGGCTGGGCGCCGCCATTACGCGGAGCCGAGCAGGCCTCGCGTCCCGCTGCCGCCGTTGATCGGGCCCGGGCCTTGCGGGTCCCGGGGGAGCGGCGGGGCCCTGTCCGCACCCCCGCTCCGCCTCCGGCTCGGCTCCCGCCGCCATGGAGGAGAAGGGCTTCGCCAAGGAGCTGGATCAGTGGATCGAGCAGCTCAACGAGTGCCGGCAGCTCAGCGAGAGTCAGGTCCGCAGCCTCTGCGAGAAGGTGAGCGCCTTCCCCGCCCCAGGGGTCTAGCATGGGCCCGTACCGCCGCCTCATCCTCCTCCTCTCCAGGCCCCGCTTGGGCCTCGCTGTGCCCCGCAGGAGGCAATGCAGGAGCGTACGGGGCGCGCTGACGTGGGATTTGCTGCTGCTCCTTGGTGCTGCCTGACGGGGGGACGCGGTGCTGAGGGACGTGGGTTGGTGATCCTAAAGGTCTCTTCTACCCGAAAGGATTCTCTGCGGTTCTATATCTGGTCGTGTAGGCAGCGCGTTTGTGGCGTCTGAAGTGCCGCGGTTATAGGGGTTTTATAGGTTTTTATCACACGTAACTGTTGTCGGTCGGGTGAGTTTTACCATCGTCTGAGTTGCAGAGAAGGATCGGGGCGGTGTGTGCATGGAGAAATCCTTCCTGGCTTTCAGAGTCTTTTACGTTGTGTCTTGTACTGTGTAGTAGCCACATGCTGAAAAATCAACCCTAAATCGCTGAGGAGACCTTCTGACATCTGACGTGTAATCTAGGAAAGCAGATGGGGGTAAGGGATAAGCCGTAGCACCGACCTAAACAGAGGCTTAGAAGCTGCGCAGGGAGACTAAAATAGAAGGAGGAACGGTTGGATCAAGGACACCACTGACTGCTATTTCGGACTGTGGTTTGGACAGTCCTTTGGCAGGTTCCTGCTTGGACTTGTCTAGTATGGACTGTCAAGAACCCTCTTTTTTGTTGTTGCATCAGGAGAGTGATCTTTAGATTTGTGGTGGTTTCTGCCTGAGAATTTAAATGCCTCAGTGCTCCTTAATGCTCCAATCTCTGGCTAAGTTAGGGTTTGCTTTGGACTAAGCAAGATGTGACAGTTAAAGAATTCAAGTGGTGACCAACACAGTAACAAAGATGATTCAGTTCACTGTTTATCTCAGTGAGCACTGCTGTGCATCAGGTGGTCCAAGGAAGCTCTCACCTTCCTCTCATGCATGGACTGAGTATTAGCAGAAGCAGTGGGTTTATTTAGATCCGTGTTCCCTTTAGCATCATACCGCTGATGGTGAACTTGACCTTGTCACATTACCAGCTGTGTGTCTTTCTGCGTTCTGTCACAAGTGAGACATGTTTTCTGATGCCTGATTGTGGTGAGATATTTTGGCAATGACTAAACATCTTAATGTCAACTTCAGGCAACACAACTATTTCCTTTTCCTCAGTAGATTAACAGAGGTATAAAACCCAAATAGTAGAGAGGGTTCACTCTGCAATCTCGTAACATGCCAGGAGTGCCTGCTGGAAAGGTAGGAGGTGTTTCTTCGCATGCTGCAGGCAGAGGCTTTGCAGAACACTCCACTCTGTTTTCCTTCCCCCTTTCCCTTTTTCTGTCTCATACTGGAGCTCACAATTTGTTTTAGGACTCCACCAAAGCAGTTCTGAAGGAGTGTGGTGAGAAGGGCTGATGCTGCAGCAGGAAGCACCAGCCATGGCTTGAGTAGAGCTGTTGTGAAGAGTAAGAGCTGCGCTGCCTCCTGCGTGAAGCTTGGCTAATAAGCCCAAAAGAATTTATTAGCTTTTACTGTGCCTTGCTCCAAGCATTGCTGCTCGGGAACTGCTGTTCTAACCAGCAAGCTGTTAGAGAAAACCATTTCTCTTCTGTGACTGCGTTGTTAATTAAGGACCTGTGGCTTCTGTGTTCTGAGAAGCTGGGGGACAGTGCCAGCAGATTGTGGCTCTGTGTCAGGGCTGGCACAGTCAGTAGGGAGAGTGACAGCTCAAAGCATCACATTGCAGCTGGAGAGGGTGTTTGTCATACACGTGACAGGTAGGAACCCTGAACCTGTGGTGCACGGCATGAAATGAGCATCATCTGTCACAGCACTCCGTCCTTCAAGGGTGCTGCTATAACTGATCAAAATGACTAGGGCACGAAGTAAATATCCTGAAGTTTTTGAGGAGTGGTTATATCACCCAGCTGGTAGTAGAAAGGAGCTTCCAAAAGCTTTTGTGTGTGCAAGACTTGCTTTTGTGCAAGACAGCCCTTTGAGAAAGCTGCTTTAGTTTGTTTCCTTGAGATAATGTTTTGGAAAACGCTCACCAACCTTGTCTCACTTCTTAGTACTCCCTCTTGTGTGACTAATCTCAAAGAGCCCAAGCACTCTTCCCTCAAGTTTTAAGTTTGTGGAAGAGTTCGGTAGTTAAAAAGAATCAATTAAATGAAAATGAGAGTTAAAAAACAAATCCTCAAAGAAACAAATCCCAGCCCTGTGTGAGTTATTCCTGGGTGTTAATTGCTGGCAGTAGTAAGGGTATGTGTAGTAGTAAGTAGTACAGTAAGTAGTAAGTCATCAGTAAGTTGAGGGTATGTGCCAAATTATTCTTCACTCCCAAAATTCTTGCTCCTGTAAAAATCATGTTCTGACTTCACCTGCCCACTTACGCCATCGTTTTGGCAGCTAATCGACCTTGTATTCTTCATGCAGTTAATCAAGATGTCATCTCAAGACCATGAAAACGCTTGCTTCCCGTTCTGCTGGTCTTTAAAATGAAATCTAGCGAAAATCAGGTAGACTCTTAAAGAAGAGCAGGAGGACGAAGAGTTGTGATCACTGCTGGAGCTTGTAGGCACCAGAAATGTTGGAGTATGTCGGGGAAATGAGCGTCGGATGACTTGTAACTCATGCATCTTGGTCTTAGACACTTCTCACAGCAGAAGGCTATTAAAACCTTTTCCCATTGCATTTCCAGCCTCAGTTTTGGGCAGCTAAAGTCAGGCTAAAAGGTCAAGAAGTTCAGAGAGGGAAATCTCCAGTTACTTGTGTTTTAAGGTTCAGATCAGGTCAACTAATTAGTTCTGGTGCAGATGAAGGAGTCAAGAGCTGTCCTGCTCCTCAAGCAACCACCCGTAACCTTGTAGCTTTTTTCCCTATCCTCATTCTTTGGGGGTGTGTGAGAAGGCTTACAGCGTTGTTGCTGCGAGCAGCTTTGTGTCATGAAGTGGTGTGAGGAGAAGGATTCTAATTGCTGACGAAGATGTGGGTGCTGTGTACGGTTATTGAATGGTGGTTGTAAACTGATTGTTGAAACCAAGCAGCAGGCGCCAGTGGATGCGGTGGGGAGTACTGGTGTTACTGGTACATACCTACAAGATGCTTCTGCCCTCCAAGATTTCACCTCAGAACAATTTTAGGAGAATGAATTTGCAAGCTCTTGTGCGCTAATTGCTGAAATTAGTATGAGTGGTGGAGCCAAGGAGCATCCTGGATGCTGTTCAAACCATGACATTCCAAGTGTTGTGTCATGGCCAGGAGTATTTCACCTCTCTAGTGCTTACACTCATCCTGGCTTGTGCTGGCCCGGGTGCTCTAGGAATACATGTGCACCTTGACAGTGTCCAGTCCCCCATGAGGTTCCAGAGTTTCCTCTGCTGCCTTGTTGGTGAAGAGCAGGACAGCTCCATCCTTCCAGCTTCCATCTCTTTTGGGGAGAATCTAGCCAGTTCTTGTTGAGGCTTGGGGTGTCACAGCCAATGGAATGACACTTCAGTTGAAGTTGATGCAGAGCTCCACGACTGGCTTCTCCAGTTCTTAGAGTCTATGGGTCAATGAATCTTCCTAGCATGGAATTTCTGTGCCCTCAAAGGAGCTTGTGTGCAAAGCAGGTGCTTTTGGGTCTTTGGTTTTCTCTAGAGAAAGCAGAATGCTGAAAATGTGGCTCCTGGCTGGATCCTAATCCAGTTGCCCATGAGATCGGCCTCCACAATTATCTGGGCAGCCTAATAGTTGATGGGGATTTGATTGTGAAGTCTCTAATGCGGGACTTAGTCTACTGATGATTCTAGTGGGAAGGAGAGGGGAGTCGAGATGGTGGGCAAGCTCACTGCCAGCAAATAGTCTCCTCTTCAAAGGTATTTGAGGACAGACATGGGAACTGTTGTGCTTTACAGAGGTTTACTTAATAAAAATACCTAAAAGGTTCTTTTTATTGTGACCTGGGTATGGTTTTCGCCCAGAACAATTGGGACCCTTGTTTAGGAAGCTGGTAGGGTCAGTCGCTGTTTGCCAAAACAAAGCTTAGTCACCACGTTTTCCAGGGTGTTTTGAGCAGTGCTTTATGTGCCTTTCAAGGTCTTCTTGTTGCCACGTGTTGGCTGATCTCTGTGGCCAGCTGAACTTGGCTCCAGAGGCTGGTCTGAACCAGCTCCACAGTCTTCAAACGAGAGACTTCATCTGTTCACGTGCATCTCTGTTGTCAGCATAGACAGCTAAAGTAAGCTGCACAACAAAAGCTGGTGGACAGCTTGAGAAGCTGTTGCTCTTCAGCCACTACCTCCTCTTTCTGGAGGGGAAACTGCCAGATTCTTCTAGTTACAAAGTTTAAGGACTCCTGCTGACCCATCCTCCTTGCTAGCAACAGGAGGGCAGCTGGTTATCTTTCATCCCTTCTGTTCAGATTGCACTGAGACCGTTTGTGAGTGCTCTGTGTGTGCCTGGGGTGCTGCTCTGCATCACATTGGTGAGCTGGAGGCATCAAAGCAAACCTGGTGTTTGATAGCGATAACAAGGTAGTGCAGATAGGTTGCATTACGTGGCTGAGATTAGCTGGGTGTAGAGTACGAGGAGACTGAATCCAGGGATGCCCTCCCTCCATCTGTGGTCACTTGGTTGCCAGCTGAGTGCAGCCAGGGAAAGTGGTTGTGGCTCTATGTTTAAGTTGCCTCCAGCTTCACTTTCCCAGTTTGATGTGAGCTGTCTTTCAAAGTTGTTAAACTCTTGTGCTTCAAACTGGGGATCTGGCAGGTAAAAAGTGGCCCAGGTGAGAGAAGCACTGATGCCTACGTGGCGGTGGTCTGTGCAAGGTGAGGAGAGTGGAGCTCAGGAACGCTTGTTTTCCTCCAGAGCTTAAGCAACAAGAAAAAGAAATCTGCCCTGCTGCAAGGGAAATGGATTTATCAGTTCCCATGTGCTCAGAGAAGGTTCTCTTTCCTGACCGTTTGTCTTGTGCTCACCTGAAGACTGAGGAACTCTGGAGACTCCCAGCACCGACACTTGGGTGTTGTTTGGCAGAGTGACACAGCCCAGCTCATCTGGTGCTGTAGTGGTTGCCCGGCGTTTCGCTTTGCTAGATGAGCCACGTTGCCATGTGCAGCCTTCCTGAACATCGCCTCTGCTCCATAATCCCACCGTGAGCTGGTTCTGTGGCTGCAGAACTAACAGACTGTTCGTGGTGCTGTTTCCATGGCACAGACCTGCTGCTGCAAAATCCTGCTCATGGGAGAGATAAGCGTGAGCGTTCTGGGTGTGCAGCCATGGCAGTGGGGAAAGCCCGAGGGATCCCAGAAGAGGAGGGCAGTGAGGAGCAGCTGATGGTGCTGGCAGAAGAATTACCCCAGCCTGCTGCTGTGTTGCCAGCCATGGTGGCAGTGTGAATGGTTACGCATGGCTGCGTGGAGTTGAGAGCAATCACTGAGGTGGCAGCCAGAGTCAAATAAGGCAGGAGGGCATCAGTGTTGTGTGCATCGTTGCGAGTCTGTCAGGAGTCTGGGAGGTCACAGTTTTCCTACAATGTGTGTGAGTTCCTAGGAAGGAACTTGGCCAGTCACTACTTTGAATTTATTAGTCGGTGCTTGTGGTTCAGTAAGATCTTAATGGCCTCACAGTAGCAAACCTGCTTGTATGTGTGCATGGAATCACAGAACATTAGGGATTGGAAGGGAACTTGAAAGATCATGTAATCCACTCCCCCTGCCATAGCAGGATCCCCTAGATCAGGTGGTACAGGAGCACATTCAAGTGGGTTTTAAACATCTTGAAAGAAGTAGACTCCACAACCCACCGGGGCAGCCTGTGCAGAGGAGGCTGTAAAGTGCAATTACCTTGAGCTACTGGAGTGAAATTTGTTTCCGATGTGACACCAGCGGAATAACAGCTGCTCCTGCTTACGGGTTAGCTTCCAGCCTTTATTTGTGTGTCCTAAATGTGTGGTTTTTTCTTGCCAGGCTAAAGAAATTCTTACAAAAGAATCAAATGTGCAAGAGGTACGCTGCCCTGTCACTGTCTGTGGAGATGTCCATGGCCAATTCCACGACCTTATGGAACTCTTTAGAATCGGTGGGAAATCACCAGACACAAATTACCTGTTCATGGGAGACTACGTGGACAGAGGCTATTATTCGGTGGAAACGGTGACTCTTCTAGTGGCGCTTAAGGTACCATTTCACGGCTTTTCTGCAGCAGCAGAACCTTTTTTGGGGATAGTGTTTGAGTTGTTCCACCATCGGGCTTGACAGGTGTAAATTGAAACTCTTGAGTGGCCACGTGCGGCTGTCTAACAGAGCTCAGTGCTTGGCCACAGTGTGAAATACTCTGTTAGTGTTTTATTTCATGGTGCTGGTCCGGTTCTTGTGTTAAAGCAGAGTTTGCTTTTCCGGCAGGTGCGTTACCCGGAGCGCATCACCATCCTGCGGGGCAACCATGAGAGCAGGCAGATCACCCAAGTGTACGGCTTTTACGACGAGTGCCTGCGCAAGTACGGCAACGCCAACGTCTGGAAATATTTCACAGACCTGTTTGATTACCTGCCACTGACTGCTCTGGTCGATGGCCAGGTAAGCCCTGAATGAGCAGAATCATTGAGGCTGGAAAAGCCCTCTGAGCTCAGCCAGCCCAACCCACAGCCTAACATCACCACATGGGCCAGACCAGGGCACTCAGGGCCATAGCCAGTCTGTCCTTCAGCATCTCCAGGGATGGGGACTCCACCACTGCCCTGGGCAGTCCATTCCAGGGTCTGATCACGCCTTCCATAAGGAGAGGCTTCCTAACATCAAACCTAATCCTCCCCTGGCAGCTTCAGGCTCTGCACTCATCCTGATGCTAGTTGCCTGGGAGAAGAGCCCAACCCCCAACTGACTACAGCCTGCCTTCAGGTAGTTGTAGAGAGGGATGAAGTCTTCTCCAGTCTAAACACCCCCAGCTCCCTCAGCCTCATCAGACTGATGTTTTAGTCCCTTTTCCAGCCTCATTGCTCCTCTGGACTCACTCCAGCGCTTCAATCTCTTTCTTAAAATGAGGGGCTCACAACTGCCCCTAGTACTTGAGGTGAGGCCTCACCAGTGCCCAATACAGGGTCAGAATTGCATCCCTAGTAATTCTCTGTTTCATTGAGTTGTTCACACTGGATTGTCTGAGCAAACAGCCTCAGCCAAGCACCTTTACCTCGTAATTTGAACGTTTTGAAACTCCCTGGAGTGACTGTGAGTCTAGGGAAGAGTTTAGTGAGGAGTTAGTATGAGCTGATGATATGGTTTTGGATCTGCTGCTGAAGGAACATGAGGATATTGCATGTGTGGACAGCTCAAGGTGACAGAGTGAGAACAGAGTTAAAACCCGCTGGTTTGAGCTGTGTGGACTGAACAGATCCACCTCATTTTTGCTTTGGGGTTTGTTTGTTTTTTCCGCAACAGATATTCTGTCTCCACGGTGGCCTCTCCCCATCCATAGACACACTGGATCATATCAGGGCTCTGGACCGCCTGCAGGAGGTTCCACACGAGGTAAGAGGAAAGGAAATCTATGGCACACTCAGGTGTCTGCTGGAGGCAAATGCAAGCGTAGCCTCACACTGAAATGCGTTGCGGCACACAGTTACGCAGTGGATTGTTGCCTGTCCACGAGCTGTAGAGCAGGTGAAAGTGCAGTTCTGCAAAACAGGTCAGTGGTTTGATCCCAGCAGCCTCCCAGAACTGAGCTCTGGGTTTTCACAGCTGCTTGGCGCAGAATGGGGAGGTTGTCAGGCTGACTCAGAGAGTGGGGTTAGGCAGGGAAAGATGTTCACTACTGTCAGCCCTGTCACATACTTGGTCTGTGAACACCCACCGCGTGAAGCCACATCGTGCCTTCTGTGGTGGTTTGTTTTGTTGATCCCTGAGATCAGAACTGAAGAAACCATCTCCTCAGCTCCCAGTGTGGCAAATGGCTCTTCAGCACTGGGGTGGCTGGGGCTTATAAACACACCAGAATATTCCCTGATTAAAACAAGCTGCAGTGTCCTTGGGATCACAGCAAGAACAGTGCCGCGAGGTCTGCCCAGACATTATGGAAACATCTAAAAAGCTGCTCTTCATAACTCTCTAATGAGCACCTCTGTTTTTTTTCAAGGGTCCCATGTGCGATCTGTTGTGGTCGGATCCAGATGATCGTGGTGGATGGGGCATATCTCCACGTGGTGCTGGCTACACTTTTGGGCAAGATATTTCTGAAACCTTTAACCATGCCAATGGTCTCACGCTGGTCTCCCGTGCTCACCAACTTGTCATGGAGGTAGGGCAAACACTCCACCAGCGCATGCAGCTGCCAGTCCCTGTTTCCTCTGAGACCTTCTGCTGATGCGTTTGCGGAAGCAGACACCTCAGTGTTACACAGACAAATTTTCAACAGGGGCTTTAATTACAGAATCACTGAGGCTGGAAAAGCCCTCTGAGCTCAGCCAGCCCAACCCATGACCTAACATCACCCCATCAGCCAGACCAGGGCACTAAGGGCCACAGCCAGGCTGTCCTTCAACACCTCCAGGGATGGGGACTCCACCACTGCACTGGGCAGTCCATTCCAGGCTCTGATCGCCCTTTCCATGAGGAAGGGCTTCCTAACATCCAACCTAACCCTCCTCTGGCAGCTTCAGGTCCTGCCCTCTCATCCTGGTGCTGGTAGCCTGGGAGAAGAGCCCAACCCCCACCTGACTACAGCCTCCTTTCAAGGAGTTGTAGTGAGAGAGAAGGTCCCTCCTGAGTCTCCTCATGTGAAAGCAAGTGACATGCTTTGACCTGCAGTGTAACTAAGGGGGTGTTCTGCCCTTTTCTCCCCTTCTCCTCCTAAGGGACCCTGTCACACTCTGTTTGAGGAAGCAGTAATCTCCTTACTACTGCTTTACTGCAGCTGCGTTAAGCTCGGCAGCGATGTGACAGGGATTAAGCTGTAATTTTGGCTGCTGGTGGCCTATTCTTGTGCATCTTGCTGGCAAAAAGCCAGCTGTGTCAATGGAGCAGACGTATTTTTAAAATCTAGTCCAAGCGGGAAACCCCTAAGTGCCCCCGTGTGTGAGAAGTCATCCAGCAGCCTTGGATCTTTTCAGAGGACTTCCTGTGGACTGAGGCTTGAGGTTTAACAGAGACCTTGCTATATGTTGTTTTCCCCTCTTGTCTCGGCAGGGTTACAACTGGTGCCACGACCGGAACGTGGTCACCATCTTCAGCGCTCCCAATTACTGTTACCGCTGCGGGAACCAGGCTGCTATCATGGAACTAGACGACACTTTAAAATACTCCTTGTGAGTAACCTGCCTTAGGATTGTTCTCTTTTCCTCATCCTTCTGTGTCATGAGCAATGTCTGATCCAAAGGGGAAAACCAGGTCAGACTGCTCTGGAATTAACTCTGTGCTCTGCCTGCAAGAATAGCTAAAAATTAGCAATGAGTTCACAGAACATTAGGGGTCAGAAGGGACCTCAATAGATCATCTAGTCCAATCCCTCTGCCAGAGCAGGACCAGCTAGACCAAGTTGCACAGGAACATATCCGGGCGAGTTGAGTTCAGTTCTTAAAGCTTATTGTGGGTGGTGAAGTGTTGGAGCCTCTGCCTATTCTTAATCTTGCAGTAACCCAAGTTTGGTGAGGAGAGTGAATTTATGTTTGAATGGTTATTTTTGATAGCAGCAGGCTTTGTAAGGGTCTGAATTTGGGATTCAGCTGAGCTCACACAAAAGCAGCAAAGTGCTGACTGCTGATGAGTTTTAACCCCAGCAGACGCTTGTTTTGGAACCCAGAACATTTTGTGTGGAAGCAGCTGGAATGAGCAAAGCAATAGCAGTGGGAGAGCACGTCTAGTATCTAATCACAGAGTCACAGAACATTAGGGACTGGAATGGACCTCGAAGGATCATCCAGTTTAATCCTCCTGGCACAGCAGGACCACCTCAACCAAGTCACACAGGAACATATCCAGGCGGGTCTTCAACATCTCCAGAGAAGGAGACTCCACAGTCTCCCTGGGCAGCCCCTTCCAGTGCTCTGGCACCCTCACCGTTAAGAAGTTCTTTCTCATATTTATGTGGAACCTCCTGTGTTCCAGCTCACAACCATTGCCTCTTGTCCTGTCATTAGATGACACTGAACAGAGCCTGGCTCCATCCTCCTGACACCCACCCTTCACATATTTATCAATATTAATGAGGTCACCCCTCAGTCTCCTCCAAGCTGAAGAGACCCAGCTCCCTCAACCTTTCCTCATAAGGGAGGTGTTCTACTCCCTTCGTATCATGTTCATGGCTCTGCGCTGAACTCTCTCCAGCAGTTCTGCCTCCTTCTTCACAGAATCACAGAACATCAGGGATTGGAAGGGACCGTGAAAGATCTAGTCCAGTCCCCCTGCCAGAGCACGACCACCTAGACCAAGTCACACAGGAACATATCCGGGCGGGTTTTAAAGGGCCATGAACTGGACACTTTAATGAGATGTTAGAAAACACCTTGTGGAGGAGGGCAAATGAGGGAAAATGATCCCTTTTTTTTGCTTCTTTTTGTTTTTCTTCCCCCACAGCCTCCAGTTTGACCCAGCGCCTCGTCGTGGAGAGCCTCATGTTACCCGTCGCACCCCAGACTACTTCCTATAAACCAACCCTAACCTTTGTAGAAGGGAGTACACCTGGCGTTTTAAAACAAGAGCAACAATATTTACACGTTTCTGTAAGAAATCAGGGTTCGTCTCAACTTCCGAAAATCATGGACCAAAACGTGCCATACAAGAGGACGAAGAGCGTTCAGCACAACTCGAGACTGAATTCCTTATGACACTCTCTCTGTATCCTATTCCCATCAGTCCGACGGTCGGTTTGCCTGCTGTATCCATAGTCATTGGTTGGGTTTGGTTTGGTTTGTTTTTTTTTTCCTTCCTCTGGACTGTTCAGAGCGGGAAAACCTAAGTCTAACAACACTTCCATCTCGCTGCTTTGTACATTTTTTTTAGTTGTAGTGGTTAACTGGCATGAAATAGTTTGTTTTCAAGGGAAATGCACACTAACTTCTTCCTCCCACCGCCGCTCTCTCTTTATTTTATTGAAACACCCATCGGCTTAACTGGAGTAAGGAAGCAATTCCTGCTTGGGAGGACGTTGTCATAACACGGATTAATCGCTTCCCCGTTTTAGCTCGATTCCCTGTGTTGATCCCGACCTTTTTTTTTTTGCCTCTTACTTTTGTCGGTGTTGTTTTGCTTTCTTTTTGTTATTTCCCCTCCCCGCCCTTCTCTCCCCTCTGTATATTTGTCCTGGAAGTGCTTGCAAATGCTCCTCGCTGTATCGAACCAATAAACTTGCCATTGTCAGCCCCAACCCCTTGTGGTTGTGCTGGATGGGGCGGGACTGGAAGCGCTGGGGCGGGTCCGGGGCGGAGCGGAGCGGCGGGGCGGCTCTTCCCGAGCCCGGCAGCTATGGCGGCGGCTGTTTACGAGCTGCTGGTGCTCGGCGGTGGGTCAGGGGGACTGGCTGGGGCGCGGCGGGCAGCGGAACTGGGAGCCCGAGTCGCTTTGGTGGAGCCGCATCGCTTCGGTGGCACCTGCGTGAGTCTCGAGGGTCCCCACGGAGGGGCAGATCCGCTGCCGACGAGGGAGGGTTCGACTCCGCCGTAGCCGGTCCAGCGCTCCCCGGGCTCGGTCCTGGCTCCTGGGAGCAGGTCCCGACTCCCCCGGGGCTGTTTCCACTGCTACCGGAGCAGTACCCGCTTTCCCTGAGCAGGTTCCTCATCTCCCCGTGGCTCATCCCGGCGCCCCGGGGCTCGTCCCAGTTCGCCCGGGGCTGGTCCCAGTGCCCAGAATGACCGTCACGGGTTGCACAAGCTGCTGCCTTGTCACGCTGAGTTGGGTGGAAGCGGGTGGGACCGATATTCCCCGCTTCCTTGGGCTCTCCCGGCATTTTGAGGTTGATGGAGGGCTGGTGTCAGGTCCTGCCTCTGTGCAGCACAGCCGTTCGCCCTAACCCCCGGTTGTTCCTCCAGCAGGGCAGGGACTGGCTCTAGTTTGGTGCTTTGAGTGTTTTCAGTGGAAGAGCTGCCGGACGAGGAGCTGAGATGCAGAAGAGCAACAACAAGCCCCCTTCTCCTAGTAGACCTCTCAAATTCTTGGTTGAAAAACCCCAACTTAAACTATAGGGGAAAAACCCCAAGCCTGTGCCCCTTCCGCATTCTCCATCAAGGAAGTGAAGGCCAACGGGCAAACCGCAAACTCTCAAATCCCGAAGGCAGGCACAGCCCTGTTTCGCCAGGACCTCGTAATCCCGCCTTTGTTTCCTTAGGCAGAGTTGGTCTTGAGTCCCAGCCTGCTGCAGGATGCTCTGCAGAGCATCACCTTCCAAAACGCTGAGCCTTAGCGCTGAGACTCGCTCTTATTTCTCCCGCAGGTCAACGTTGGGTGCGTGCCCAAAAAGGTAAGGTTTGCTTTCGCCACCTATGCTTGGGGAAGGGCTGGGTCTGATGTGGGTGTCTACCGAGTTACAGGGAGGTGCTGGCACTGGCTGTGGGGAGAAAGCGGGCTTGGAGTATACTGAGCCATCAGGATGCCGTGAAATGCTCAGTCCGTGGTGTCCCCTGGGCTGCTCTGGGCATGGGGTTTTCCAAACTCCTGCTGGTCTTCCCGAGCCCAACGTGCAGTCTGTTGCCGGCAGGTGATGTGGAACGCGGCAATCCACGCCGAGTTCATCCATGATCACGCCGACTATGGCTTTGAAACACCCGGCGTCAAGTTCAGCTGGAGGTGAGTATGGGAAGAACCAGCTGGAAACGGGGAGCAGCCGCGGGTCAGCACCGTGGCCCTGTGGCTCAGTCATCTGCCCCAAAGGGGTCCCTGCCTGCCTTGAGACTTCCCATGGGCTGCTTACATTGGTTACTCAGGGGATTCAGCAGGACTCCCCTGAATATTGGAAAGGAGAGGTGGCAAACTATTTGTGGGAGGAGACTCTGGAAAAGAGAGATGGAGAGAAGGCAACCCCTCATGTCAGTGGGGAAGGCAGCTGCTGACTCAGAGCTGTTCTGTTTTGTGCCACGGAGCAAAGGGATTGGATTCTTTTCCACTGAGCTCTGTAGGTGACAGTAACCCCTTGCTCTCTCCCAGAACAATTAAGGAGAAGCGTGACGCTTACGTGAGGCGCCTCAACGAGATCTATGAGAACAACCTGAAGAAGGTGAGGACACATCCCTGAGCCTGGATTTTGGGCTGCTTTCCCAGCCTTAATGGGAGTCCCCTAACTGTGGAAGCCCTGGCTCTGTTAGCTGGCTCTTACACCATCAATCATGGAGCTTTCGCCCCTCTAAGGCTCACGTCGATGTCATCCGGGGCTATGGCAAGTTCACAGATGATCCGGAGCCCACTATCGAGGTGAACGGGAAGAAGTACACAGCTCCTCACATCCTCATAGCGACTGGTGGGCGACCGGCCGTCCCTCCTGACAGTAAAATTCCCGGTGAGCCTGACAAAACTTCCCTGGGCTGCCTGGAGCAAGGTGTGCCAGAGCCAAGGCGGGAAGGGGAGACTGGCAGCGGGTGCCAAAGGGGCTCTGCGTTGCAGGTGCCAGCCTGGGGATCACCAGTGATGGCTTCTTTGAACTGGAGGAGCTGCCCAGGTAAGTTGGGGCTCAACTTCCTCCACAAACCACTGCGGCTGGAGGCTCCACACTCCTGCTCACAGCATCTTGGCTTTTCTGCAGGCGCAGTGTTATCATTGGGGCTGGCTACATCGCGGTGGAAATCGCAGGGATCCTTTCCACGCTGGGCTCCAAGTCATCCCTGCTGATCCGCCAGGACAAGGTAATGCCATCAGGAAGTGGCGATGCCCAGGAAGGTGGCATCAGGCTGTGGGGTATAAGGAGAGGCTAAGCAGGGCAGCCAGGGTGAAGAAGAGCTTGGGAGAACTGCCGGGAGGGTTTCAGCAGCAACGACCTCCACACCCTGCAATCCAGCAGCTGTGCGAGACACCACTCCCATTGGCTTCATGTCATGACATGAAGAAATTGAAAGCAGAGGAGAATCTTAAACCTCTGGGCTCTGATGGGGCATGAGTGCAGGGAAATGCCAGTGGAGGGGGTGGCCAGGCAGCACCTGTGCCTGCAGCACCTCATCTGACAGGGCTTGTGGGTTTCTTCCCAGGTCCTGAGGACCTTTGACTCCATGATCAGCTCAAACTGCACCCAGGAGCTGGAGAACACTGGGGTGGACGTCTGGAAGTACTCACAGGTATGGACGTGGAGAGCAGCCCTGCAGTGGCTTGTCCCATCCTTCCTGGAAAAAGAGAGCAGGAGGAAAGCTGGTGTTTTGGGTTCCCATCATGGAGCCACAGCTTTGGTGGCAGCCCAGGTTCTGTGTTGTGGCCACTGTCACTGGCTGCAAGGCAAAAGCTGTCAGCACTTCTCCCCTCCACGGCTCCTATTGTTCTCCACAGGTCAAGACAGTGACCAAGTTGCCATCTGGGCTGCTGGATGTGACGGTGACGTCCGCAGTGCCTGGCCACAAGCCAGTGGAAGGGGTGATCCGGGATGTGGACTGCCTGCTGTGGGCTGTGGGGCGGAAGCCCAACACCGAGGAGCTGTGCCTGAACCAAGTGGTGAGAGGCAGCACGTCCCTCCCACACTGCTGTGAGGATGCCTCTGGATCTTGGGGTTCCCACAGGTCTCCAGGGTTCCAGTGGGTGTGTGGAGCCTGAGCAGGATGGTCTTCCTGCCATGCCCCACCTCAGGACGGAACGTGGTCACACTGGCACAGATCACCCATGGACATCGCTTGTCCCATCCCTATGGCAGGGTGTGCAGGTGGATGCCAAGGGCCACGTGGTGGTGGATGAGTACCAGAACACCACCAGGAGAGGAGTCTATGCTGTTGGGGATGTCTGTGGGAGAGCCCTGCTCACCCCAGGTACTGCAGCTGTGCCCACCTCCCGAGCTCCTCAGTGCCCTGCTGTGCCGTAGCTCAGGTTCTCTGTCCCTTCTTGCAGTGGCCATTGCAGCTGGTAGAAAGCTGGCCCACAGGCTCTTTGAGGGCAAGCAGGACTCCCGGCTGGACTACCAGAACATCCCCACTGTTGTCTTCAGCCACCCACCCATTGGCATGGTGGGCCTCACCGAAGGTGGGGATGGACAGAGTCTGGGGGTGGGTGATGGGGGCGTGTACAGTGAATCCACTTGACCTGTGTGTCTTCTGCTGCAGATGAAGCTGTGGCCATGCATGGCAGGGAGAACGTGAAGATCTACAGCACATCCTTCACCCCCTTGTACCATGCTGTCACCCAGAGGAAGGTTAAATGTGTTATGAAGCTGGTGTGCGTTGGCAGAGAGGAGAAGGTGAGTGGAGGGGACACGGAAGACAGCCTGGCACTGTGAGGGTTGGGGAACATGATGGTTCCTCTGCCTTCTTGTCCCCACATACTCCTCTCTGACCTGCTCAGACTGGTTCTTGGGCTGGGATCCGGGTCCCCCAGCACCACACCCAGTGCAGGGTCCCATCCAACTTCCCACTTCTCTTCAAAGGTGGTGGGCTTGCACATGCAAGGACTGGGCTGCGACGAGATGCTGCAGGGCTTTGCTGTGGCCATCAAAATGGGGGCCACCAAGGCTGACCTGGACAACACTGTCGCGATCCACCCTACTTCTGCTGAAGAGCTGGTGACGCTGCGCTGAGTTGGTTGGGGGTGCAGGTAGCACCTCAGGGGCACCAGCTGGGGAACTCTGATGTTTTATGTGTCTCAAAACAATGCCTTAAAGTCAGGTGCTTGCCTGGAGAACATGTCCAGGAAATTAGGATGGATGTTGGAGTGGTTCAGAAATGCAGTGGGGAGTAAATACAGATAAATATGTTCTCTGTTTCTTTGCATGATGGATCCTGCTCTGGCAGGGGGATTGGACCAGGTGATCTTTCAAGGTCCCTTCCAATCCCTAATGTTCTGTGATTCATGGTGTCCATCACCAAACCACCAGCAGAACAACTGCAGGCAGGAAAATGCTCCCCAGCCCTCCTTAGGATGGTTGGTCAAAGTCTGTTCGGAGTCCCAAGGGCTCAGTTACAAGCAGAACCCCAAATATTACTGATACCCTCCGCTATCTCCATTAGTCTTTGGAAGAGTAAGGATTCCTGTGGCTTATTGCAAATGGGTTCCCCCCGGGGTGTCCTCTGGGCTTGCTGCAGGTCCTCCTCGCACTTTAGCAGAGCCAAGTGGAGTTCATTCGGAGTTAACTGGTCTGTCGGAATCGGGGTGGGCTTTACCCCCAACCCCCAGTCCCCCATCCCATCGCCCTGTCATGCTGCTCTGATGGGGCAGCCTCGCTCTCTCTTCAATTCCCCGTTAACCGATGGGTTTGGGGCGCGGATCATAAGGAAGAGTTAAGGGATCGGGAGATTGGGCCTCGAGAGCCGGAGGAGCTATTCGTGTCCCAGGAAAAACAGCCGGGCAGGGCGGGAGAGCACACGCAAGGTCTGGGCGGCGGCAGAATCCGCCTGGGTTTGGAGGAGAAGGGGCAGCAGGGAGACCGACGGAAGCACCGACTGCGGCCGCCCTGGGAGACTGCGCCCCATGGCCGCGCCCCTTTGCCGGCCACGCCTCCTCTGTATCAGGCCTTCAGCGCATGCGCGGGGTCCGGCCAGGCCCTTCCCGCCTTTTCCGTTTCTGAGGGGTGTCGCGCCGTTCCTGTCCGCCTACCCCGGGTACGGAGGGTGGGAGGGAGGGAGCCTCTGGGGTCGGGATTGGGTGCAGCTGCAGGAACCTCCACTGAGGGGCCGGTGCAGCCACAGGGCCGGGACCCGGCGACTCCCCGTCCTCGCCCGGTCCGCCCGGAATCACACGGGCCCGGGCCTGCTCGGCCAGTCTTGAAGTATCGCCGGGCCCCACCCGCAGGGCCTGGGGAGGTGGGGGAATTGGTGCCCCGAATCAGGCCCGGGTGTGAGCCAGAAGCATCTGCTCTGGATAGAGAAGGGGCTCGGGGATTCCGTAGGAAGAGGGAAATCTCGTGGGGTGTGGGGGCCAGTGCAAGGTCGGGGGGTTCTGCAGCGCCAGGCCGGGCTCAGCTGGCGGGAGTGGGAACGCCAAGGCCTGAGTCCCCCGTTTGCAGGGAGTGAGAGCGGCTGGTGGTGCTCCAGCCTGAGTTGGGGGAACAAGAGATGGGGAGTGTGTGGTGTTTGGGGCTCAAAACCAGCCCCGGGAGCGAGGCTGAGCTGGGCATCTGTGTGTCCTCAGAACTGAGACCAAGTCTTGCCTTTGGGGGCTCAGAAACATTAAGTCCTGTATTTTGACTTTCAGCACTGCATGTTAGTGCTTGGAAAAACGAGACTAGGGCCTATGTGTGTGTGGAAAAGAGACCAAGCCCTACATTTTTGAGCTGAGACCAAGTAGTATCTTTTAATGCTTAAAATCAGACTACTGCACTGTAACTCTTGTGTTTTCAAGCTGGGGAAACCAAGCCCGAGTGCTGCCACTGGGGCCTGGAGAACAAGCTCTGGGGCTGCTTGGGAGTCTGGAGGACAAAAAAACTCAGTGCTGCCTTGTCCCAGCTCTGAGGAAGACCCCAGTACTTTGCTTTTCAGGGTGGAAAGCAGAGACCCAGTGCTGCTGGGACCTCAAAGCAGAGCCTTTCTGAAGCTCAGAACAAGGCTGCGTCCTGCATTTTCAGGGCTGGAAAATACAGGTGAAGTTCCAAAGGCCTGGGCCTCACAAACACAAAGAGCTTTGCTTTCTGGACTCAGAAACAATGGCTCAGTTGGTTGTTTTCAGTCCCCAAAACAGGCTTGGGCAGGCATTTTGCATGGGCTGGGTACAGCAAGGACTAGGTGGGAGGGTGCTGGGCTGTGGGTGGCTTGGAGGGGATGGGCAGGTGCATAGAACCTCACTGGGGGTGGGGGCCCAGTCAGTGCTCCCCAACCACTTGGCCAATTTTAAGTTGAGAGCTTAATCTCAAGAGCAAAAGGTATTTTGTACCCTCTTTTCCTATCCAGCTCTTTATTCAAGGGGTGCTGACACAGTTATGGAACTAAAAAAACCCAATTAACTGGTTAATTAGGACATGATGAGTCGTGTGCTGCTTGTGACAGTGAGTGGCTGACAGCTTGGCCAAGAACTTTTGAACAAGCACAGGGCTGATGAAACTGAATTGGCGGGAGGTGGAAACAGTTACTGAGCTGGAACCACAGCCAAACTGAGACTGGGAGTCAGCTCAAGTAGAGATGACACTTCAGTGAAGGTAGAAAGAAACCAGCTGCAGCAAAAGCTCAGCTGAAGCCATCCAGGAGCTGCACCTGAAAGACATAAAAGAGCAATGAGCTCAGGCTGAAGCTGCCAGTGAATGGAGGCTGAAAGTAGCCAGAAGCATCCACAAACTGCAGGTTTCCAGGTGAACCTACAACCAGGGCAGAAGCAGTAACCACAAGTAAGCTGGAGCTAAAATCAAACAATCCATAAGCTGGACCTGAAAGAAAAAGGAACAGCAGGAAACAGGGACCCAAATCAACAAATAAACCAAATCAATAAAAAATAAAAGCCAATGCTCAAAGAAGCCACCCACAGCCACACTGACCCAGTGCTGCACAATCCCTGTACCATCCTGGGTGTGTGCAGACGGGTAGCTTCTACCTGGGGCTCCACACTGCTTGCTGGTCTCTGGCAGGGCTGGGGCTCCTCTGTGTCTGTGCCAGAAGATAAGACAGTAATTGGAGGTGTGGCCCAACCCAGAGAGCCCCAGGAGCTGCTGCCCAGTAAAACCCTGATATGGGAGAGGAGGGAGAGAGGAATCACACAGCAGCTAGAATCTGGTTGAAGCCATGCCACCCTGCACACAGCAGCACAGACCAACAATGAGCAGCTCCTGACTGGGCCTGGCACCACACCAGTGCCAGTGTGGGCCAGACTCCAACAGCGCCTCAAACTCCCCTCACAGCCAGAACCCTACAGAACACATGGCCCAGCCCTAACTCACAAGGGAGCCATCCCTCGGCCAGCATCAGCCTCACTGGGCATGGTGTTCCCATCTGTGTCCCACCATGGGATGAGGCATCCCTTTCTTGTCCTTACTGAGTCTGGCCCTCCTGGCTGGTCTCCCTGCAACTGGTCGTTGCTGCTGTTAATCCTGTTATTAAGGACACATGTCCCAGTTCCTCTGGCCTTCACACAGATTTATCACTGATGCAGGCTGCAAAATTACTCTTCAACTACAACTCATGTTACACTGCTGCACTTTGGCCATCACCCTCATAGCCAGAATCCTCTAAAACATCCCTAGTCCATGGGACGCCCTGCCCAGGGAGGTGCAGGCCCTTGACCCCACAGTGCTCCAAAGGACACACTGACACCCACACTAACACAGTACTGGGACCCCTCAGAGCCGGCCCCAAGAACTGCCATACACACAGCACTTACCTCACTGAGCAGGTCCTCCCCATCCTGCCAGGGCCACCATCACTTGCCAGGGCCAGCAGCACTGGGATGGCTCTCATTGCCTGGCCTCACCATCTCACTAACACGGCTGCAGGTGCTCGGGGAGCCTCTCGAATGGCCTCTGCTCCTGGCCACAGCACCTGAGCTTAAAAGTCAAGTTTTAAAATAAAACCACAACCTCATATAGAGCTCAGAGCTGCCCCAGGCCCTGCTCCACTTCTCAGGCTCTGAGCATGATGCCACGCAGGGCCAAAGGGCTGAAATCCAGTGGAAGCCAGTTAATCCCAGCAGCAGCAGCCCCCACACTGCCCAGCCCCAGCTCTCTCCCCTGGTCCATTCCCAGCTCCAGGCTGGAACTGCCCATCCCGCCAGCAGCTGCCCCAAGAACGAACTGGGCAGAAGCTGGCCGGGGACGGGAAGGAGGTCACCAGCTGTCCGGGGAGTCCCCAGCCCCGCCGGACCCACTCTCCCCGGAACCGGGTGAGGAACGAGGCCTGCGGAGACCCCCGGCAGCTCCCCGGGTTCGAGAGGGAATCGGGTGGATACCGGACTCCCTGGGAAAGTGTCCCAGCTTGGTGGAAGCAGGCGGGAGCAACGGGTAACTCGGCGCTTCCTCACCCGGAACTGCCGAGACTCGGGGCGGAGGTTCAGGGCCTCCGTGGAGTCCTCCAGTGCGGTGAGAGGTAGGAAAACGGCCGCGGTTCGAACCCATTTTCCCGGTTCTCCTCACCCAGACCCGGGACTCCGAGGCCTCCCGGGAGATATCTGAGGAGCCGCCTGAGATTCGGAACACCCGGGCCCAGTGTGGCGGCTCCCTCGGCTCCAGGAGTAGCCATGACGAGGAAGGAGCCCCAGCAGCCTCCCGGAAAAGGCCCCAGGCCCAGAAGGCCCTCACGAACCCGTACGGAACCGCAGCCGCTGCGGTCTTTTCCCTCGCCGTCAGCACCGCCGCCACCGCCGCCGCCGCCGCCGCATTGACGCCCGCTGGCGGTCGCGCTGCCACAGTGCGTAGCCCACTCCGCTGGCTCAGAATGGCGCCGCCTGGCGGACGCGGTGCCACAGTGCATAGCCCACTCTTCTGCCTCAGAATGGCGCCGCCTGGCGGACGCGGCGCCACAGTGCATAGCCCACTCTGCTGCCTCAGAATGGCGCCGCCTGGTGGACGCGGTGCAACAGAGCAAAGGGCATCGCCACCTCGTGGTCATTCACAGGTATTGCAGAACGGGATAGGGGAGCAGGGAAAAGACCTCACGATCACACTGGGCACCATGTTTAGAGTCAAGCTTTATTCTCTGCTGTGTGAGACAGGACAATCAGCACCGCGGGTGACAATTTGAGTCCCAGTAGCCCACTCCACTGGTTCAGAATGGCACAGCCTGGCAGACGCGGTGCCACAGCGCGAAGCCCACTCCGCTGCCTCAGAATGGCGCCGCCTGGCGGACGCGGCGCCACAGTGCATAGCCCACTCTGCTGCCTCAGAATGGCGCCGCCTGGTGGACGCGGTGCAACAGAGCAAAGGGCATCGCCACCTCGTGGTCATTCACAGGTATTGCAGAACGGGATAGGGGAGCAGGGAAAAGACCTCACGATCACACTGGGCACCATGTTTAGAGTCAAGCTTTATTCTCTGCTGTGTGAGACAGGACAATCAGCACCGAGGGTGACAATTTGAGTCCCTGCCACCCCTCACTCCATCCCCACAGCCAGTACCACCCCAAAATGAGCACCCTTCAACCCCAAAATACTAAAGCACCAGGTTTGCAGTTTGGTTGTCAGCAGGGTTTTGCCCAGTTTCAAAAAGCAGCCCAAGGCCTCTTGCCTTGGGTAGTAAACAAGGAGATCACTGCTTTTCTTGCTTTAATCCCCAGTAATGTGAGGAACCAACCTCAAGCCCTGCCTGCACAGGGTCCCCATTGCTCCCACCGGCTGACACAGACCCACCCCCCCCCATGCCAAGGGTGTACAATATCCCCATGATGCAGCAGACAGACTTGAGACTCCTCTCCATGCTGCTGAGGGAGGTGCTGGGCTCCTTAGGCCACCCTTGGGGAAGCAGCAGAGCCAGAGCCAGAGAAGCGCTGGAGAGTGGATGGAGAGCTCTGCACTGCTGTGCAACGAGGTGGCTCAGCCAGGAGTAGAGATGAGCTAGAACTGCCCCTCCTTCTCCCAGGAGTATAAAAATACCAGCTTTAACTTTCTTAGTTTTTTAATATATATATATTTTAATTTTATAAAAAGCTTTTTACCAAACCAAAGCGTTTGCTCTGCTAAACTTCTGTTCCGTCGTGCAAATTGCTGTGGACTTTGACTTCCAAGTTCACCTGCTTCACCCTCCTGCCTTTCCCCTCGCAGACGCTCCCCGTTTCCCTCAATATATTAATGTTCCTCACGGTGCAATAGTGGCTGTCCAGGGCCTTCCCAGAAACTCTGGGCAGCTCCACTTTGGTGTTCAGAGGATGCTCCTCAGGGGTGGCCCTGGCAGCCTCTCGCTTTCTCCGCATCTTCTGACACTTCCTGGCAAGGAGACAAACTCCTGAAAGCACCAGCAGCAGGAGAGTGACAGCAGCAAAGGCGCTCCCCAAGGAAGTGCCTGTTTGAGATAAGGAAGCTGCCATTGCAGCTTCCTCCCTCTCCAAGATGAGTGACTTCATGTTGGTGCCATTCTTGATCTGGTCACCTTCATTGTCATAGATTAAGGAATCGTCCAGCATCAACCTCCTGTTGCTGTCGACCAAGTCCCTGCGGCTGCGTCTCCAGCTGTGAGTGAGGGATCGCTGGACGCGAGGCCCAGCCATGCTTTCTGGGCCGATGACATAGATGACTTGAAGGTACCACTGGTGTCCAGCTTCCACCTTTAAGAAAGGGATGACATACACACAGAGAAATTTTTAACTACGGCTTTTGGATCAAGTGATTTTCTTACATCAAGACAGAGCTGATTGCACTTCTTGTCTCGTTTCTCACACAAATCTGCATAGGAAGACACTGCAGAAAGATCTGGGTCAATGGGCAGAGTCCAACGGGATGAGGTTTAACAGGGCCAAGGGCAGGGTCCTGCATTTTGGCCACAAAAAGCCCCTGCAGCTACAGACTGGGGGATGAGTGGCTGGAAAGCAGCCTGGCTGAGAGGGACCTGGCAGTACTGGTTGATAGCCGGCTGAACAGGAGCCACCAGGGTGCCCAGATGGCCCAGAAGGCCAATGACATCCTGGCTTGTATCAGCAATAGTGTGGCCAACAGGACTAGGGATGTCATTCTCCCCCTGTACTGGGCACTAGTGAGGCCTCCCCTTGAGTACTGGGGACAGTTCTGGGCCACTCACTTCAAGACAGAGATTTTGGGGCTGAAGCAGGTCCAGAGGAGCAATGAGGCTGATGAGGGGACTGGAAGGAAAATCTGACTAGGAGAGGCTGAGGGAGCTGGGGGTGTTTAGTCTGGAGGAGACTCAAGGGGACCTTATCCCTCTCAACAACTACCTGAAGAGAGGTTGCAGTCAGGTGGGGATCAGGCTCTTCCCCCAGGCAACCAGCAACAGGACAAGAGGGCAGAGCCTGAAGCTGCCAGGGGAGGGTTAGGTTGGATGTCAGGAAGCCCTTCCTCATGGAAAGGGTGATCAGACCCTGGAATGGACTGCCCAGGGCAGTGGTGGAGTCCCCATCCCTGGAGATGTTGAAGGACAGACTGGCTGTGGCCCTTAGTGCCCTGGTCTGACTGATGTGGTGATGTTAGGCTATGGGCTGGGCTGGCTGAGCTCAAAGGGCTTTTCCAGCCTCAATGATTCTGTGATTCTGTGTATTTATGAGCAATAATATTTACCACCATGTGAGGTGCTCATTCTTCTTGCCTGTCTCTGGCAAATGTAACAATTAATTCATTAACATTAATCATTATTTCTTTTTAGGGGTTTCTTTCCCAAGTGCTTTGGGAACAAAAATCCACCTTAAAATCATGGGAATAAATTTCTCATCTTCCTCTGTATTGGAGTTTTGGACTCCTGAGATGACTGGGTAAGTACCTTGTAGAGAGCATCCACCTTGAGAGTAAAGCCATCGACTCCAGGCATGCTGTTCACCGAGTGCAGCTCGGCCAGCTCGGACGCAAAGTGGGCATCGAAAGGCACGTCGTGGAAATACTTATCTGTCACTTCGGGCTGCTTGCGGTCCTGGAAATCAGAAACCAGCTTTGGTGGTTTAGAAAGCAAACATCCAATGTCTACTCCTACATCCCTGATTTTAAGGCAGAGATTGAGAGAAATTTAAAGAATTTGGTGCAATTTTAGATTTTTTTTTTGGTTTTGTCTGAGAGATACTCATGGGTAAACACCGAGGAGAAAACAATCCTGCCTTGGTGATTTGGAAGTAATTCATCACGTTTCGCTTCTCATCCCTTTCCAGTCACAACTGGTTTGTAGCTGGGAGAAAACCCAAAGCAAGCAGAATGTCACAGCTTCCCAGAGTAGGGAATTGTTTAGCAGAGACACCACTGGCTCCTGTTTTAATGGGGTGGCACAGAAGCACAAGTGGCAGGGTCTGCCTGGAGACTCTGTGAAGTGTTGTGGCGTTCTGGAGGCCAAGCAGAAAACCAACAGGGTACCAGCAGGGTTTTGACCACAGCAGAAAACTCACCAAGAGGAGGAATCGGTGTTTGAGGTGCTTGTTGGGCTGGATACAGCCGTACTGGGGCCCCTCATTGTAGACAGTGCCCGTCGGGTCAAAGAAGGGAACGTAGCCATCCTTGCCTGTGCACAGGTAGACTTTCTCCAGCTGCAGCCTGTAAGCGGCGTTTAGGTTTTGTTCAGGGTGCCAGAGCACACGGCCGTACAGGATTTGCCCTGGGGAGGTTGGGAGGAAAAGACACGCGGGTTGTGCTGTTACGGGGCTGTAACGTGCTCAAAATGCCATCTGTTGCTGTAGAAGAGCAACAGAAGTCAAGTCTAGGATTTACTCCTGGAAGAAAAGAAATCCTACCCTTTGAGAAAGCTCCTTTGTAATCCATTTCTGCCAGAGACATTTCGGACTTGGTGGGGTCCAGCAGAAACACCTTTTCATTATTACAGAGCTGGAACTCAGTGTTTAGGGAGTAGACAACAGGAACGGGACGGTTTGTCTGCTGGAAGGCAATTGGGATCAAAAACCTAGAATTGGGAAAGAGGAGAGATTTGGTTTGGATCCATCTAACAATCTGTGCTGGTAACCTGCACTGTCTGCTTCACCTTTCTTCCCTCCTGCTCTACTACTGATAGTCCAGCAGCCCATACTATGGTGGTTTTCAACCATCACGTGCCATGGACTGTCTGGAGCATCCCAACCACCAGCCCAGGCCAATCTTTCATGGCCTTGAGGTGCTCCTGGACTTCTAAGACAAAGTTGGGGTTCCTCCCCTCTCCCTTTCCCTGCTGGGACTACAGGAACAACCCAAGCGGGCCAAAACTGTCCTCCAGCCAGTGATGGGGCTCCTTACCGCTCTGGAGCATGAGCCGTGCAAGGCAGGGGCTTGTCTCCAGGTTCTATCCACGGCTGTGTGGGCTGCACCGTACAGGGGATTAAGAAGATGGTGTACTCTCCGGAGTAGTCCTTCCTGGGAGGAAGCAGGAAATGCTGTGGTCACTAAATGAGACTCCAACTGTTCACCTAGCTGATGTGTTTAACATCCACCATCCTCTATGCACAGAATCACAGAACATGAGGGATTGGAAGGGACCTCCAAAGATCATCTGGTCCAGGCACAACAAAGTTCATAACAGAAACTCCACCTGACCTCAGAAACTTCCACCTACTCCAGCAGTCACAGGAAGGACAAATCTGACCTGTGGTGATTCATTTGACCAGTAGAGGAGGATTTTCAGCCCAGACAGCAGCTCCTAGTGAGCTCTAGTAGCTCTGAGCACTTGCATGCAGCTGCATCCTGACGGCTCCAGGTTATTGCTGAAAGGGCAACTCCTGGGTTTAAGGCTGCTCCACTACTGCTAAGTACATGCACATTCCTTGCTGAAGACAAATGTTGTGCTGAAGGTGGGTGAACCCATGGTCCTCACCTGTTGTAGGAGCTGGTTGCTCTCCAGAGCTGGTAGGGAGAGTCGAAAGTCTGGGCGCTCCACAGCAGCTGCAGGTCAAATGTGATCCCTCCCAGGTGATCTGGAGTCCTTAAAAAAGATCTGACATCTGGCAGGCTGTGGTGCTCCATTACAAAAAGCCCTGGGGTGAGGACAAGGAGGAGACAGGTAAGGCAGAGTACGGAGAACTCCCTTCCCCTGCTGCATGTCTCAGTACAGAGGGACTCCCCATGGAAACAGGGACTTGTTCTTCTCAGGACTAATGTTCTCACCTCTGAACTTGGCTTGTGTCTTGAACTCAATAACCAGTCGGCCATCCTCACGGATGTAGATCCTGATGATCTGCAGCCGGGCAGACAGAACGCTGTCTGTCTGGATCCCTGTACAGTGCAACAAGAAGAGAGTCACCAGGGAGGCCACAGGGCCAAGCTGGTCTCTGCCAGCCCAAGTAGCTCCAGAATCAGTTGAGAGAACTCCCAACAGAGAGAGACTCAGGGAGCTCTATTCATGCTCAGGACCACGAAGACTGTTCAAAAATCAGGAAAAAGGGGAAAAAAAAGAAGAAACCAATTATCCTGGACCTACCTGTCCTCCACAGAACAGTGTCGTAGAAAAAGGAGAACTCCATCTCTGTGTGATGCTCAAGAGAAGCCCAACCTCTTGGTGCTGTCACATAAATGTAGGACACGTAGAGTGGGACGTGGACTGTTAAGAAGGACTGAGCGGAGTCCCGTACCTGTCAATAAAACCCCAGAGACGGTGGTCATGCACTGTCAAAGGAATCAGAATCACACAGAACATTAGGGATCGGAAGGGACCTCAAAAGACCACCTAGTCCAATCCTCCCACCACAGCAGGACCACCTAGACCCAGTCACACAGGAACACGGCCAGGTGGGTTTTAAACATCTGCAGAAAAGGAGACTCCACAACCTCCCTGGGCAGCCCCTTCCAGTGATCCATCACCCTGACTGTGAAGAAGTTCCTTCTGATACTGATGTGGAACCTCCTATGTTCTGGCTTACACCCACTGCCCCTTGTCCTATCACTGGATGCCACTGAGAAGAGCCCAGCTTCATCCTTCTGACACCTGCCCTTTCTATTCCAAGCTAAAGAGACCTAGCTCCCTCAGCCTTTCCTCATCAGGGAGATGGTCCACTCCATCACCTTTGTGGCTCTGTGTTGGACTCTCTCCAGCAGTTCTATGTTCTTCTGGAACTGAGTGGCCCAGAACTGGACACAATATTCCAGATATAGTCTCACCAGGGAAGAGTAGACAGGGAGGAGAACCTCTCTCGATCTACTAACCACCACCTTTCTCATTCACCCCAGGATGTGGCTGGCCTTCTTGGCCACAAGGGCACATTGCTGGCTCATTCACTGGAGATGTTTAAGACCCACCTGGATGTGTTCCTGTGTGACTTGGTCTAGTTGATCCTGCTGTGTCGGGGGATTGGACTAGATGATCTTTCAAGGTCCCTTCCAGTCCCTAATGATTCTATGATTCTATGATCCTGCTGCCCACCAGAACCCTCAGGTCTCGTTCTCCTACACTGCTCTCCAACAGGTCAGTCCCCAGCCTATACTGGTACCTGGGGTTGTTCTTGCCCAGATGCCAGACTCTGCCCTTGTTATGGTTCATTAAATTTCTCCCTGCCCAGCTCTCCAACCTGTCCAGGTCCCGCTGAATGGCAGCATCACCTGCTGGGGTGTTGGCCACTCCTCGAAGCGTTGTGTCACCAGCAAACTTGCTGACAGTGCCCTCTAATCCCTCATCCAAGCCATTAATTGAATAGTACTGGTCCTAGTACCAACACTTGGGGGACTCCACTAGATACAGGCCTCCAACTGGACTCTGTCCTATTGACTACTATGCTCTGGCTTCTGTTCTGCAGCCAGTTCACGATCCACCTAACTACCCTATCGTCCACTGCCTCAGTTTGTCTGCGAGGATGCTGCAGGAGACTGTGTCAAATGCTTACTGAAATCAAGATAGACCACATCCACTGCGCTGTCATTATCTATCCACCTGGTTTTGTCCTCAAAAAGGAGAAATGTTGTAGATGAACCTGCATTTCAAATAAAGGGCAAATGCTCAGAGACACTGGTGTGGTGATACAGAAGGAGTCGTGGTCACAACTTCACCTCAAAACCCTTGAGAGAACCTAATGAAGGGGAGCTCTTTGCTCGAGTGGGGTCTACATGTAGAATCCATCCAGGAGAGGGCAGTGAGACACGGCTGAGAGTCCTCTTTTACAGAGGGATATTTCTGGCTTTTGGTTTGCCAGACTGTTAACAAAGGAAAAATGAAAAGGAAAAAGCCACACAAACAGAGAACTGAGGAACATCTGGAGTACACGGAAGGGTTTTGGATACAGCATCCCACCTGGAAGTCAGCGGTGACAGAGCCTCCGCAGACATCAATTAATTCAGTCATATCATAATAAGCATCAAAAGTCCAGATGCAGCTCTTGAGGTTGAGGTGCTTATAGAGCTGGATTGTCTTTGGCTCTCTCACTGTGGGGTCAAACTGGTAAGGGCGGTCGTAGCCAGGGCCGAGGACAATGCTGCTGTAGGTCACTTCATCCAGAAATCCTGCCTCTGGGATTAGGAGACAAGAGGACACGGATCACTCCAGAATTTAAAGAGCTTGAGGTCCCATTTTCACTCTCACATCAGTGTCTTTTATTATATTAGGGACCTTATGGGCTTCTCTCCCTTCGTTATCCTTGAGAGCAAACTGAATATACATGGCTCAGCATAGAGGAAAATGTTATAGGGATGGGGTAAGAATCTAAAAAACAAACTTCTAAACCTATTAACTGAAGTTAATTGAAGTTAGACTTTGTGGAATGCACTTCAGAAAGCAGAGGGTGGCTTTAGAGATTACCTGAGATGCCTCGGAGGTCTCTGATGGCAACCAGGTTTGAGCAGACGTGCTGGTGCCTGTAGATTGACTCGGAGAGAAGGAAATGGAGGTTGTGCAATGGCAGGGTGGAGATGAGGGGCAGCATACCATCCTGATGCGGAATCTGCACCGAGATGTGGATTCTGGAACAAAGAGACCAGTGAGACTGCAGGAAAAAGCAGCTCTGGCAGGCAAGGAAGCAGCTGCATTTGCACATCTGCACTTTGGTCCCTGAGCACCCAAGAATGTTCAAGAGGGACACAAGGCACGGAGCGATACATTCTCCTCTTGACCCAAGCCAGCTCTGTAACCCCAAGAAGGGTCTGGTGAAGGACCAGGATCATACCTGTTGGGATGCTCCTTGTGCTTGACATCCAAGTACTTCAGGGTGGCGATGAAAGACTGTGCCTGGAAGCCTCGGGCTGTCCCTGCCACCACAGGAGTGTGACAAATGGCACTGTCTGTGCCTATGGTAACAACGTTGCTTCTCAGGGGGGTCCCCACATGGCCAGCCTTGTCCACAGCCTTGGCCACACAGCGCACGTGGAACCGCCGGCTGAAGTAAATGCTGTCCAGCACCTGTGGAGAATGAGAGGGACCAACAGGCACACGGGTCAAAGACAGCGGTGCTGTGACATCTGACTGTGCAGCAAAATCACATTGTCCTGGTGTTGTGAGGCACCACGGAGGTGAGGCCCAGGCAAACGCACACCAGGAGAACATGTGTGCTTGTCTGCCTGGTCACGCAGGTATGACTGGCTGCTGTGGTAGATGATCGAGTACACTTGGGGCTTTCCAGCTTCCAGACGTACTGAAGAGAGGGGAAGAGGGAGCCTGAGCTCTTGTTGATCTGCCAGGCTCCATCTGTCTCCTGCCAGCAGGGATTTAGTGAAGTGTCTGAGTGCTCACAGCTACTTCCCATACCAACAGAAGTGGTGCTTTTCACAGGCTCAGTGAAGAACGGTGCTAAGTTTTCTGAAGCCAACAGAAGAAAGCCAAAAGCCCCATGGAAGTACACATCTGTCCCATGGCAATTCCAGATCTGAGCAGACTTTAGGATTTAACCTCTGTGCAATTAAAGTGTGCACTACCCACCTGAAAAGTCTCTGACTTGAACATGAGTAGGCACTGTCTACAAACACACCTGGATGCCTGAAAAGAGCTGAAACATCGCAGCTGGGAGCACCTGGAAATAGCCCCCAGAGGAAAACTAATTCTGTTTATGGGGCGGAACACAAACAGTACAAGGGCAGAAAGGTCTTAGGTCACACAAGGAGTAGTACAGCAAAATGAGAGCCTGAAGGAAGAGCATACTCTCAACTGATGTGTGCCACACACCCTCACAGCTTGGCCATGCCAGTGCCGGTACCTAACCACATACCTTATGGTTGACACTGGTGAAGGGTGTGTTGTCAGTGATGGTTTCAAAAGGTGACCTCGCTCCATTCCCATCCGTGGGGGCTGCGACTTCCCAGCTGAACTGGATTGAAGACTGGTTGATGCCAGCCTCGCTGCAGCGTTCCTTCATGACCACGTACTTGGGGAAGTGAGGGTCACAGGGAGTGACACAGATCAGTGGGTAGCCCGGGGAAGGGGACTTCTTAGCACCATCCCTGGTCACTTCTTCCACCCGGTCGTAATCAGCCAGTGTGACAACCTGTATGGATGCAAGACAGCAGCATTCGCCTAGGGCTGAGGAGAGAGGCAGAAAATCCTTCCTGCGCGCTCCGTCGTTGCAGCTCATGATTTTAATTCAGAAACACCAGTGGGGTTTTCAGTCTGTGCTTGAAGGACTCTAAATTACACCCACTCAAATGGGCAACTCACCACAGGAGGAGCTGGTAGAATCAAGCTCCCTGTTGCCTCCTGATCCAAAATGGTCACGACTGCAGTGCTGGTATCTCCAAGAACAGCTTCGACTGGATCATCTGGACCCAGCACCAGGGAAAAGGACTCATGCCATTCCCGGTCTTCATTGGACATGATCTCCACCTTGAACATGATGTAGCTCACACCTACAAGAGGAAAAGAAACAGAGAGAATTGGATTCATCATCAAGTTCTCATAAAAAAACCTGCCCAGCTTGTGAAGGCTGTGACCACTGAAACAGTACAATAAAAGACGCTTAATAGATTTTATTTCCACTAGCAATTTAGCCCCATCCATACAGGAGTCTAGTCTATACATAAAACTCTGGCTATGACAACTGACACAATTGATCGAGCGATAGATCTACTTGCAGATGCCACCTGAGGATTAATAATGTCCGTCTTGGATTAGCTATCTGTAGTAAAAATCTACAACCCAAAGCACATCCCCAGCCCTGCTGCGAGTGTCCTCGCTCTGTCTCTCTCACACCCGTAAGCACAACTTACTGGTGAGGGCTTTTCTGTCCAGCAAGACAGCCTAAGCTGTGGCAATGGATCCAGAAAGATCCCTGCTGAGACAGATACCCTGGTGGTGCAAGGATGCAGCCCAGAAGTGTCACACCTTGAAAGTCTCCTTTATCATGTACAGTCCGCTCAGTGAAGAACTCACCACCTCCAGCCTCTCAATTCCCTCCTCCTTCTCACTCCTCCACCATGCCTGGCACTTTGCTTATGATGTTTTTTGAATGTCCCACACATTTCCTTTCAGTGCTCCTTTCTCATACACACAACACATCAGTGGCCACACCACCACCTCTAACCTCCCTCCATGGACCTTTACCTGGGCTGAATTTGAGCATCCGACTCTTGGGATAGTAATCGACTCCAGCCTGAGCTGAGCCATCACGGGTGCTGCAGCGGACTTTGGAGGTTCTGTTCTGGTCCCCTCTCCGGACCACCTTGATATTTAAAACAGCGATGCCCTCCGGGCCAGGTGGCTCCCGTACCTGGTATGCGGCTTCTTCAAACTCAATGGTGGGTGCTAGAGAAAGAGCAGTAAAGAAAAAGGCTGGCACACCAGCTGACTGGTGACAGAGAGGGGCCTTCAGCAAATAGAGTGAGCTCAGCTTCTTTTAGATTCAGCTGAAGCACACGCTCTCAAATTCACACAACATGATGATGCCACAGCCCCCAGTCACACTAGTGAGCCCTTGAACTTCCCTCCTTCCCACTGGAACTGCATCCTATATTAGTGTCCTCACTTACCATCCTCATCGTTGGTGACAGTTACAGTTGCCACATCCATCTTCCCAATCCTAGCTCCACTCCAATGGTTTCCAAGGGGGCTGCCGAGATAGACCTGGAACTGCTCTTCTGGCTCAAAGGCTGAGTCGTCCATGATGGAAACACTGCAGTTCTTCACCTAGAGCCAAGCAAGGAGGGGAAAACATGCATCCTATATCCATATATCACATATCCAGCACCAGAAGACTCAGTGACTTTAAGCAGCTATAAAACTCAGTTGGAGAGACTCTGTGCAACAGAGTTGAGGAGCAAACATGAACCTCTCCCATCAGCATTCTCCCTAGAGGTCAAGTTCAACTCACCTTTTCCCCTTTCAGGAAAGTGATGCGAGACTCCTCAGCATTCCTTCTCTCCGCGAAGTCCTCCATCACGTCTGCTGTCTGGCTCTGGGTGTAGCACCTGACAGAGGACTCATAGCTCAGGTCACCAGTGCGGAAGATGGGGATGTGCAGAGTACCCTCCTTCTCCTTCACCGTGTATGTGTCCTTGGTGAACTGCATGCTTGGGACTGTAGGAGGGAACAAACACGGCCAAGCAGCATTAGATGCTCCAGTGGAGCTAATCAAGGCATGTACACCCTGGGAAAAGACTCCCAAGTTCTCATGGACAACGAAGCATGAAAAGAAATGGGTTAACAAATAGAATGGCATGATCCCAGGAAAACAGGTCTAGCCTCCTGATGGATGGAAGAAGTAAGGAGGGGGCTAGGATGGACTGGATAGAGCTTCCATGGATAACTCACCATCTTGGAAGATGTCATTAATGGCCACGATTGCTTGGAATGGCTTTGCCAGCTCAGCTCCATGGGGTGAGCTGAGATACACGACAAATGTCTCCAGCCCTTCAATCACCGGGTACTGTGCATCGTCCAGGATTGTCAGCGTGCAGAACTAGAAGGAGAGCAGGAGTCCTGCTTTCAGAGGCAATGATGTGGGTCTGTGCCTAGCGCATTCCTTAACAATTCCCAAGAGCCCCCAGAGGATTTTCACAACAGGCAAATGGCAAATACAAAGTATGCACCTCAACCAGAGAGAAGCATCACCAGACAGAGCGAACTCATCTAGAATCAAAGCGACTTCTCACCTCTTCTGTCTTGCCTGGCTTGAACTCTATTTTTCTCGAGCTGGGGATGTAATCGATTCCCGGGCTGGCAGACGGAGGGTCTGACATCCGCGTGGCACACCACACCGAGATGGGTGTTGAGAGGTCAGGTCCCTGTCGGAGGACTGGAATCTCAATGTTTCCTGCATCACCAGTTGCACATGAGAAAGAACCAGGATGAGAAAGAGCCAGAGACCATAAACTCATCTCCTTCCCTTCAGCTTGCCCTTCACCACTGCTCCTGCACAGGCTACGGCAGAGAAGAACCCCCCAGCCATCCCCACAGGAGCAGAGGGAAGAACAGAAACTCTCCGCAGAGCTTTTACAACTCTGCTGCTGTGCCCAGTATTGCTCCTTTAGATACCTCTTTGTGGTGAAAGCAAGGTTTCACAGCGAGCGTGCCGAAACGGCGTGGGACAGCCCCAGGGAAGCCCCCGCTACTCTTCACCTGCGGCCTCACTGACGGTGAAAGTCGCGTTGCCCAGAAACACGGTTGAGGCATCGTTGGGACCACTGATGAAGACACTGGCTGAAGCCCGGCTGCCAATGCGTGTGTTATCAGAGGCATCAGCCAACACGATCTCAAACTCCTCTTCTTCTTCATATTCACTGTCATCAATGAGCATCACGTCACACGTGCTCACGGTGACACCAGGACCAAAAACCACGCGGCTGTCATCCACCATTCCACGGGACTTGAAGTCGGATCCAGATTCCAGCATGTAAAGGCTACTTCCCTTGGCTGACTTGGGGACAGTGTAGCAGATGGCAGACACGGTACTGCTGGCATCTCCTGAAACACAACAGAAACACCCCAAAGTCTAAGAATCACCCCAAAATCATAAACAAGCAAACCCTGGGGAACACCACTTGGTTTGGGGATCGCTGTTCTTTGCCAGCCAACAGGAAAAAGCCCTTTGCCTGAGCCCGACAAAAATACGTGCTGCACAGTCTCGTCAGCAGCTCTGCGGTAATCCTAGTCATGTGATGAAAGACTGCAGGATACAGGCACTAAACTGCTGCTGGTATCAAGTACAGAATTAAATCCACACTCTGGGCAGCCACACATACTTCACAGTCTGTCCAGAGCTGCTTTAGAGCCCCACAGGAGCAAGGAAAGTTGTTCTGCCCAGCAGGACCCACCTTTCCTTTCCACAGGAGCAGAGAGAAAACCAGTGCTCTCACTGACATGGTATGCTTTCCTGTCGAACTGCAGGGTGGGCTCGTCCTCTGGGTCGGTGATGGTGACCATGGCACGGGTGATGTTGCCCAGCAGAGCATAAGCTGGCATGCTGAGCTCCACAGTGAAGCTCTCCATGCTCTCGAAGACGCTGTCATCGTTAATGACGATGGTGCAGGCCTTGGTGTCCTCTCGCTCCTCAAACTGCACCTGGAAGGCAGCAAGTAGGCTGCTCTCTTTGAACTGGGTTCTGACACTTTCTGCTCTCCCTTGCCTGAGCTACATGCTCTGTGCATGGGTGGCATCAGACACTGACTTTAATCAAGGACAAATGGCTAGTGGAGGTCAAAGGCAGAAGAAAATACCCTTGCAGAAACAGGGGCCCTTCTGGGATGGGGCTTAGCCCTCTGCATGATCAGGAATGACATTCCTGCTCAGGGAAGCCATAAATATTTGTGGCGTGGCAGAGCACTGCTGCAAAGTGTTATTTGCTGACATAAAGAACAGAGGAAGAAAGAGACCCAAGCCCTCTTCTGAAAGCAAATAAACCACAAATTTTCAGGAAGGAAACAGTCTTCTTTGTGCTTTATCACTTCTTTCATTCAGGCTTCATGACATGCATGGTAAGACCTTCCCTTTCTTGATGTCCGCAACCTACCTGCCCCGAATACTCCACATAGTCCTGCTCTCCTGGCTGTGGGCTGGAGCTGGAGGTGGCTGTTCCCTGTTCCGTGCGGCAGAGGACAATTGAGTACTGGTTGAGGTTGCCAACACGCCTCACGGTGACGCTCACAGAGCCAGTGCTCTCTTGCACGTTGTAGCTGAGAATGTATCAAGCAGATCCAAGTAAGAGGCTGGGAAGCAACTCCTGTGGTTACACTGAGACTGAGCACCATACACTGAGGCTGGCCGTTGCCTCCACAGAAAATCAGTAATTAGGGACTTGAGCAGACAATAGATCTTCAGCATCTCTATTCTGTGGTTTAACCCACAGGCACTTCTCCTCACTGGCATACACACAAGGTCCCACTTCCATACTGGCTGCTGTCGGCCACCCCTGACCACAGATCAACAGGAATTTATTGAAAGCAAATGTGGTGCTGCAGAGCACAGCAGTGAGGACTCAGTCCTGTCAGGCTGCCAGCGAAACAAAGGCAAAATGTCACGTCCATGCTATAGGTCCAGTCCAAGACCCCATCAGATATGAGCTGTGAACCTCACACCCTTTACCTGGTGTATGTAAAGCTGATAAGAGACCACTGGATATGGAAGACATTGCCGCTGACCACATTGGGCTTGCTGTCCTTCACTAGGAACTGAAAGCTGTCCAGAGTCTCCTGAACCTTCTCCTCGTGCAACACATACCGAATGAGCCCCTGGTTCACATCCTCTGCCAGGGAGGAGACATTCAATGAGCCAACCCAGGAATTCAACAGCACTTTTACAGTCTTTATCTGTAATGGCTCACACTTAAAATCAAGGTCCATTTAAAGCTGCTTTGATGAAATGCAAGAAATAGGAAATTGCCTGGGCAGCAACGAGCTAACAGGGCTCCTTAACAATGTGAGATGATCCACGTGCAGCACCTCCAACTCCTCTTTACTGCCCTGAAGTCAAATCCGCAACTCCAGGAGGTCTGGAGAAGCTGGGTGTGCTACAGCACCTGTGTTGACATCTCTCAGAAATTACAAGATATCTGCAGTTAAGAGTGGAGCTCAGTTCTGACGGACACACTTTTGAGATTTGCTCCATGTCTTGTATTCTCACCTTCCATCTTTCTCCTGCAGTCCCCCACACAAATCAAAGCAGCCGAACGAAAAAAGCAACAGTATACAGCCCAGCTTCATACCCTGCGTAAAGGTGGTCACGGTTGTCCCTGGCCTCAGCTTGTTCTCCACATAACCATTACTGGGAGCAGTTGTTATCTCATAGATCAGCTGGTTGTCATCTGTGTCAGGATCTGCTGTCAGTAATTCCTTCCTTGTGATTAGATTGGTTGCCTGGATTAAAACCAAAGCAAGGGAGTAAAATGCAGTAGATGCAGCAGTGTAAGTCTCCTTGTTCATCCAAAACACCCAACTATCCCTCTGCCTAACTGCTCCATCAGGGAAAAATTAGGGGATGCAAAAGCACAGAGAGCACCCCTTCATCTGACAGATGCCCCACAAGGAGTTTGATGACATAGGAAAGATTCAAATTCTGCCTCACATCAGGTTTGTTTAAAAAAAACCCAACACGGTGGCTCAAAGGAAAGTAAATTCAGAACAAGCTGCCCAGCCTGTTCCTGTTTGGCTGAGGCTAAAAGCTGTGACAAATCTGTTTTCACCCGGAACTGTGCTGATGCTCATGTGAGGCTTGACTTTGGAAGGAGCCTTGAGTGAAAGATTCACTCAGTACAATTCATGCTGCGTTAGTGACCCTGTATTAGTTCTCTTTCAAATAACCTCACCTGGATGTGCCTCAGCTCCACCACATATTGCCTTCTCTTTAAAAAGACAACAGCTTTAACAGCAGGAGAACAAGAGAGAATGGAGCTGCCTGAGGCTACACAAGTGTTTGGTTAATTTTCTGAAGTCAGTATAACCAACATCCTGAAGGATCAGGATGTTCTCCAGTGAACCTCCTTCTCCTGGAACAGACTGAAGAGCAATCTAAGGCAGACAGTTACCTTGCCATCCATGTACTCCAGCCACTGCAAACCCAAGTTGGTGACCACCTTGGGTGTCCCATTGTCCACTGAGAGAATGTCCACTTTGAATCGCTGTGGTGTTGCTGTCACAGCCTGGCATAAGTTCAGACAGACAGCTGTTACTTTGTGAGTCAGAGCCTCATCATCTGTAGCTTTCTATTAGCTAACAGAAGGTGTCCCTCACATCCCTTCTCCTTCTCTTACCTTCTTCCCCCCATCCTCCATGATGAAGAAGGGATTGGTCCCATCAGACACGGTGAAAGTGAAGCGATCCTTCAGCGAGTTGCTACCATCGTGAGTGTAGCTGATGCGGTTCTGGTAAACGTCGTCCATTGTGAACATGGTGGCTTGGTGGTAACGCTGCCCGTTGCTGGTGCGTTCGATCAGGCCATGCCGAGGGGGCTGCACGACTGTGAAGATGATTGACTCAGCCTGCACCAAGAAGACAGAGTGGCAAAGCTATTGGCATGATACCAGGACAGGCCTCTGGTCAGAACCAGGGGGAGCAAGAGGACACGTAATTTTTGCCTGTTTTAGCATAAGCTCAGAGCAGTGTTCAGACAGAAAAGGAGACAGGGCAAGAATTAGCTCTGATCACAACTTCTGCAAGTTTTCTGCGCAGGTTTGTCGCTTTTCTGCCAGATTAAGCCATTTCTCAAGCCAAAGCTTTGCTTTGCTCACTCATTCATCTATTTCTTTACAAACTGGGCCTCCCACAAGCTGTTTGATGCTGTGATCGGAGAGGGCACAATCACACAGGGAGATGACACTGGCTGTAATCTCTCTCTTTGAACACAAGCCCATTTTTCTGATAGCCCAGATGTGCAGCAACAAAGTTAAAGGAGGAGCTGAGGGGGGTCCTGCCTTACCTCTGTGTCAGCATCTGTTGCTTTAAGCTCAAACTCAGTGATGGTTTTTCTCACACCTTCCTGAACTGTCATCCCAAGGCTTTGTACTACAGGTAAGGAGTCATCCACAGGGTTTATGGTGATGTCAAAGGTCTGACTCACCTGGAACAAGAGGAAAAGCCTCTTTTGCTGGACTCAGTCTGCCAAGAGAGCAACTATTGAACGAGACCACAGTCATCCAGAGTTTGGGGTCACTTCATTTTGGCCTTGTCTGTCTAGTGAGTAAGAGCAAAACTGCTTCCCATAACATACAGAGTCAATAGCCTGCCCTGATTCAGGGTTAAAAAAACAGCCCTGCTGGGATTTACCTCATTCGTTCCATCAGACACAGAAAAGGTGAAGGTGTCCATATGCTTCTCAATGTCACTGGTGTGAACGTACCGGATGTTGCGAGAGGCCAAGTCAGACTGGGTGAAGGAACTAATTCTTTTCCCTAGAAAAAGAACAGTAGGGGAAAATGTGCCACAGAAAGAGTGAAGCAGGGGAAAACACAGGGAGATGCTTTCTTCTGAACACTCCAATACTGTCTCCTTATGTTTAGATCATCTGAATCATGAGAACATTTTAAATAACAGCACAAATACAATCCTTACTCCAGCTCTTTCAGGTCTCCAAAGTATAAGATTCACTGTTTAGTTTGCAATGTAGACAAAATATTGCAAGTTTTTTAATATTCCCTTATCAGGGGGTTGGTTATTATAACTTTCACTCATTATTTCTACCTTCTAAATGGATTTGCCATAGGACATCTTATGCTGTGTGAGGCTGAAGCAAACCACACACTGAAACTGAGCTGTGCAGTGACTGTCTGCATCTTGGTAACACACAGCAGGTGCTTCCACACTAATCTCGTCTTCTTAAGGAATTTAATTCTAAGAAGAAATGTTAATGGCCAAGTACAATCTGAATCAGAAGAGCGTATTATATGACAGCACAGACTTGGACTAATTCAATCAAAGAGGGGCAGGACATTCAAGCTGTCAGCAGGCGTGGAAGGCAGCTCTCAAACTCAGATCACATTTGCAGGTTAATTATTTTCTGACTTCCACAGGATTCACAAATTTCCCCCTTCCTGAACTACCAGAATTCTTTATGCAGTGTACGTGTCACACCAAAATGTAGTTTCCTCTTACATGAACTCGGTGGTTAGTTCCCCTCTCTCCAAAGCAGAGGTGGGAAAAGCGGTTGGGTCAAGGCGGGGACTGGCAGCATGTTGTCTGTTCACCAAGGTGACTTCTATTACCATGGACTTCAAGGGGCGGATTCTTTTGGGCTTTGTAAATCCTCATCTGTGATTATCAGGCTGTTTGCCTCCCCTCAGCCTGTTTTCCAACTCTCAGGACTAATGACCATTTGATTTCTAACAGGAAACGTAATTCTGTGCTGCTGCTCTCAAGCACATTTCTCCTGCAGTGAATCTTTACAGCTCAAAAAGCTCTCCAGCACTTTGCTGCAAGGAATTTACAGAGTAAAACATGGCCCTGCTAACCTGGGGAGGCCACATGCTCCAGGTGCCCCAGCTGTGGCTGCTTGCTGAGCTTGTATTGGAGCTGGGTTGGCTCACTGTCCTCATCCGTGGCTGAGAGCTGGAGGGTTGTGATCGTCTTTGCAGAGTTCTCATCCAAGACCAGTCCTTTGTTAGCGATGATGGAGGGGGGAAATCTGTCTTCTGGAAGGGTTAAATACAGAGCCTGGTTAGGAGACAGTGACCCTGCTTTCCTTGGTGCTAATCAAATTGGGTACATAAATACCTCCTGGACTGGTTATTCTACAGCAGGTATTCTAGCCCTGGCATTAACTGAGAGAACGGTAACATGTCTTAAGAAGCATACAGCCAGTATGAAGGTATCAAAGGGAACTATTTTATCTTTTCCAATGAGTTTGTCAGAAACTAAAGAACTAATCCTTATATCCACCAACCTCCCCCACACCCCAGCCTCAAAGGCCTTTGACTTAAGAGTGAATAAAGACTGCATCTCAAGATTCATATCTTAACTTTCCATACACGTGGGATGGGAATCTCTGAAGGCCTCGGCTCCGCAGTAAAGAAGAGGTAAATTCAGCACTATCTTTTACCTAATACACTAATATAAAAAACCTGGTCCGACAGTTTGCTGCCATCAGCGTCGATCACGTTGAAGATGAAGGCGAAGTTTCCGCCGGGATCCCCTTTCTTGTGACTGTACACCACGTGCCCTGGAGACAGGGACATGAGAAATGAGGTGGATTATTACAAGCTGCATAATTTAATTCTTAGTTTGAAACCAGGCTGGCACTATAAGCTGAGGGACTTGGGGCTTTACAGAGCTCTTGGGTTTGGGTTTCATTACCTTTTCTCTTTATTCTCCTGCTGAGAGAGATTTTTTTAACACTTGCCTAATGATATGTGTTTCTGTTCTAACATAACAACCTTACCTTGCCTCTGTCCCTCTCTTCATTCCCTGCTTTGAGTCATCCCTCCCCTCCCCAAAAGATGAGAGAACCACGGAACATCTTAAGTTGGAAGCAGCACATAAGGATCATGGAGTCCAACCACCTAAAGTGGTCACGTATTAGTTGCCATGATTATCTACACTCGCACCTTTATTTACATCAGCCTGGGTGAAACTTTTGACAGGTCCTTCAGCAGAGATCTGGACTGGACTACCAGCTCTGGTCAACTGTAGACGGCCCACGCTGGGATCCCTCTTCATGACAAATTGAATCGTCGTGTCATCTGAATAAATAGCTGCTGCTTTCAAGTGCTGATTGGTGAGCTGTGCTGCAGATCCTGGACCAGAGAAAGAAAGCCCACAAACAGCTTCAGCCAATCCAGCTAAGTGACTGGTTTAGACTGGACCACATAGCAATACCAAGCCGTAATACTCTCTTCCCCCTCCCCATACCAGCTGGGAGCTGTAGGCCACTGTTGACAGCTAACATGAGCGGCTGCTTCTTGGGCAGATCTGTGTAGAACTCCAGCCTCCCCATCTGCCTGTGGAGACCGTCCGTGATGGAGAAGCCAAACTCATCTGTTTGTGCTGTTGCACCACTCCAAGTGTAAACGATCAGCTCATCCAAAATGTCCTGGTAGGTGAAGGATGAGCCTGTGGACAGCACATGCCCATGTTCTGGGGGCTCTGCAGCACTTTGCCGTCTGCGAAGATGACCTGAAACAACAGATGGATGAAAATTACAGGGAGAAGAAACCTGCTGAGGGCTTTCTTGTCACTCTGTTGCCACAGAGATAGACACAGTCTGACTGGAAAAATCAAAGCAAGTTATCTCCTTATTGCCCAAACTGGTAAGAATGTGGCTATGTACATGGGATCTAAACTTCGGTGTACAGCCCTCATTAGTTTCACATGATACTAATCACCTGACACCTTGCCTTGCTTTATCACTGTGGATAGATGCTAATTGCTCAGCTCATTGGAAGTGAACCCCACAGTGGGAAATCAGGTAACACAAAAGGGAACCTCCCATGAAAATGCATGCAGCCCCCTTTCCCCTCTCTCACAATCAGTGAGGGACAACTTTCAAAGAACAAGGTTGTTCTGAAGCTCAATGTGGTTTCCAGTCTAAACACGGACTGAATGTGCTTTCACATATTGCTCACACAGACAGGGATACAAAGACACACAGACACAGAGGTACAAAGACTTCTTCTCTTCCCCACCCTCCCAGTTTGTCAGGACTCACCATGCTCAGGACTTCTGGTAACCATGATGACGAGCTCACTGTTCCGGGTGTCCAAGTCCTGCAGGTTGAGGGAGGTGTTGGTAACAACCACACTTGAGCCCTCCTGAACTCTGACAGGCTCCAGCACCATCTTTGGGGGCTCATCGTTCTGCCGCTGCACAGATCCCAAAGGCACACAGTCAGAAAAGGGGTATGGCCAAGGGGAAAAGACCTCTGAAGGAAACACAAGCATTATGACTGCTTCTCAGAGAGAAGAGACATCACAATAAAAAGCCCTGGCTGCAAAGCAGAACTATTCTCTCACATCACAAGTGAATTATGGGCCTGGACTAGGAAAGAGAACAGACAGGAGGAAGAAAACTCCCTTTAACTCCTTCCCACACATTACACAGCAGAGAGCAAAGCTTGTGCTTTAGAAGTTTTGTGTCTAGGTGAAAGGAGAAGGGTCTGGCAGCCAGAGAGTGCACGCATACCTGAATTGTGATGTTAATGCTCTGCACCTCGGACTGACTGAAGCCATCGCTCACATAAAAGCTGAAAACATCACTTGTTGGCTCAATGCTTTCATGGACGCTCTGGAAGTAGTAAATGCTGTTCTCGAGAACATCCTGAAGGGAAAAGGATGCGTCCGTGGTCATGGCAGACTCGCTCTGTGGGCCAAAACTCTCACCTGCAAACAAGAGTATCACTTGTGAAAGGATGTTCCCTCCACTGAAAAGAAAAACAGCAGAATTAGGAGAAGCACAGCACACTGTGAAGAGTGTGCAAGGATGTTCATTCCAATCACACATCTTGTGATCCATGCAGAAAGGGAACATCTGCTGCATTAGAGCGGGCAGCAGAGACGCTGCAGTCCCAGAATTACTGAGACACAAACTGGCAATTCCTACATTCTCTTTCATCGGGCTGGAGGAGGAAAAAGAGAGAGTTTACCTGTCCTGGTGTTCTCGAGGTAGCCATACATTGGCAGAGTGAGAACTGTTACCCTCAGGTCTTCCTTGGCAGCAGTATCATAATCAACAGCTAAGTGGTGATGAGCCAGTAGCGGGACCCTGCCCCCCTCATCCACCTGGAAAGTAAAAGTGTGGCAGAATAACCAACAATGCACACAACACACTGATTGTTAATGAACAAGCCTGCTCTGAGGAAGAGGTTTGCCTGTACTCTGTCCCATCCTCCCCTAGATCTGCAGAGTAGGGAGGTGAGGTGGGATGTAAAGAGCAAAGCCTGCCTGGCTGCCAAGAGGAGCCTGTGAGAGTGTTATCAGGGCAAGAAGTGGCAAGTAGAGCCACAATGACCTCTTGGAAGGCAAGACAGCCATTTCTTGAGAAGAATCTTTTGAAAGCAAGGGAGGGGGAATGCAACGCTGCAAAAGGAGGGACAAGACTTCAAAAGGCTATGATAAGGAGTTTGAAATCCTGTGTGTCTGTCCAAAGCACCAGATGTCTTCTGCTCACCGTTTACACACAAGACTTAATATTGAACAGGGATAAATCAGACTTATTCCAGAACAAGAGAGGCTGATGAAGTTCAAGGATGCAGCCCTATAGCCCTCCTCACAACTTCCTCTGGCCTCTAACCCTTTGAACTCACAGGACTGCACGTGCAACACCACGTTTCTTCATCCATGTCCCTTCAGTCCGGGAAAAGTGTTTAATTCCTCCCATCTAAGATGTTCCTAGTCCCCTGGGTAGCACTTACAGTGATATGGTCAGCAAACGCAATGAGCGCTGGCATTGTTGGGGCAGACATGATAGTGACAGTGAACATCTGTGAGTCGAGACGGTTGTTATTAGCATCAAAAACGACAAAGTGGAAGACGTCTGTGACGGGCTGATTGCTGGTCTCAAACATAGTGGAGTAGCTGTGGGAGTCACAACACAGTCTGGGTTAGAGAGTCTCAGTGACTGGTAAATACACCTCATCCCTGCAGTTAGATGGAGGGAGAAGCGGTATTTCAGTTCCCAATTCCCCTTTATGTTAATCTCCCGAGGTCTTTTGAATCGCTGTTTTAGGTGCCGCCCATCTAAACTAACACCACAACATTGTGGACCCAGGAAAAATCACCCTAATTTGAAGCTACAGCAACTACTGGCACTTCAGACACACTCAAACACCTAACTGGAAATGCTTTCATTCATAACCTCACAGGATACAAGAGCCAAGAAAGGCAAAAATACCTTTAATACATTTCAGTGACATAATGCAACCCAGTAACCCCAGTGGAAAGCCCACTGAGCTGTTAACTGGCATGGCTTGAAGGAGAGGAGCTCTTGAATACCTGATCCTCTGGCTGTTGATGTCTTCCATGGTGAAATTATAAACCTTAGAAAGCTCTCCATCGTGAGAGCCTGACATCCGTAAGAGGGTGCCGTATGCAGGCAGAGATATTAGCTGGATTCTGATCTCTGAGTCAGGAGAATTGTTGTCCTAAATGTGAAGAAACAAACCAAACTGAAAGGCGACAAGTTTAGCTTTTGTTTCCCTCCACTAGAAATGGAAGGGGGGATAAAACGTTTTATAGGGAAATGTATCAAGCTAGCTGGTAAATACCAAACAAAGCTTTTTGCTGAGGAGAGTCACTTGAGTTGACATTTTCAAGATCTATCACAAAATGCATTTTCCTTTTTGCTCAGCTCAGAGAGGTTTTTTGTGTCTTCGTACCACATCAACACAGTATTTCAGATATAAACCTGGTACTTTTTGTTTTCACATCACTTTACACATCTAATGGACTGGACTATTTATGTAATAAACTCTTCCTGACTCCAGACCAAGTGAGCTAAGATACAGCCAATAGCTGTATCTTGGAAGGGGGGTGAGTGGGCTGAAATTTTCCAGGGATTATCACCCAGTATATCCACGTGCTTTATTAGCAGGTCTGTTTGATACCAAGATCTGGGATTAACTCAGTCCTCATGTTTTAGAGTGTTCGTTCACTCCTGTTAGAGTTAAACAGGGATAACCTTAAAATCGTGCTGGATCAAAGAGTCTATTATCCGCTTTTTGGCAGCTGGAGTCAGAACACAGCGATGTCTTGAGCTCTCTACCAAGAATCTACACTGACAGCAGAGAGGTGTGTGTGGGGTGAAGGGTCTGTGAGGGAATAAGGGAGGCTGGCAGCATTTACTGTGCTTAGAAAGAGATGAAAGCTTACCGTATAGGCAAGGTGCAACCGAGAGAGAGTCACAGAGCTTTTACTAGCCACTGTGATTGCCAACAAGCAGCCTGGGGCTAGCTGTGGGCCGCTGTTATCCAGCAAGGATACATCCACCCTCAGCACTGTGGTCACTGTGGTGATGCCGTCGGAGACAGAGATTTCCATGCTGTCCTTTGCTGCCGATGAACCATCATGCACGTACTGCAGAGCATTTCGAGTGACATCCTCGTAGGTGAAAGTGTCACCTGCCCAGAAAGAAAATGTAGTCAGTCACTAAATTACTTCAGATATAACCTACACACATAAAACAAAACGTATCAGCCAGAGGAATCTGTCTCCTCTTAGTCCGCTAAAGCAGTTACATGAGAGGCACATGCTGAGCCCTCTCCTGCATTGGGAAAGACTTCTGCTCAACTCACCTGCTCCCATGCGCTCCTGCATGCCTGCGCTGTACTTGAGCACAAGGCCATGACGGGGAGGTTCCACCAGCTCAAAGAAAAGCCCCTCAGGAGCTGTATCCATGTCGCTCATGGCTAACTGGATCCCTGTGCCAGGGAAAGAGAGCATGACATCAGTATACTCAGACACCTCGCTGGGAATACCCCTTAGGTTTTGTCATGTGCTCTCTTCAGTGGGGTCAGAAAACTGAAATTCAGTCAGTACATGCAAAGGAAAATCGATCTGGAGCTGCCCTAGCCCAAGAGTTTGCTGGTTTAGTGGAAATAATTAGTCTCCTGATGATGGTCAGATCAGAAGTTGTATTAGAGTACTTGCTGCCAGTCTGGCTCACAAATGACAGCTATGCAAACCCTCAGCTTATGACAGAGATGTGCACGTTTATATATGAGGGGGTTATCTACAAAAACCCCAGAGAACCTCCTGACATGAGCAGAGAGAGGCTTCTCCTAAAAAACCTGCTGTACCTGATCAGACCATTAACCAGCAACTTAATTCAGCAATTGTAGAGCAATCTAAGAGGTAAAAAGAAGAGGAGGCTCTCCCCTGCCTCAGTCGGTGAGTGGATCTACCTTATCCCCAGGCACTTTTCTGAGGCATCACTGCACAGTTTACTCAGTGTTTGCTGCCATGCTTGCAGGAGCACAGCTAAACGAACAGAAGTGAGGGAGACCTAAACACTCTCCTGCTTCATGCCTCAGGCCAAGGTCTGCATCCCATCCCTTGCACCCTACTCACCAATGGTGGCTTTACCCCCCTGGCTGACCTCCAGGAAGGGAGCTGAGATCTGGAAGACTGGAGGCTGCTGCTCCGCAGACAGCAAATGAATGACAAACACCATCTCTGGGGTTGTGTGTTCTCCACCAGACACTAGACAGACAAAAAAACCCTGATGTGAGGATAAGGATGTGTTTTCAGGGACTCACCTTGAAAAGTCAGCCACCACATGGCTTTAACTTTGTCCAGTTACACCTTTGTCTATTGACACACACAATGAACATCTGCCATGAACAGTTCTCTTTGCCCCTATTAGGCTCCTAGGAAGACACATGTGACTTCTAAAAGTCTGCATATTTTTGCATACTTTTGCTAGAAAGCACACGGAAAGAGAAAGATGCCTTGAACAAGCAAGGTGCTTATAAGTAGCAATTTAACTGGGGAGATGTTTTCTTGCTATATTAAAAAAACTCCAGCAAACAGCATCCTCTGATGTTCTGGTTCACACTGTGGGAAAATAGGAATGAATCAGGTTTTTAGGACGGATTCCAGGCAGCTACTGGAAAAAGATGTTTCTACCGAGCTGTAGATCAGCTTCTATAAAACACTGCTGGGGCATAAATGAATTAATATCCCCTAGGCACATGCAGAAATTCCACTGAACAGCCACAGATGTACCTACAGCAGAAGAAAGGCCAAGAAGTAAGAAGCAACGTGAAGAACACAAGAATAAAAACTGCCTGGCCTAGGGAAAAGCAAATGGTTCACATACCTGTGAAACGGAAGTTCACTGACTCTGGGAGACCTGGCAGGACAAACACAATAACAGAGTAACTGTGGTGAGGACAGGAAAGCACCTACTGATAAAGCACAGAGATAAAACGCTACACCCTCTTCCAGACAAAGAAACTCCTCCTGATAGCAGTGGAGGACACTGTGATGCACAGCACTGCATCCCCCATGTACTGTCACTTCATCACATCCTGTGCATCAACGGGTTGAAAACACTTGAAGTTCATCCTGGTTTTGTCCCTCTGCCCCTTGCTCTATATTATTACTCTGCTGAGGGTAGAAATCTTGTAATATCCCAGGTAATTGATTTGGTTCATCAATTCTAGTCTTAATCTCAAAAATTAATTCACTGAATGTTGCTGCATCAACCCACAGGGAAAAATCTTGTTGAAGTCACAAGACACAGATGAACTCCTCAAATACCCCTCCAAAGCAAATTCTGTGGGTATAACCATGAAGTCTTTCCAGGACTGGAGGAAGACCAGTGGTCCAGCTACCTTTTTATTGGTCTGACATGGCCCTACAAAGAACACTCAGTTCCTTACCCACGAAGGAGAAGGCAGTGATCTCTCTCAAGTGAGGAGGTGCGGTCGGCGGCCGATAAGCAATCTTGCCATGGTTTATATCTGCTTGGGTGAAATACCTAACCGGCGAGAGAGGTCTGTCTCTATGCTCCACAATACCTACAGAGGCAGAGACCTGGGTATTAACAGGAGGAATCAATTTCATTTTTCAAAGAAGATATCAAAGGCTACCACTTCTTTTTGCTCTCCTCAGGTACTTCTTTTTAAATCTTTGAACGGTTCCTGGTTGTGACTGCATCAAGGATAGGTTCTTGAGACAAGATAAATCAGACATTCTTCATTTGTGACATTTCTTCAAATACCTCTCACTGAAGAGGTGGGAGTAAGAAAATTGTCTGAGCTCAGTGGCTTATAAACAAGCCAAAAGAATGGAGTTAAGAAACAAGGTGCTTGAAAGCTCATGAGGGAGGCCAAATGCATTAACAGATGCCTCCACAGAACGAAACTCTGAAGGAAAAATGACATGTGCTTGGCAGCAGCAGGAAACTTGAACTTGCCTTGGCCAGGAAGGAGAGGGACAGTCACGTTGAACAGGATTTTCTCACTGGGAATCTCCGGGTCTACAAAGGAGAGGTGATGTGGCTCAATCACTGTCACACGGTCCTCCAGCACCTCAATAAACACATTAAGTCGTGAACATCAATGCCAGAGACATGGGAAGATCCACCCAAAAATGCACTGAGAAATAATTTGATTTGCCACAGTTAAATATCACTTGCAACCAGTTAGAGTGAAGCTCAGGCTCCTTCTACCAAGATGGGGGAAACAGGTAAGTCAAATGAATTAAAAACAGTCTGCATGTTTTGTCCAGTTTAAGCACCAGAGAGTCATCAAACTCCCTCTGACCTTTCTCAGCAGGACATTCAAAGGCAAGGCTAGAGGTATGGGAAGGCTTAACATTTTGCGGTTGCTTCTAAGCCAAGGAGCCAGTCTAATTCTGAAGGTGTTCAAAGACAGATGAACAGAACTCAATCATGTTGATGCAAGGAAGTGCAATTTTATGATGAAAAGATTTAAGGTTATGGTTGCTTCACAGTTGCCTCCAAGGCCTATTTGTCTTTCCCAAAGGTAGGACTTGCAGGTAAAATGGTATTTTATGGCACTATTGAATTTTGTGGTGTGTAATTAGCTATAAAAGCCAGCACTGTGTGGTTCAGTCAGGCATACCTCTCATCAATTTTGTCAATAATGACAACAACAAAAAGTCAAGAGCAGAAAGATACATCGCTGGCTACTGCTCCAAGCAGCAGTCTGAGCACGTTTTATTACCACCTCTGAAAGGTCACCACTATTTTAAACCCTGACAAAGCAGTTGTGTCTTGAACTATTCACTAATCCCTCTCCCCCAACTTCCTTTGGCTTTTCCTGGTCTCATGCCTGGCAGGCTGTGCTGGCTTAGAATGTTTTCCACATACATCACCAGTCTGATCCTGATGCCAGGATGATGGATGAATGCTTTCAAATGCAGGTGGGCTCCAACTCTGATAAAGTTCACAGCAGAATTACTGATTACTGGAAAGATCTATTCATTACAGTCTCTCTAATCCACAGCTTTTCATTCTTGCCACTCCTAATGGCTACCCAGGAAAGGGTAAGCATTCCATAAAAAGAAGCTAAACTTTTTTTTTCCCTTCTCCCTCTTCCTCTCCTTTCCAGTCTCTACATTCATCACTTTCAGTACTGAGCTTTTTCAACTTTTCATAGATATTTTCTCCCCTTACCTCCACTTACTCTTCTCACTCGTCTTTTTTTCCCCATTTCTACTCCAGCTATCTGGTGCTTATACCCTGCTCCATGGTTCAATCTTTAACTCAAGCACAACAGCATGGAGGACAGTAACTGCAGGAATCAACAGTCGTTCTGACAGGACTACAGAGACAATGAGTGTGGCTTCACACTTACAGCCATGTGCAAAGAGGAGCCAAGGGAAAGCTGAGGTGCTCTGGGCGTCTGAGGGAGAACAGCAACATTGAACACGTGGCTTTCTAAGCTGGTTTGTGGACTGGCAGAGCTGGACACCTGGGAAAGGAAGAGCACATGGATGGACACCTGAGAGAGGGCACAACTGCATTTCTAGACCAGTTATGCCAGGAAAGTATAACTTTTCCTCTCCTCTTCTCCCGGTTTGGAAGGCAAAGACACATCTTTCCAGCAGACATCAGCCCAAAGCGTTCATTAATAGTTCTTGGTAGGAACTAAAGCCTTTAAATACTCCCCAGTTTCTTCATTATCACCATAGTTTGGCAGAATTTTACTCGAGCTCTTCTGTACAGCTTAAAGGAACTTTCCATCACAGGAATGGAAAAAATAATGGAGGTTTATACCCTCCTCACACCCTCACAGTGACCGTCAGTTTAATGTTAAGAAAACGCACACAGAACTATGCACTGCTGAAAGGAACAGAATTATTGTAGCTTTTTGGTGGACCTGGTCTGAGTTGCTGTCATCTGAACGGCAGATGCCAAAATACTGTTGGAAACCAGGTGTCAACCCTTTTGGAGATGCCCCAAGCCAGGGTTCAAGGCTCAGACAGATGTGTTCAGGTCTCCTAATGTGACCCAGGCAATTGTGGATTTCCTTGGCAGTTAGGGCTCTCCAAGAAATTTCTGCTACTACTCCAAGATGTTAAACTCAAACGTTTAATTCCGGCAAAAGATGTTTACTCTCTAAAAGGAATGCAGCAATTAAGCTAAAGATTAGCTTGTTCAACACTGACAATCACAAATTCCTCGTTATCACTTATGTTAATTACTTTAGAAATTAGCTTAATTGCCTCTGCAGTGCTACGGTAATAGCTTCTGACTTGTAAAGCAGATGTAACAAATACCAAGCGCAAGCGTTCATGTAGCCTCATGGCTACAGGCTCTTAAACCTCCCAGGCAAACAGCAAGGACCTGTCTGAGAGATTTTATGGCTGTTATACCCTTGGGGAGGAGGGGTTTATTTTAGTATTAAGTCTGCTGGGGGGGTATGTATAGCTTTTGGTCTGTTGGCAAAAAGAAATACCCTACAGCAAAAATGAAATTAGTAGCTTAGGGACTGCAGAAAGGAGAAGGGTTGCTTGGTTTTGAGGCTGGCAAAACAAATGATTGAAAAGAAGACGCTCAGGACACTTTGCACTTGGGGTAAATGTAGCAGGTTTTATGAGAGGGTGATGGGTTTGCCAGGCGCTATCATGGGGTGGTGAAGTACCCGGAACTGGAAGGAGTCGCTCTCTACTTCAGATCCAGAGTGCCTGTACCACACAATGCCTTCGTTGATGTCCTGCTGGGTAAAAGAGGTTGTAGGTGAGGCTGCTCTTCCATCAGGTAAAAGCTGCCATGAGTCTGCTGGGCCATCTGCCGGCATTGGGACCAGAAGCACCACTTCACCTGGGAAAAGCAAGATCAACAGAGAGGGCACAACATGTGAGACAATGAGGAGGAACAGATGCCTTTTCACTCGCTATTGAATAACCAAGACAAAAGTCCATCCGGTCTTCATTTTTTCCATCTGCTGTGACTAACAGATACAGCACTAATGCTCCTAAACCCCACTAATGGACCCGCTAAGCGTCATTCTGCTCACTGACCAGCCCATTTCAACCTTGAAATGTGCCCGCTTGATAAACTGAGCAGAAAACCAGATGTAAAGGACACGTCTCGCTTTCTGGAGCTCCTGTGAACAGATAAGTGAGACACAATGCAGGTGAAAAAGCTTTGCGGCAGACTTCCCCTCAAGGGTACAACTTAAGCATGAGAATGCATCATTTTAATTTTCTCAAGGTCAGCTCTGCTGGGAATTTACTATGCTAAAAAAAAAAAAGTACTTGACTGGCTTCTCTGAAGAGAAACTTCAACTGAAAAAGAGATGGTGAATGACCTGTATCACAGGCTGCACAGAAAGCCCTGGCTTGTAGCTCTTACTCCAAAGTGCATGTGGCTTTTATATCTTTACTTTCATTACCATTTGTATGAAACATTTTGGTTTTAAGTACGCCTTCGGTAGGTTAAAAACATAAACCTACAACTTGTGCCCATGTGGGAAATATATTGAAATAGATGGAGAGCTCTACAGCTGCACTTTGTCCAGGAGCTTTGTCCCTAGGGAGATCCTTACAAAGACCAACTGCTCTCTGGTGCCCTGTTGTAGGGAATCAAATCAAGCCCCTCACATCAAGATCTGGACAGAGATCTTCCTTCCCTAACTATATGTGTTTCATTCGGTTACAGAGTCTTGAAGGGCAAGAAGCTTTCTTTGTCCACTCATGCTATAGAAATACAGCAGCTATTTCTAAGTGGTTTTATTTCCCATCTAAAAATGAAGTTATTTTCTACTGGTATGAATCCTTTTTCCAGTAGTCCAATACTAAGATAAGCAGCTAAGCCTTGCCTTGATCCAAGACCTGTTTTCCACATGTCTTTATCTTATTTTTCTCCTGTGAAATCGTATTTTAGATAAAGCTCTTCCTCACCTGCAGCTACAAACCTGTTCGTGCAATTAATTACAGCCAAGACAATTACAGTGATACAAACGCAGGATTATAAATTTTGGTTAGGGTTAGGCAGCAGGAGACAAGCTCCTTGGGGAAAAATTCTTGTTTTCATGTAAATGCTCTTTAAAAATGAGAGGAGAGTTCTTCATCTGCAGACAACTAAAGAGGGAATACAAATTAATTACTTCTCTTCTAAACTGCCAAAAAATAACACAATACATGTTTCCATTAGGTACCAGCAGCTGTTGTGGAAACCAGTCTGTCATTGCAGAAAATAATAATCCCAGCACTGATGCTGCTAAAGGGATCCCCTTCATTTTATCCAGCTCAGTAAATGAAAAGCAATAGTATCATTTCATGGAAGCATAAAATGTGCTATTTAAAAATGCATTTCTAGTAAAGAAAATGGTGAGAGCTGCTTGTGAAAGCCAGTACAACTCTGAGAGATGAGGGCACAGCATCTCAAAAGGAATTGAGAGGTAAGAATTCCATACGGACACAAACGTCACCAATTTCTATTTGAGTCAATAACCCCTTCCATTAGTAGAAATCAAATTAAATGTCATAGAATTTAGGGAGTTCTCCATCGAAAAATTTTACTCAGCAGTTTCTAAGGGTAGATACTACTCTATGATGCTCTTAAACCAGACCTTTGCTGTGGAACACTATTTTTTGGCAGTGAGATTCTGCTCTCACAAGGCTGTAAATCCACCCAACTCCTAAGGTATTTACCATGTCTTGGTTGCTCCTTGGTGATGGTGAAGGTTATCTCAGAGTCCTGGGCACCAGGTAACTCGGCATGCAGAATGGTCCTGGAGATCTGCAGCATGCCTCCCTGGGGCACCCACACCAGGGAGTTTGTCACCAGGTCAGGGTTTCTCTCATTCTGTGGGTAGGGGGAACAGCAGCAAATAGCCTTCACTGAACGACAGCAGTGCTGCACTGATAGAAACAGACTTCTCAAGGCTTTTTCAAGATTCAAGATTTTGGAGTCCCCTGACTTTGGAATCTCACATGAATTTTGGCTGCTCCAAGAAATTCTCATGTGACCATCTATATCCCTTAAACGCAATTCTCACCTTATAGAACTGACCTCATCCTCCAATTCTTCTAAGGCCTTGTTACTGACCTTACACCTCCTTGAGCTCAGCCTCCCACCAGATTTTATCTTTTTCCACCATCCTCACTCTGTCTACACTTGACTTTTGACATGTCTCTACAGAATTTATCTCCACAGCACAGTGGAAAAGTGTTTTCAGGGAGCCTGGGGAGGCTAACATGTTCCTGGGACTGTGCTTCAACTACCTGCTCCCAGGGAGGGCAAGATGCAAATATCTTAGAGACCTACTTGAGCTGGATCTCCTTTAGAGACCAAATACATTCTAAAACAAAGTATCATTTGTCTTTTTCCGGCCTCCCAGAAAAGAAAGGCTGCAATATCCCATTGGCAACAGGTAGATCACGTGTGGGGAGGCCTGACCTCCTCTAACTTACAGCACCTACCCCACAACCATATTTTCTAGGGCACGGGCTCCCCACTAGAGCATCACTGATGGAGCTCTGCTGAAAAACAAAGCCCCAGCAGATTTCAAATTACCTTGGTAGAAGCTGTAATTATTAGGGAACACCGACAAAATTATAGAGCAGTGCAAATCATTATTAAGAGCTCTCAAAATAAGAGGCCAGCTGTTCAGATGGCAGTAGGTCAAGGAAGCATTTGGATGGGAGCAAATAGGGAAATGGAAGCTGTTTGCAACCAAAGGGACTAAAATAAGAAAGCCCCAAGTGTCTGTGTGCGTCTCAACAGCACCTCTTCAGAAACAAACCCTGCACGCACTTTGGCTCCCATGGCTACTCCACTGCGATGGTAATTAGGATGAGATAGGAGCTCTGTAGCTGCCAGCTCTACTCTGATACTAGAAGCTGCTCTGCTCTCACCTGTGTCACCACCTTCACTCTTCCCTATAGGCAAGTGCTGCACAGAGAGACTCGCGGAGATAATGAGATACAAGGGAGCTGGCTAAAAAAGGAAACTAGATGCAAGGAAAAAACCACAGTGATAAACAAGGCAGAGTGGTGCCCAAGCATTTTTTGAGTCCTTAGGACCAGGTAAGTGGTAAAGAAACCACAAGCAGGGCTCCTCTTATTCCAGGAGTCTAGTAACTCAGTGCCAGCATCAAAAATCTATCCTCTTTTTCAGAACTGAATGGCTTGCAAACATTTCAGCAACTTTAATTTGTTCAGGGCTGCGCCACGCATCCCATACATATTTTCATGTTTGGTTTGTCGTGGGCTTGTTTCATAAAGAAGTGGAAAAGCACTACAATTTCTAATTCTACTGTTGTAATCTCTAAAAATTTAATACTGAGTGCCACTTCACATCCAATTCCAGAAGTGACAAACAGCTGTTACTTAACTATGAGTTATAAAAGAAAGAACAATTAAAATACTTTGAGTTGTTCGAGTTGCAGAGTTTGAGCTGAGCCAAACATCCAGGTGACCTCCAAAACTCAAATGAAGCCACGAGTTTCTCCTGCCTCTGACCACAGCCTGTCAGTACTGCAGGATTTGTGACACCTCAGGGCCACAGTGATATTTCTCCAGGCTTTCTAATCTGCCTGCAAGGGGTTTATGTCACAGCACGTACCTTGGGAGTAATCTTCACGTGGAACAGGACGTTCTGGAAATGGTATCCATCACTCACTTGCAGAAGAATTACGTCATCCCAGGTGTCAGAGCCATCATGAGTGTAATGCAGCAGTCTCCTGGCAAGGTCATTCAGGTGGAACATGTGGACTGCAGAACCTGGGTCCCCAGGAGGTTTGATCAGGTGCCCGTGACGCGGAGGGTCTAAAACCATCAGCACAACATCCTGAGGGTTGTCATTGTCTCTCACATCAAGCAACAGCTCTGTTATTGTTCCAGTCTCCCCTCTGTGGATGTGGAGGGCCTCGTTTCTCAACACATACGGGGCCTGAAATGGAAAAGCAGCTCTTAGGTGTCTGCTGCACCTTTGCAATTTGAACACAATCCAAATCTGGAAGGCCAGGAGAGGGACAATAACCACAGGATCCTAACAGCTGGGAGCAAAACTGTGAGGCAGAAGACTGAATTAATGCTTCTCAGGTAGAAATGTGTCAGTCAACTAACACTGAAGGATGTGCTTTTGCTCGTCTCCAGCTGATAAAGACCATTGCAAAGACAGTGAAAGGGGGTGTTGTCAGCACTGTTACTTATTTATTTCTCCAAGACTCCACACAGTCTTACTGATCCTAGAACAAAGATCAGCCAGAGTCCACCTTTCTGCTGGTTTAAATTAGTTCTCTAGTGGCCAAGAAAGTTTAAAGCTGCAGTCTTTATCGATCCAAATAAACACCATTTGCCATCAGCAATTCCTTGCCTCAGTGGGCAGGTGATCCCACAGGGACAAAGTCAAACCCTTGGGAATGTTCATCAGAGCACCACGGGCTGCCTCCTCACCCATGCACAACTTATCAGGGTCGTTAAGGATTGGCAGACAAAATTCCTGTTATTAAACCTCACTTATGTATTCCGGGGCAGTGACTGCAGCTCTTGCTTAGGTGAGTGTCCTACTGAGGTAAACAAGAGATTAGACTGAGCAAAGCCTTCAGCAGCAGCCAGAATCAATATATTCACAACAGGATCAAAATCCAGTCTGTCTTCAGCTAAAGGACAAACCAGAGCATTTCTAATTTCCAGAAGTTATGGAATGACTAATATGGAAAATAAGAATGAAAAGCAACAAAGCACAATTAGAAAAAGGTGTAATTCTTGAAGGTACCACCTCTCTAGGATGCAGTCAGCCGTGCAGGACTCAAGGCTGTCAGAGAACCACCTTGTGCTGATTTAATTCCTGGGTGCCCCAGAAGAGAGCATTTAAGGTGCTTGATTGTCAAAGTATCCTTGCCATGAGGATCAATCACACCGCAGTAAGAGACTGAACTAGACCATCTACGGAATCCAAAGAATCGTTTGAACAGTAGGAACTCCTTATCCCTTGCTCATAATTGCCCTGTGATTGCACAGGTACAATTCCCTGCACAACTGAATCGACAGGGGCTGGATTCTTCAGACACACCAAGTCCAGTTCCTCCCTGTAACTCTAGACTAAGACTCTTGACTAAGTAAGAGTTAAGTTTAATGTGAGAGTGCAGTCTAATTTTCCTGATCTAAATTCCAGGTTCAGGAGTATTTCAGAAGCACTTCTGGACTCTGTGTGGTACAAAATCTGTCCCCAAGCTTTGTTATGTTACCTGTGTGGAAAATGCTTGAATGTTGACCACCACTGGATGGGAGAAGAACTGCTGATCACTGACCTTCAAGGAAAACTGTCCTTTCCTAAATGAGCCAAAATATCAGATAATAAAAATTAACAAAATACTCTTGCAGGACCCAGAATATTACATAATCACTAAAAAGTTCACTAACATTACTCATATGGGAAGACAAAGCACTGATTTGAAATGTCAGCTATTCTCTGCTGAAGAAAAATGTTACTTACCTGGCTTTGGAACAGAAACTCTCACTTTTCACTGAATTATTGAGGCTAGAAAAGATTTCTGAGCTCATCAAGCCCAGCTCAGGACCTAACACCACATTGGCCAGACCAGGGCACTGAAGGCTACAGTCAATCTGTCCTTAAACACCTCCAGGGATGGGGAATCCACCACTGCCCTGGGCAGTTCATTCCAGTGTCTGATCCCTCCTTCTGTGAGGAAGGGCTTCCTAACATCCAACTTAACACTCCCCTGGCGCAGCTTCAGGTCCTGACCTCCCATCCTGTCACTAGTTGCCTGGGAGAAGAGCCTGGCTCCCACCTGACTACAGCCTCCCTTCAGGGAGTTGTAGAGAGGGATAAGATCCCTCAGAGCCTCCTCTTCTCCAGGCTGAACAACCCCAGCTCTCTCCTCATAAGACTTTCCTTCCAGTCCCCTCATCAGCCTCACCGCTCCTCTGGATCTGCTCCAGCCCCTCAACATCTTTCTTGAAGTGGAGGGCCCAGAACTTCATCACTTTTGGCTTCCTATCCATTTTTCAGTAATGCCACCTGATAACCTTGAACACTGACACTTCACTGTGACTACCAGGTAGACAAAAAACTGTAATAACCATCCAGAAACACATGCTTTAAGTTCAGTGGACATGAGCTAACCTCTGGCATCAGGACAGCATCAAAGTCTCATTGAAGACAATGGATCAAAGAACACCCTGACAGATCTGGGCAGAAACTGAGAACAATTCCACTGACAACAGGCTTTATGGTGATGCCAATCAAGTGTGAAATTTGGCAGGATGACAATGAGCTTATTGCCTGGCAGCAGGAAAAATCTGCTTCCTTGCAACATGCTTGCAGTGTGAGCACTGCCAGCTACTAATCACCACTAATTATCCCAGGACACTAACACAGCTCATCCTGCAAGCAAACAAGTAATGGCTGAATGCAGATTGCACTGCAGAGTGCTGACACCATTGGAGCATCTTCCCGATGGCGTCAAGAACCAGACTAATACGGCAGTTTTAAACCTACAGCAGAGTATCTGAAAGGGGAGACAGACTTTAGGACAGGTTTGAGAGCTGGATCACAGTTCACCTGGACTTCTCCTTGCTGTGCATGAAGTAGACCCTCCTCTCCTTCACATCCTTGCAGGTGAAGTGGTTGCCTTTGCTCAGCTGCAGCTGTTGCCTGTTCACCACCATCACCAGTCTGCCATTGGTGGGAGCACTGTCGATATGGAACAAGAGCTGTCCTGTGTCACCATCCTGATCACACATACCCAGTAAGGAGAGATTGAGGGGCTTCACCCCGCCAATTCCAACAGTGAGGATGCTGTTCCTGCGGAAGCTCAAGGGGTGCTTGCTGGCTACAAAGAAAGAAGGGGGAAGTATTAATGACTGAATTAGAGCCTGAAAACAGCTGCCAACTTTTAAGAGTCAGTGTGAAACTGCACAAACCTAAATTCCAAAAATGCCACTGCATGAATACTACTGCTGGCCTGAAAATCTGCCAGATGCCTGCCAGCTGGGTTGCTCTGTCATTTACACTCACCTTCTTCACACTCTCTGGTCCGTGTATTGCCATAGAAACCCTGGCCACAGGCGAGAACACAAATCTTACTCTTCAGAAATGTCGTGGTGTCACAGAGGTGGCACAGGCTGCTACTGTCACATTCCAAGCATCCAGGAGGACAAGCTAGATTGGATGAAAAGCACAACCCCATTGAGACACTGCAAAATTAGTTCAGCCACTGGTGCGCAGAGCTGGCCCTTGAGGTCACAGCAGAAACACCTCTGCTATTTGTCTTATCCACCTGATCAAAATAACCACAAAGAATAGGCAAAGAGTTGGATAAAAAAGTCATTAAGAAGTTCCCTCCTCATTTGACCAGTTTCTCATTGACTACAGAGAACGTGAGATGACCTTCCACATGGAAGAAACATGTTTTTAAGTGACTGTTGTTCCAATTTGAAAGAAATCCTCCAAATACACAGTCGAGTGTGTACACACACGTCTTTGTCAACCCATGAATACAACTGACAGCTTTCTAAAAATGCAGGTTCAATAGGAGAGAAATGCAGGTTCACAACAGGAGAGAAAAAGAAGGGTACAGAACGTAGACTACCACTCTGGTACCTCTTCACCCCATCTCACCTGTGCACTTCCTCTGTGCATGGTCTGTGTAGTATCGCTCCCCACACTTCCCAACACAATGAGTGTCCAAGAGATAGAAGGGGGCTTCGCAAAGGCTGCACTGGCCTGGTTGGCGACACTGCAGGCAGTGTGGATCACACCCTAAAAAAGCCATATGTAAAGGCGTCAACTCAGTGGCACTTTCTGCAATGAGCTGTGACACCCACCTCGCAGGAAACCCAGCTCTAATTGCTTCAGAGAGATGTGAAACTAGAACATGTCCCTGTGCGTAAGCAAGGGAATATGCTGGGAGTTGGCATCAGAAGTAATGCTCAAGAAGGACTCACTCTGGCATGTGTCCGACACCCAGTAGAAAGCTGCAGGGCACTGTTCCAGACAAGCTCCTTCGTGGAGAACATAGCCCTCCATACATTGCAGGCAGTCGGTCCTCTGGGGACCTTTACAAGCGTTACAGCTCCGGTCACACTCTGGAAGAACCCAAAAACAAGTCAGTGCAAGGCAGCCCTTTCTGGGGTGCTCACCCTAAATAAGTGCTTGGGGGATATCAGCCCTAGGAGCAAAAAGCACAGCAAAACCACTAAAAAATACTAGAAAAAGCAGAAAGATTAATTTATACTGTGTGCCTTAAAACTATGAGACTTGGACTAAGTTCTGATTATACTAAATGTGAGCAGGCTTGGCTCCTGTGCAGCAATCGGAGCACAGATTGTTGCCCATAAAGCCTGACTTTATCCTGTAAGCAGCAGTGCTCCTTTTGGCCACTTGGTGCATCTGTATCAGCAATTAATGACAGACATACTTGGCTGATGAGACGAAGGGGCAAGAGCAAGAGTGGGCACAACAAGGACTCACTGAGGTGAGCTGAACCACTTGAACAAGTAATTTGTACTACATCCTGGTCTTAGTGGTGTTAGCTGCAAGAAAGCTGCGTTATCCTCACTTATTTCCATTATGGAACACTCTCCTTGGGAGTTCTGCAAATATCTCAAGACTTGTCTTTTAAATCACTCCAAGTTGTTGCTTCTGCCATCGCCCGGTGATGCAGTATTTCATGAGACAGAGAGAAGCAGGTAAGCACATAAGGCCCTATAAGCACTCTACAAAAGATTTAGCCGCTAAGTTTCACTCATTATTCAGCTGACCCATGACTAAATGAATCGCTGGACCTGACCCTCGAAAAGTTTGCTGGCTCACTTACTAAATCATTTACAAAAAGAAGGATTTGCAGTAATCTTATTTCACTGAAAGGCTCAAGTGTGTGACAGCAGACTGCTGGAAAAAAGGGAAAACCTTAAGAGACTTGCAAGCGCTCTGCATCTGAAAAATTCCAACCCCCCACCCCAAACACACTTCTTAAAGCGGGTGGGTTTTTCACCTCTGCAAGTCTTGCTGGAAAAATCCAGGTAATAGTGCTGAGCACAGCTCTCATACTGGCATTCACCAAACAACAGGACCTTAGCTGGATCTCTGCAAGATGTACAGCTGGAGGCTGATTCACAGCTGAGGCACTGGCTGTTACAAGCTGTGGAAAGACAAAGAGGAAGAAAATAACCGTAATTACTGAGGCACCAGCCAACTGTACAAGTGAAACCAGTATTATCCTGTAGTCTCACTGTTCCTCTGTTCTGAGAGACCCCTGTGGAGAATTCAGAGTTGTCTTAGGATCTTATGATCCTTTCTGTAGCCTTCAAAATGTTCAAAAGCCTCTTTCTGTTTGGAGTAGAGTGTTGTGGCTCCTCATCTTGCCTCTTACTCTCCTCTGGACAGGTCAGAGTAAAAGGGAATTGCAGAATCACACTGTCCTTGTACTTAAATCTCCAAAGATTTTTCCGTGTCTCTGTTTCTCACGGCAACTGCAGGGCAGCCAAGGGATCAGGGCCAGTCAACATGGGTTTATGAAAGGGAGACCTTGCTTAACCAAACTGATCTCTTTCTATGACCACATGACTCACCTTTTGGATTAGGGGAAGGCTGTGGATGTTATCTACTTGGACTTTAGTAAGGCTTCTGACACAGTCTCCCACCTTTCACCTCCATAACATTCTTCTGGAGAAACTAGTGAATCATGGTATAGACAAATGGGTTAAAAACTGGCTGGCTGGCTGTCCCCAGAGTTGTGATTAATGGGGTGAAATCTAGCTGGTCGCCAGTCACCAGTGGTGTCCGACAGGGATCAGTTTTGGGGCCAGTCTTGTTTGATATCTTCATTGATGATCTGGACGTGCAGATTGAGAGCACCCTCAGTAAGTTTGCAGACAACACCAAACTATGTGGAAGTTTTGATCTGCTTGAGGGTAGGAATTTCAGAAACATGTAGATGTGGTGCTTCAGGACCTGCTATAGTGGCAGGCAGGTAAGGGGTTAGTTTGTGTTTGCCAGTCAATCAGGTATTTAGATTTGTTGTTGCTGTTGTAGGGACTTGGGAGGGTCCTTCCCAACCACGATTATTCTGCGATTCTATCATTCTGTTTTTAATAATTTTCTTTAAGCAACTCACGTTTCCTGATTCCAGACCGAACTGAAAAACTTGCTCTGATGCTGGTGAGATAAATCAGCAAAAAGGTCTGAAAACACAGCCCTGAGTGCTCTAATTAAAGAATAAAGCACAGCTGGCTATTTTTCGGGAAGAGTAAACAAAATCTCTCAGGATTCATCACAACTACAGTTCAGGTGTTAAATACTGACACGCTCCTTGCCTGTATTTTACTGTGGCACAAACAATTTCTAACAAGACGTTTAGCTAAAGAATCTAGTACATGGTTATAGGTGCTCTGAAACAATCCCCCCGCTTGTGTGTTTGTCATCTAATGATAGGAGAAGGGGCAATGGGTGTGAGCTGGAGCATAGGAGATTCCACATCGATATGAGAAGGAACTTCTTCCCAGTGAGGGTGACAGAGCCCTGGAATGGGCTGCCCAGGGAGGTTGTGGAGTCTCCTTCTCTGGAGATGTTTAAAAACCTGCCCAGACATGTTCCTGTGCAACTTGACCTAGGTGATCCTGCTGTGGCAGGTGGATTGGACTAGATGATCTTCCAAGGTCTCTTCCAATCCCTAATGTTCTGTGATTCTGTTCTATCAGCATGACTCCAGATCCGCATTCTGAAACACAAGAACTTGTTAAGCTTTGCACTGTTCCTGGGCCAGCATGTTGTTTGAGTTTAAAAATACCCTTAAGTGTCTGTATGTGTTCTCAGTATCTCTCCGAACCTCATTCCAGACCTGAGTTCCTCAAAAGTGCCATGAGACTAAAATAAACACTGAAGAGGGACTAAACCTTTCTCAGCTCAACAGCCAACCTCCCCTCAAACAATTCTCACTGCCTCTAAGTGGTGGTTTTCCAGGCAGCCTGGGACAGTTTCTGTCTACATGGCTTATCAGCAGTTCACAAGTGACACCTGGAATGACAAAAATTCCATGTGCCAACACACTTTGCCCTGAGCCTCCCACCGCAAGGATTACACACACTTCTTCCATTTGCAATAAGGACATTAGAGGGGTTGAATTTGCTTGCAAAAATCTATTTGTGTTTGAGACACCAAACTGAATTCAGCAAGGGTACAGGAACATTCCACTCCTCTACCATGAGATTCTGAGAGAGGAGCTATGAATAAGGAAGTTTTCAGTAAAAAAGGGGGTTTTAATTAGGAAGAGAGATATTCTGATGTACTTAGCAATGAGAGAATCCTTCACTGCGGGAGAGAAGAGAGAATGAATATAATGTGGAGAAAACTAGCCAGAATAGTGAGAATCCCATAATTCCTTTCTTTTTTCATCTTTTTGTATTACTTTCCCTTTTTTATTACTATTGAATAGCCTTTTTTGTTTCCTGTCAATGGAAGAATGGTACAAAGTCTTGCATCTACTTCCTTGAACTTATGCAAGGTGTCTCAGTTTCTGCTGCTAAGATGGAAATAATAGTTTTGGGAGAATCATATATTTCAACAAAAGGCAGGTAAAGCTGACAACTGCATCAGCTTCCTCCTCATCAGTACAGAAATTGGGTCGAGACTGGATGACACACCGGTACCTGTACTCAGTGTGGTGCAGCAGAGTTATATATCATAAATCAGGATAATTTAAGTCAGGACTAAACAAATCTGAGTGTTCAGCTTCAAAGCATCTAAACCACTTATGCACTCCTGCATTTTTAAGTGTGTCTATTACAGCGGGTCAAAAGGGGTCATGTTTTTTATGTCTCTGGACCACATAATTTTGCATTTTAGCACATCAAGCCTAATAATGACATGAGGAGTAACCCAACTGGTGTCAGGACCAGAGTGAACATAGAATAATAAAGGAAAAGAAAGGACTTGAGAGATTCACACGGGACAGCAGGAGGAGGATAAAAAAATGCACATCAACTGCACCAGATCATTAGGAGGTAAAAATATCACATGGCTCAAGTGGGATAGGGCTGTGTCTACCACGTTTTTGTACTGAGGTTTTACATGTGGATAAAGGTAGCATAAATGCTACAGTCTTGATTATGGTAGGTAGTGGCAGGTAGCCCAGTGGGGAGGGGGTCTGCTTTAGTAAGAATTGATCAAAACCAGTCTAAACTTGTCAAGCTTTCCCAAAGCTGAGAATCCTCCAGTGACTGTGGCCACTTCTCTATGCACCACCTCAATAACAAGGAAGCCTGCACAAAAATCTCCTGCAGATCTTTACTAGGGGACCGCAAAGCCTCTCGGCTTTGAAGTCAGTAGCAAAACTGCAACTGTGTTCAAATTTAAACCATGCTGCAGGCTCTGTTTCTACAGCAGCTAATCAGCTCTGTCAGCTCACATTGAATTTTTAGGCACTTGAAATCTTTCTCTTCCTGGCAAGAGAAGCAGTAAAGCAAAGGAACAAGACAAGACATGTCAGTGAATACACTGTGGAAAGGAGAGATGGCTCCGAGACAGACACTCACGTTTGCAGATCCGCCTGTCATCCTTGAAATATCCTGGAGAACAGTCTGGCACACACATGCGGGTGTGGGACAGAACCAGACTGGTGTTGCAGGAAGAGCAGGAAGCAGGACCGTCACCAGCGCAGGTTTTACACGAGGGGTGACACCCTGCAGGGACAGCAAGAACAGGTGTTTCTGTTCAACTTACTTCTGTAAGTTTAACAAACTTATACCAAACTTACACTTCGTGCTTTACTACCCACATACTCAGCCTTACAAGATCCTCCTGTGACTCTCCATAACCAGCAAACCCTGTGACTGTGTTGAGTAAGGAACTACATTACCATCTTTTCCTTCCCATGCATTTTTAAGAGATTTTCACGCCATCCTTAACTTCCTTTCCCTCTTCCCATCCCTTTGTCTCACACTTGTGCTTTTTACTCTGACTGGGGAGACTTAAAACACCACAGTGGATGAGGCCAATTTCTCCAAATACTCACAGAAGTATTAGTCTGTTTTATGTCTTGATAGTCTTTACCTTAAGATTGATGCCACCATTACACCTATTGGGTCAAATTAATTGTGAGTGCAAGCAGGCAAACAAATCAGAGAAGGGACTGAATTACTCTGTGCTGGAGATCTTTGAAGCTGGCACAAAACATTAACGTGAGTTCTGCCACAGTCTGACTAATACAAAACTCCTTTCAAATGAAACCTTTAGACCAAAGGGAAGAAATGTTATCCCTGGGCTTTAATTTAGAGGAAGGGGAAATCTCTCTTTCAGGGGTTTTTCCAGTTAAATGACACAGACTATTTCCTACTTGTCTGAGATGTCATTTGTCAAAAACTGGTAAATGAACACACAGTTCCTGGAGTGCTTGAGAGAACCTTTGAAACATTAAGTACCAGTTGTTAGACTGGATTAGGAAATATCTCTCCCTGCAAAAGGAGCATCTACTACATCTCCATTCAAATGTGCAGAATTTGATTTGATTTCTTTCTCTTAAAATAAACCGCAAAACCCTTTGCTCAGTGCAAGACACACTGGGGTTTAACAAGTTTCTGTCAGGCACATAATAAGAGAAGCAACCTATTTCCTTCTGAGAGTCCAAGCAGCTCAGACAACAATTGGAATATGAAACCACATCAACATCTAAAAATTGGAGGAGATCCAGGGACAGGTGAAGGCACAGAAGGCTGGAGAATGAAGTGTGCTATCAGTGCAGCTTCGCCCACACAGCTGCAGCACCGCATCTATCACGGCAGCCTGAAAGGCTCAGTGAAATTGGCTTTTTGCTTTAGAAGCTGCTACGAGCAATCACCTTTTGGAACATTACTGCAGCAAGGTAAGTCTCAGTGAAAGGTCTTAGCTCCATCTCAGGTTGAAAACTTTCTGTGAAGTTGCTGCTGGTCAGGTCCTGATGTCCTCAGTACGTGCTCAGGACTAGGACAACACTGTCTGCCTTAAAGAGCTCAAGCACACAGAGGTTACTCACGTTTGCAAGCACCGTTCTCCACGTAATATCCCACCGGACAGTCAGGAACACAGTGATCCCCCAGGAGCAAGTGATGGCTGTTCTGGCACTTGAGACAGACGCTGCCAGTGTCCCGCAGGTTGGCCACGCACTGACGGCACAAAGGGTGGCAGTCTGAAGGAAGCAAGGATTAATGAACATGGTGATCACAAACAGACAAAACACAACTGCTAAGGGGAAATGCATTGCTGAGAAAACAAAAAAGTTGTTAGGGATGTGACTTGCTGCTTATCTGGTGCTGGGATTCGGCGCTGAACGCTGCACTTCCAGATGTCTGCAGGAAAAATGAAGGGCACAACCTGTGTGATCTTGTCCTGTAGCTCTTACTGCTCACAACTTCCCCCACAAACAAGGCATCTATACCCTGAAGAAGCCACTGCAGACCTCAAAGCCAAGCATTTAGAGCAGCACGAGAGCACCTCAAAGCCTCTTCTTTTCCTCATTTTTCCCCCACAGCACACAAGCTTGCGTCTCCTGACCTCTGCCTGAACTGAGATCCTTCAAAAGGTTTTACAAGAAGCCTTTTGTATGTACAAGGTGCAGTGTAAGAGAACCTGGAAGCCAAATTAATCCTTATTATGGCCATTCAGAAAATTATAAAGGAAATGACGACTGTCTCGAAAGAAATGTAACAATGAGGCTTGCTCAGAGTACCTGGCCTCTTGTCAGATTTCTGCTGAAGGTTCAACTTTCTGCTTTTGTGTCTTGTGACAGCTTTACTACAGATTATCAGGCAATCTAATTTTACAAGCTGAAGACAGACTCACCCTGGAACCTGATGTATCTGTACCTGCAAGAACCCAACAGCGACTGGAGTCTAACTGTAGCCTTGCTTCTCCTATACATGACATGCTAAAACAGTGACCCTCTAAGTTCTTGATTCCTCACTCCCAGGACAGGAAGAAGACAAGCAGCACATGCAGTTGTGTTCCTAAATGTAGTGATAAACCTCAAAACCTCCTCAGAGGGGCTACAGCTTACAGAGGTTACCATACTGCAGCTTCTGACTGTGCAGTAGTAGTCAAGGATCTTCACAGCCCAAGATGCCAAACCTGTGCTGACATCGGAGTGGCCACAGCTGTCTTCTGTCTGTGGCCTCGCTGAAGCCAGAAAGGATCACATGCAGCTCACCCGAACAAGCAGTGACTATGTCATTTTTACATATACAACATAGAGAAACTGAGGGTGTCCAAAGAAAACAGTATCTACTGTAAATAATTAGACTCTCACAAATGAACTCTTTAAAAGTTCTACTAAACAGGGTTTCACACCCCATGGGTTTTTCTGGATGTCAGTGCAGCACAGTTATCTGATCCCTTAGACTTGTCCCATACTCAAACTGGATCCTTCAGGGCTTGTCACCACCTTGCTTGTAGTCCCAATACCTCCATACTCATCTTTTTGAGTCATTTGTCTTACACTGTCCAAACAAACCTTTTTCCTGATACCCTTTTACCTGTCATAGAATCACAGAATGGCCAGGGTTGGAAGGGACCTTAAAGATCATCCAGTTCCAACCCCTCTGCATAGGCAAGGACACCTTCACTAGATCAGGTTACTCAGGGCCCCATCTAACCTGGCCTTCAACGCTTCCAGGGATGGGGCAGCCACAACTACCTTGGGCAACTGTTCCAGCATTTTGCCACCCTCACAGGAAAGAATCTGTTCCTCATTTGTTTAACCTAGATCTCCCCTCTTCAAGTCTGTAACCCTTTTGCCTTGTCCTCTCACTACCACTCGTGTAAAAAGCCCTGCCCCCGCTTTCTTGTAGCCCCCCTCAGATATTGGAAAGATGCTAGAAAGTCACCTTGAAGCCTTCTCTTCTCCAGGCTTGCTCAGCTCATCCTTACAGGGAAGGTGCTCCAGCCCTCTGATCCAGTTGCTCTCCTCTGGCTACCTTCCAGGAGCTCTATGTCCTTCTTATGCTGGGGACTCCAGAACTGAACACAGTGCTCCAGGTGGAGTCTCACCAGTGTAGAGTAGAGGGGCAGAATCACCTCCCTCGACCTACTGTCACTGATTCTCTGGATGCAGTCCAGGTCATGCTTGGCTTCCTGGGCTGCAAGCGCACACTGATGACTCTGGTTTAACTTCTGGTCCACCATCACCCCCAAGTTCTTCTCCTCAGGGCTGTCCTTAATCCTTCCTTTTCTCATACTGTATTTGTGCATTTGACCCATGTGTGGAACCTTGCCCTTGCCCTTGCTGAACTGTCTCTAATTTCTTCCTTACCTATCCACCTCTTTGTAAAGAAAAACCCTCAAACCACCTTACCTGGCACTGATCTTCCTGACACACAAGTTTCATAGTAAATTACAGAATAATTATATGCAAAGAATTCCATTTCTAGATGTACTTTACTTCCACATCATCTTTAGGATTCTCTCCACAAGTAAATGCAAAGAGTAGCTATTAAATATTGTTCTCTTGCCTATAAAGACAAAGAAAGTTGTTTAGGGAGACCAAATCATCTCTGAAGTGGTTGTGAACACTTCTAAAGGAAACCAAGGCCATTTCTGGCTCTCAGTTCCACCACTTGCTAAGCAATCAACCACTCGTATTGTTTAAATATACTTTCCTTCTTAATGGCTCTTTAGGAAGAAGAATTTCCTGACACAAGTTTCATGCTCTAAGTTTAAGGACTGGGGTTTACTACTTCAAAGCAGCACTTAAAACACGACATAATTCACAGATGTGTCAGCAGGCAAATGTTCTCTACCAACTTCCAGTAAACCCAGAAAGCAAACAAGTATGGTTGCTTCAGAAGGAGACCCACAAGTGTTTGCAGTTGGATTTGGTTATTGGCATTTTTGCCTCCTTTAAAAGACTCAAAAGGGAATTTGTCACATAAACAAGCAAGATGAGCTCCTGGGGAAGAGCAACCACGTTGGGAGGGACCTCTATGCATCTTCTTAAAACAGTGGGAGCTTCTGTAGGTGGTGTAAGAAGACAGATCCAGCTGGATGGTGCCTGGCACTAAAGAATCTAGACCAAAGTAGGGAAACAATCTTTATTTTTTCCTCTGTTAGCTCAGCTCTTAATTTAGTTCATCACCCAGTTAGAGGTCAATGTGTCAACTCTGATTCGGTCACTACACAGTCCTTTTCTGCATTTTTCTAACGGCCCTTCCACTGAGCCAGGGAAAAAGACCAGTGAGAAAAGCCTCAAGGTCAATGAGGAAACCTCAAGACCAACAAGGAAACCTCAAGGTCAATGAGGAAACCCCAAGGCCAACAAGGAAATTCAAGATCAATCAGAAAACCTCAAGACCAATGGGGAAACTGAAAGACCAACAAGGAAACCTCAAGGTCAATGAGGAAACCTCAAGACAAGCATATGATTCATTGAAATCAGAACAGTAAGGGCAGGGGTTTATAAGCAGCACAACAGTTTTAACAACTATTTTTCAGACTGGTGACTGCAATGTTTCCTGAACCTGAAGTCTTGGGTAAGAGGGAAATCGAAGAAACTAGGAAAACTGGTCTAGGTGATCCTGCTGTTGCAGGGGAATTGGACTAGAAGATCTTTCAAGGTCCCTTCCAATCCCTAATGATTCTATGATTCTATGAAAACAAAAAAAGCAGAAACCTCAAGACTCAACAGGGAACTGCTAAAGCCACAAACATATTCCTGTCCATAGACTGTGCCTATCAAAGACAATGAATCAAGGGAGGACTCTTAAATATGAGCACAAATTGAATATGCTCAAAGCAGAGCCTGGAAACTCACTGATCTTCTGAAACATGACAGCATTATGTCTTTCTTCTGCTTACATCTGAAATGCTTATTAAGACAAACTTCCCAAAACAAGATAAACAAGATCTTCTTTTTTTTTAATCCATTAACAATGTAAATATTCCAGTCCTCATTCAGGTAACGTGTACAACAGCAACATCAATTCACAGGGAATGGTTTCAAGTGACAGTTGGTTTTCTCCATCATGCATGAAAGATTTTCCCCCGTGGGCCCATAAACTATGACAAGAGGGTGTAATGCATAGCAGTCCCTTTAAGTTGTAACGTGGTTCTGCCTGGAGGGTTGAGAATTGGACATAAATGGGAGGATAATTGTAAAAAAATATTGCTTCAGGAAGCAAAAGAAAAAGCTTTGTTAGATTCTTATGCAAGTCATATATTATGCAAGTGTCAGGGGTTTTAATGTTCTCTTTTATGGGACAGCTGCTCTTTAACTGGTAATTAATAACTTGCAAGGGCAAATTTAGCACTTCAGTCAGCGCTGAATAAGAAGAATGAGTGAAATTTAACAACCTGGATGTGGAGTTCTTTATCTCTAGCAGAACAGCAAGACTAAGGTCAGAACTGGGAGGTGGAAAGGGTCTCCTTACATCTTTACAATATTGTATGTGGAAAGTTTTCTGTCCCAACACTTCATACTGACACTCAGTGACACCAGTCACTGTGAACCAGCCTTGAAAACATGTTTTGCCCTTGAGAAGACGGGTTTCCCAACAATGAACCATGTTCATGACCTACAGGACTTAGAAATAAAGCTTATTAGTTTGCAAGGAAAGGAGGTATCACCAAACTGCAATTGCTTTGCAGCCCAGAAAGCCAGGCAAGGTTCTCTGCAGACAATTCATCACTGTCAGTGTAGTGCATCCGCAGGTCAAACTTTGGCCTCCCCATTGCCTGAGTGAACCCATTGTTTCGTTTCTGCTCCTCATTATGGCCAGGCAGCGTGATGTCTACCTAATCACCTGGGATTTGGGGAGCCCATGACACCTCATCAAACTCACAGGTAGCAGCAGCTTAAAAGGGACGATAAAAGCATGTAGTGAGCAGCAGAGTGACCCCTCCTCAGAAAGAATCCTGGGGTTCTGATTAATGGCACTAACTTCCTCCGATACAACTTAAAGCTGAAAGACCATGTTTTGATAATGCAAAGTAATGGGAAAATAAAGGGGAATATATAAAGTGCGCACAGCCATGATATGAAGGAACATTAATAAACATAGTTGTAGCCCCTGAAATTTTACAGGCCACAGACAGCTCAATACATTGAGACATTGAATTACTTCCATATTGTAATTACTTGACTGTATGAAACATCTCGATGCCCCAACCTCACTTCTTGTATATTTATGGGGTTGTACAATACTTTCAGTCAGCATATTTTGTGACCCCTCAGATACTTTATTCCCCTGCCTTTCTTTGTATTTGCAGAGAAAACAATGGCTACTGTTAAAAACTAAGATGAAGAAATGGTTTAGAAAAAATATACAGAGAGCAAAGAAACAAGTCTCGCACCAAAAAACCCCAACACACACACACACACACACATATATATATATATAAGCAAAAGGAAGTCTCTGTGAAGGGGAATCATCTGTTTTAAGTTGAGAACAATAGCCTCTGAATGGGTATATTTATTACATCTGATGTATTTTTCCCTTTTCTTCGGATTCTTTATCTCACTTGGAATTGTTCAGCCTAGATAAAGCCTCACACATCGTCTCTTGGGTTTTTTTTGATTTAAAAAAATGGTTTGATAAAGCTCAGAAGTTGTTGGAGCAGTTCCCAGGGTATGTTTATAGATGTCTGCATGATGGATTAAAAGCCATTTTTCTTTTTTGAACAGAGAATTGCAATCAGTGGCTTAAGTGTAGACACCCAGCACCCACAAAGTAAAACTCCTACATAAAACCCTATTAACCTCCCACAAATGCATACACCAATGCTAGCTGAGTGATTTTGTTCTTTAGGGTCCTATAAACATCTTCTCTTACTTATAGCTGCTCTTACTTACCCACACAATATCCCACCAGGTTGAGATACTGCTCTTCCTTGCAGTTAGTCCTGCACTTGCCACTTGCTAAAGCTGCATGGGGATGGCAGGTTAAACACTCCAGGTCAGAAGGGCCATGGCATGTCTTGCAAGATGGATGACAGGCTAGATAAGAAAACCAACACTTGTTGTTATGGTCCATCTTAAACTCTCCCTTTCCAGAAACCCTATAGTCATTTCTTCTACAAAACATTCTTTAGACATGGAATGATCTAATGGCATCAGTGACTGCAGATTTGTGGCCCTTACATCCTCATTTTGTATAAACAAGAAATGAGTTGTCATTTTTACAAAGTGACTTGTTCTCTGCATTAATCAAGGTATGGATCCATAGAAAACATGAAGAGATCACCCCTTTTATTCCTCCCTTCAGTAAAGGCTTCGACACATAAAAGAGAGCATGGACAGGGGAGATAAATTAAACATCTTGTGATCATATGAACAGGAGTGAAAATCTGGGAATATTCCTGCATAGAGACCTCCCAGACCAAAACCCGTAAAACAAAGGAAAAAGCTGTTCCCTCTGTCTATTGGGCATATTCATAGACCTAACAGCTTTCTTCTTGTACCTGCAGAATCCCTTCCTTCTAAATCCAGCCCTGTAGCCAGGAGTGAATGAAAACCAAAGTTCATTGTCTTATGGACAATATTCTCATGCAGTCTAACAAACACAGACCATTTTTCTGTGGTGTCCAGCGTATTGCTGAAAAGAGATGCAAAACATCTTCAGGGAAACAGTCCAGAGGAGCAAAACTGATCACAATTCATGATTCCAATTAGAAGGAGATTCCATTTCCTGAAACTGAACTCTCCTATTCTCCCTTACAAACACTTAAGTGGCCTCATATAAATCTGACACCATCTCTAATTACGTTGAGAAACACATCAGGAACTGTGCAGGCAATGAAATGCTGCAGCACAAGCTGCAAGCGCCCGAACTATGCACTCACAGGAGCAGTGATTTTTGTGGATGAACAGCCCCTCTGGACACTCTGAGAGGCATCTGCCTTCAAGCAGGATGTAGGAAGACAGGCAAGCCGTGCAGTCCTGGGCATTGCTCCCCACGCAGCGCCCGCAGGAGGGGTGGCACTCTGCAGGGAAGGGAGAAACATGGAGACAGAGAGACAAATTAGCTGTAACTTATCTTCGTTGTTGTTCTTAGAGTACCACTGGACTGCTTTTGGTGATGAGGGGAAGGGATTTCCTTCCACGGGATTCTCTGCTTGGGGAAGGCAGAAAGGGCAGAAGTACCAAGGGTCTATAGAAGACTCCTTGAAGATAAGACAAGCACAGGGACAGCTGTGTAGTTCATTTATTTTTGCATTCACATCTCATTACCAAAACAAAGCTAAGATGCATGATGCCCGTAAAACTGTTCTTCTCTCTAGATCTCTGGGGTTCTACAAACTTAGCAGATTCTGAAATCACCCTTCTCTACCACTCTACAGTTACTCCAGGAAGGATCTTCTCTGTCTTCATGATTATAATGAGCCATTCTGGAGCCAGAAGGGCAAATATACATAGAGGCAGGCTGGCCACCTGACTTTACAGCATGTTAACCTACATGTGAACATACACAGGTAACACAGCACAACATGCATCTGTGGTGGCTTATGGTCTGTGTTGGTCACTGTTAATGACACAATCATTCCATCCCAGAAAATGGCACTTCTTCCTCTATGAAGATTGCTTAAGGCAAAAAAACAAAAGACCGTCCACAGACTCTTTCCATCAAGTTGAGATAAAGAGATAAAATGAAAATAAATCAATTTTAAATTGCATCTACTTTTAGAAAATCGTTTCTGAACAGGAAGAAACAGCCATCAGCTGCATCACTGATATTGTTGTTACTATTATTTTAAGTGCTGTAGACTCACTGTCTCTACGACTAGTCCTTCAACGCAGGAAAATCACTGCCATTTCTGAAAGTATCCTTTCTCCTTGGGCTTAGGGTGGGCTAAGATGTTCAGTCTAACCTCTCAGCCTGCTTCTCTCTGTGTTATTTTTAAGATACTGCAAACACTGGTTGTACAAATCTTCACGCTGGCTGCCACAAGCTTTGTAGAGTGGATCAGACTGGTTGGCTGATCTACCCAGTAAACTTATATCCCAAACACACACCACATCAGGCTCTTTTGCAAACACCAGCATTCCTGGAAATGCTTCCTACTTGATATTTCAGGCACAGAAATGGCATATGTGCTGCAGGGCTTGTATTGAGAAGAGCTTCCTCAAGAGAAAAAGACTGCTGTGGGATGTCTTGACCATCTCCAAGGCCTAGTAAGGAGACAGCTTAGTCTTTTCTGAAAAGGATTAAGGGTTTGATCCTGCTTCAAAATAAGTCAGTGGTAAAAATCACAGTCTCAGTTCAATTAAATGAGAGCTGAGCTGTGCACACTTGAACTCAGTTGTTTCAAAAATGTGCTTGAATTGTTTAGTGATAAATTCTGCCTAAGAGTCAGTTTTTCCTCCAAAGTACAATTCTCAAAGTTATGGAGTTTAAAGGAGCTCAAAGCACATAAGAATCGAACATCACCCAAGATCACCCTGAACACTAAAACCCAGCAGAGCCCTGTGCCAAAGACTTTGAATGGTTGTTCATTTGCTGTTCCCATCCTTCTACTCACGTTTGCAGACTCCTGCACTATCTGTGTAGAACCCAGCGTGGCAGTGGGAGAGGCAGACGCCGTTCACAACACCTTCTGCAGGCTGCAGGACATCATCCAGCAGCCTGCACTGCAGGCAATGAGAAGCCCCTGGGCCGATGCAGGTATGGCAGGATTGGTGGCAACCTGTGAGAGGAGCAGAGTGCAGTCAGGGGTATAGGCTGGAGGATGGTGGGAGAGAAAACAACTGCTTTGGACCCTCTTGTTCAACCCTCGTATCCCTGTGGATGGTCTGATACTCGAAGAGCTAGCAAAGAGCACAGGCTTTGCAGAAGCTTGCAAGCTAAGGAATCTGTTCTGTAAACAGACAAGGTGCTGTATTTTCTATAATGGAATGAGGATTGCAGAAAAATACTTTGACATCTTTCCCTCCTCCTAGCCCCAAATAACGGCTCTTTATTCCAGAAAAGTTGATGAACAAATTATGTTGGGGGAAAAACTCCTGCAGTACTGTGCCACAGGCAGTCAATTTTCCTTTAATTTCTGGAACCACAACGGTGAACACAATCTCACTGGGAGAAATAGCATGAAATGACAGTCTGAAGGGCTCAAAGGAAGCATTAATTCATCTTTGAAACTTTTCAGGTTTTCCACTGCGGCAAAAATGACCTCAGTCATCCCCAAGACCACTAAATCCTGCAAGTGTGGACGCACAAAGTGTTTGAGTACAATTGCTTCTTCTGGTACTGGCTACTCTGTGCACAGCCTGTCAAAAGCCAATACAGGTGCTTTTGGTTTACTTACTCCAAGCACATAACTTACCCTTGCAGAGGTCATGATCCTGGTAGAAACCCTGTCCACAATCCTGCAGGCACTGACCCTGGTTTAATGCCAGAGGGAAGGAACAGGAGGTGCAGTGAGTGGCCAGAGGTCCCTCACATGTAGAGCAGGAATCGTGACAAGCTGATAAAGAGGCAGAACACAGACAACTGAAATAGCCCATTTTTTCTCCTTGTTCCTGATAATAGTCTCCTCCAGCCAACAATGACAACTCCCAAGAGACACAATATTCAGCTTTGTGAACTAATGAGAGTAACTGCTAACAGCAATAGCTTTCACTCAGGCAGTGTTTTGAATATGTATCTCAGCATGTCTTAATATGCTTTGCAAGACAATTTAAAACAATCAATCAACAGTGCACCAAACAAAAGAAAAGAAATAAAATTCTCTGTCCCTACTGGTACTGCCATGCTCTTAACATTCCCTCCCCACAGGCAAACACTGGGATAACAGAAGGTAAGATGTGGAGGGTGACTTGAGGGCCTCAGAAGAAGGTCATGCAAATATGCCTCCTACCTCTGCATCTTCCATTGCTGCTTGGGAAATACCCATTTGGGCACTGTGAAATGCACTTCCCATCGTGTAACAACTTCTCTGAAGCACATCTCAAACACTGCGGCTGCTCTGAGGAGCACGTCTCACAGAACTGGTCACAGGCTGCCAAGGAGAACAGGCTCATGAATGAAACGTACTCAGTAAGCCAAGAGAGCCACAAGCCCTTTTCCCCCCTTCATGATTTGTGTGACTTAGGTCTTCATTCACTCCAGCCATCTCTTCTCCCTTTTCTCAGCAAACCTTCCCAGCTCCCAAGGCTGCTGTGCAGGTATTAGTTACCGTGATGCTGAATTATAATAAAATGTATGGAAACCTGCTGGCAAAGGCCATTTTTCTTTCCGTGGACAAATGGATTTGTTAAGCCCTCAGAAATGACTGAGGCTTTCAAGCTATTTCAGTGAGGGGACAAAAAACCCCCTTAAATCTTTCAGCATCTGATTAGCTTAAATGAATTGATAATCCTACAAACAAACAGCAGCTTTCCTCATCCGATATTTATGCACAGGGTGCATCTGGCTTCTGAGACATGAATAAAAACACAGTTGCTGTGCAGCTAAATGAAATATTGATCCCTTTTTCTTTTTATTGCAGAGCGTTTGTCAAACTTCTTGCAATGAAAGGAAGAAATGGGGATATTTACCACTGCAGATTCCGTCCTTTGTATAGAATCCCTGGCCACAGGTGGCCACGCAGAGCCCTGCTTTTAGCATGTGTGACGGGTCTTTGCAGGACAAACAGTTGTTCTCAGCAGCACCCCAGCACGAGGAACAGGACTCATGACAAGCTGCAGGAAATGAAAGCATAGGATTAATAAACAACTTGCAGGCAACTTTTTAGAAGGAAGAATTTGCAGTAGTTCACTTCTTTACAATGTGAAACCCTACAGGTTGGGCTGTGAGGGAAATTGAGCCCACTGTGGTTAGTGTTTATGGAATGTGTGAGGCAGCCTCATGTTAAATCCTCTGCTTGCAGGAACTGGACAAATTACAGTTCTTTCAGCTATTACATATTTTTTCTCAGTTACACCTAAATATGTTCCAAAGATGTTCTTCAATTTATTATTTCACAATAAGGCAGGTACCTGATTGCACTCCTAGACCACAGCAGGTGGGAGAAGAGAGAATGCTCTGCCATTTGCCCTGTATCCACAAACAGGTCTGAAGTTGCAGCCACCCACGAAAAACCCACCTGTGTGTAGACTCTGTGTAATGCAGGAATCAGTGGACACAGCAGCTGCTCATCCATGTAACTAAGAGAACTTTTACATACATAAATTCTGACCACATTTGGAATACAGTGTCCAGTTCTGGGCCTCTCAGTTCAAGAAGGACACAGAACTGCTTGAGACAGTCCTATCTAGAGTCACAAAGATGATGAAGTGAATGGAACAATCTCCTTGATGAGGAAAGGCTGAAGGAGCTGGATCTCTTGAGCTTGGAAAAAAGGAAACTGAGGGGTGGCCTCATTCATGTTGATAAATATGGAAAGGGTGGGTGTCAGGAGGATGGAGACAGGCTCTGCTCAGTGTCATCCAATGACAGGACAAGGGGCAATGGGTGTGAGCTGGAACATAAGAGGTGAGGGTGACAGAGCACCGAACAAGCTGTCCAGGAGTGTTGTGGAGTCTCCTTCTTTGGAGACGTTTAAAACCCACCTAGACATGTTCCTGTGCAACCTGATCTAGGTGACCCTGTTCTGGCAGGGGGACTGGACTAGCAGGTCTTTCCAGGCCCCTTCCAATCCATAATGTTGTGTGATTCTGTGACACAGAACAGTGACAAAGCAAACATGTTCCTGCCTCTTGCCTCTAAGTGGGAGACAATTCATCCTCTCCCCAGAACAGCAGAGAGCTAGACCATTTGCAGTGCAAACAGCCATAAGTCTACAGCAAACTAGTGATCACCACTACTCCCATCTCACTCCTGTTTGTGACATGCATCATCCTGTAGCTGAAAGGAGCTTCCCCTGACTCCTATAGTAAGTGCTGTCACCAGTATCAAGTGCATCCAATCGTGGCTGATTGTAACATAGAGAATACCAAACATCCCTGTGCCAAGGGAAAGGTTTGTGCAGGCATTTCTGCTCCAGTCGATCATTTCCCTTGCTTGCAAAAAGCCGCATCTCATTCCAGCTTGGATAAATCTCAGGGCACGTCTACACTTGCAAGTTAACTGCAGGGTGTGAGTTCATGCTGTAAAATTCCTAACTACTGAAATGTCCTCGCTTCACCTTCCAGAACCAGTGGTTTGCTCCTCTCTGAGCTCACTCTGAATTTCGAAGTGTTTTTGGAAGAGTTGACACAAGGGCTCAGATCCTCTCATTAAAGACTTCCCAGCTTTGCAAAACTATCAAGTCCTCTGGAGATGCTGCACCTTCCCAAGAGACATTTTTCTCTCCTGGCAGCTTGGACTCCAGATTCTTCAAAACACACTTTTGGTGAAAGCCAGGCTGGTTGTGCAAATGGCTTCCTCCATGTGCCATTTACTGCCTGCACTAGACCAAGAGCTCCTGAGTGCATTCTCACCTCAGCCTTTTCTCTCACGCAGCTGCTCAAGGTGCTCCTCTGTGTTGGTCAAAATTACGTCTTCACCTCCCACTGTTGCTGGATTTAAGTCTACTATCAAAAACACCCGCACTGGAAGAGCACTCCAGTAGCTCTTGAGCCAGTCTGCAGGCTGGAGGAGTCAAAGATCTTACTTCTCTCTCTCTCTCTCCCCCTCCAGTTCCCAGTTGGCTCTCACTGGCCCTTGTCAAAGAGCCCGCAAATTCACTCATGAATATCATGGCAGCTTTTAAGTATTCTAGCGAGGAAGGTCATTCTAGAATGGGGATGACTTTTGTGTATCTCAGCCATGAAAAGACTACAGTGAGAGAAGCAAAGATGAGGTACAACCTATCAAAAGTCATTGACTCTTCTGAGAAGCTGTGGTGAATGTGGCATTCCCCTACAGATACAATCCTTCAGTTCTTGTGCCTGCAGCAACAGGCACCTGGCAATTTATTTTCACATGTTTGAAAGACATTTTTGTCCTGAGTCCAGCAGCTAGTAAATCTCAGCCAGTATCTCCACTCTGCCAGCCAGTTGCAAGCAATGGACACCCCAGCCTGGAGGACCTGAGTTCATGCTGTTGGAGCAGCAGCCCCAAGCCATCCCTGCCCTGTGTTTATGGATCCTCACGCATACCATGCTTGCAGAAGGCAGCCTGGGCTCTTTCAGCACTGGATTGCTGCCAGACTCAACAGCTGCTCCTCACCCACACAGCCAGTCACCAGCTCCACAGGGGAAGCTGGTGAAGCAGGGAAAAGAATGGAAGCTTTCAGTGAGCCACTGTCAGCTAAAACATCTTTGCCTACAGCAACTAAGCGGCTGTGTGAAAATAAATCAACAGATGTGCCTGCAGCACCACCAGGAAACCCTTTTCACTCTTCCTGGCTAGTTACAGTTCAGGTTTGTAAGGGATGATTGGCACTGCCTCCTCCCTTTTTGTTGCGGATACCAGACTCACAAGCAAGCCCCTGCAGCTTAAGCAGACACTGCTGCTGAAGGGAAGATGTTCCAAGGAATAGAGTTGCAAAGTGATGTTTCTGTTCTTTTGTGATTGACCAGAAGTCATTGAGTTGATTAAGGATCCACTCACCCAGCTGTCTCCGTTCTAGTTACAACACTCTCAGGTTTGACAGCAGCAAAAACAAACGGTATCCCAGCAAGAACAGCTTAACAAGTCACTGCTTGGCTTTGGGAAAGCACAGATGGTGTCCAACCACCTTTAACCTGTCCTCACTGTGAGCTGGAGAAACTCAGCTTAGTCACATCCAGTGGTTTATCCTCAAGATGAGTCTCCACAGCCAGAGAAAACCAACAGGTCATGAATAAAAATCCAAGTGCTTTGCTACAGAGCGAGCTGGGTCTGTTAGCGTCAAGTTACGCGTTTCAACATTCACATTTTGGAGCATCAAAGCAGAAAGCTGTGAGTTCTGCCCAGGCTTTTGAATAATCTTAAAAACATAAATAATTAAGTTGGAAAAATGCAGTGAGAGCACTGAGTACTGCAAGTCCTTCGAGCCATTCTGTTCTACCAGGGATTGGATTTATGCCTGCCTTTGCCTGTAACATGGAGTTTCTTAACTGTTTCCACTGCCTGTTCGTGCCAAGGAAGACGTAATCTACTACTCTGCTCTAAGCCTGACATCCACTGAGCTATGATCTTTAAATACACTGATACATAACTGGACCTATCAGCTTTTATCATCAGCTTTACTTTTTCTGTAATCATTTTAATACTTTACTGAAGCCGGTGGAGGGTTGGGGGTAAGAAAACAATACTGGTGTAAGACAAAATTAGGGCAGAGATCAAACAATCGAACTCTAGGAATCAAAATAGATTCAATTAGACCAGATGTTGTCAAACACAAATGAAAGGAAAGACTAATTAACTGTGTTTTGTTACAATGCAGACAAGTCTTCCACACAACAATAGTGTGGAATAAGAAACCTGGTCTTAAAGGTCTTTTCATCTCCAGAGCAATTTCCTCAAGGGGGAGTTTACTGGAACAGTAGCAATTAACACAGTCTAGTTCATCCTTTCTGGTGATTTTGGAGCACACTTATTGTAGATGTTAAACCCACTACAGGAAAAAGTATTTCTGAACAGTCTGAGGCTTGTCTGCACCATCAGATTAGAGATTTGTACAAATAAAGAGGACACAAAGGCAGAGTGAATGGCAATGAATTATGGACCGTATCTGAAATTTAAGAGTTACTCCACTGGTTTGACTTTATGCAGAAAACGCAGCCAGGCAGAACTAAAGTAAATTGGTTTAATTCCCTCGAGGAAATAGGAACAAATTTTCCCAGCAACTTTCAGCTACAAGCATGCGTGACTGCAAATTTGTATGGAATGTACAACCGCTAATCTACAAACCAGCAATAAAATGAAACATTAGCCTTTCCCCACTGCTTCAGCAGTACATGGGCACTGCCAATTAAAACAGGAGAAGCAGGTGGAAAGGAAACAGTAAAATAAAACCAAATGAAGTAGAGGATTACATGATACTTAAAACTATAAATTCTTTTGGACTGGGCCTCTCTCTTCTATTTAAACTTGCTCAGTGGGGTCTTGGTCTACAGTCATTGCTAGAGGAAATAAAAGTCCTGAAACAAATGGTCAGCTCTTTGAGGAAAAGCTCTTCAGAAAATAAGCTGGACTTGCAATCTGAAGTGCTTTTCCCTGAAATCTGCCAAAAGCTCCTAAACCTGTCTATTTCATTTTAAGCAGGAGGGCTAGTTCCAAAGAAATTAAAGCCAAGTTAGGCGTGTGCGCTGCACATTTGCTGAATCAGAGCTGTAGAAAACATAAGAAGCCTTCTAGAGAGGCTGACATCAAGAGGAGAAAAGTGTTACCTTTCAAACAATTAAACTGTCATGATGAAAAAGCAGCTGCTTTACAGTTTGGGAAAAGCACGATTACTTCAAAGGAGCGGGGAAGCTCATAAAAGCACTGTCGCGCTTCCAGCAAAAAGAAACCTTAACTTCACAGTCTTATTTGCAGTCTTTCCAAAAGGTTTACAGACAGAATCACAAAATGATCATGGTTGGAAAGGATCTCCTAGATCACCAAGTCCAACAGCAACAAAAAACCTAGAAACCTGAATACCTAATACCTGGTTGATCAACAAACACAAACTAACCCCCTACAACCCTGCCACTATAGCAGGTTGTGAAGCACCATGGCTACATATTTCTTAAATGCCTCCAGGGATGGTGATTCAACCACCTCCCTGGGAAGGCCGTTCCACTGCTTCACCACTCTTTCTGTAAAAAATTTCTTCCTAATATCCAGTGCACACCTCCCCTGCCTCAACATCTGACCATTACTCCTGCTTTTGTCATTAGTTACTAAGGAGAAGAAGCCAACACCCACCTCTCTACAACCTCCTTCCAGGTAGTTGTAGAAGGCATTGAGGTCCCCCCTTGGCCTCCTCTTCTTCAAACTAAACAGCTCCCTCAGCCTCTCCTCATACAACTTGTCTCTAAAGGCCTCACAAGGTTGGTAGCTCTCCTCTGGACAGCATCTCAGTGTCTCTCCTACAAAGAGGGGCCCAGAACTGAATGCAGTACTTGAGATGAGGCCTCACAAGGGTGAGTACAAGGGCACGATAAATTCCCTTCTCCTACTGATCTTGGTGTTTTATGGAATTACTAGAGGTGTTACAGCCTTAGTGAAATCAGTACATACATCCTGCTCTCTATACTAAGGACCACAAAACCCAGGCAGGTTTCCAGAAGAAAAATCTGAGTTGGAAGAGGACAGGGGTGAAAAACTGTCCTGTTTAAAGGCTGAGTTTTATTCTGACAGAACTGAACCACCAAGGAATTTTGATGAATTTTTGCCCCATTTAGTTCCTCTGTTTGGTCCTTCTTTTACTCTAGGGTGAATATTAACACCTATGTCAACAGCAGACAGAGGACAGAAGATTGGTTATCTAATAGCTTGGGTACAGGATTTGTCTGCTGGCTCGCGACCCCAAAGTATTACAGTCTTTTTGCTTTGAGTTACCAGTGCAGAGGAGCTGATCCTCAAAGTATCCTTTCCCACACGAAGTCACGCACTGCCCGTTCTTCATCAGCAGAGATGTCTGGCACGAGGTGCACTCAAACCCATTGGTACAGGCTGAGCATGTCTCATTGCAGGCTTCCAAGAGAAAAAAAAGAGCAGAAAGATGCCTTAATCCCAAATGTCTTGATGCAACAAAACTTCCTCTGCTTTAAAAGAGGCCATTTCCCCTCATTTTGGCAAAAGAGTGAGAATTTGCATTTTTCAGGGACTTCCACTCAAACCTTGGTACAGCAAGCCACAGAGAAGAGAGTCACCAGCCAGGGTGTAACCCTTTGAAGAAATTACCTAAGCAAATCCCACTGTCCTGGTAGAAGCCCAGTCCACATGTCTCTACGCAGCGTCCGTTCTGCAGCTGCTTCCTAGAGTCGCGGCAGGTGTTACAGTGATCGAAGGAGTGGGAACAGGTCAAGCAGTCTGTGTGGCACTTCACTGGCACAAAAAAAGACATGAAGGTTAGAACTATCAGCAGGGTTTACAGGAAGGCACAAAGCAACAATGAGTCCAAAATCAAAGTGAAATTCATACTTATTTCTCTTGGTGGTTCAAGGTGTGTGAAGCTTTGGAGTGCTTTTTAATCCAAGACTGCACGAAGGGAGCTAAATATTCTGTTTGTATATTGTAGTAGGTGAGAAGTTATTACACAGACTACTGATAGAAAGGATATTCATTGGGGACATGGCTAGTCAGCAATAAAAATCCAAAGTCATCAGGAATTTGTGGCTTTAACAAAGTGGATGTGTTAGGGACTGATGCTCTGGACTCACAGTCTGAACTGCTGTAGGCTGGGATTTTGCATTTCTTCCCATGCTCTCTACCACCAGCACCAAAGCTAAATAAAGAAGTCACATTTTCAAGCGTAATCAATGGCACTTGTTGATAAGAAGGAGAACAGAGAGATGCTGAGAGCGCTTTACAGCATGTCCCCTCCTCAGAAGCCTGAAGCTGTTTCCTTTTGAAACTCCACGACAATTGTATCTGAATTGTCCAAATCCCATTTTCCTCACTTTCCAACTTGTGAAGTACTTTGCATTTTTATCAGCATGCAGTAAATAACAAGCTTTACAACGTTAATATGGCCAAGGTGCTAAGGCACTCCTGGCAAACGACAGCGTAATTAAACTGGGAAGCTATTTTCTTTTGACATTAACTGTAGCACTCTGATAAAACCAAAGTTCTATGAATGCAACCAGAAGACCTACCAACACGACAAATTATCAAACCCCAGCTGAAACCTACCAAGTGTGAAATGTAAATCAAGAATGACAATATCCCAGAGAAAAATGAATTTATATGCAAAATTAATACAGAAGCTCAGGCTATCCTAATCTTCCCTAATAATTATTAACTGGCAGCCCCAGGTGAGCTCGCGGCAGACCACTCTAAGCAGGTTTTCTTCTTATTTACACTCCCAAGAAATAGTCAGGAGACCATAAACTCCCAAAACCAAAATGCAGATTCCCACGCAACCTGAAAGACTGTAAGAAACAAATGACCCCAGGCCTGTACCTGGCTTGCAGCGTGGGCAGCAGTAGCCCTTTGCCTCAACAGCCAAGCTGCCCAGTGGACAGGGTGGGCACGAGCGCTGGAAGCAGGTGACCTGGGAGTCCTGGCATTCGCATTCTCCACATGGGCCTTCATCCCATTTCTCACCGTTCTGCACAAGAAACAGCAAATGCCTGGTATTAGTAGCACAAAGTGGTTTTGCTGTGAGGCTTTCATGCCATGTCCTCTCTTAAAAGGGATAATACACAAACTGGAATAAACCTGACACCTTAGTATGTTTTCCTTTCACTTGGGTAAAGAGAGAGAGGTGTCTCAGGAAAGAAAGTGAAGCATCAGCCTTAAAAAACCCCAAATAGTATGAAACTTCCATGAGCAGCAGTGATTAGCTCCTGTCCTCATCTGTCACAGCAATGAGAGGTCTGTAACTCATACAATTAAACCAAGGTAATGAATATAATATTTCTTTTCCATTGAAGTTCAGAAGGAAAAGTTCCTTGAAAATATTCATTAAATAATAGACTCTTGTCACAGTAAAAATTATAATCAGTGGGATCCATAGGCAGAAAGCTACACACTGTTCTGGTTCTGTTGCTTCTACTTTATAAGATTAATGTCAGGCATCTTTAACTCTCTGAAATGTGCAGGAAACCTGTGAGTACGTACATTAAATATTTAAAGGGAAATGATTGATTATACCACACAAGGGGAAGCCAGGCAAAGCTGAACGCGGCAGGAGATGCACATGCTCTACGCAAGGGTGTTCTGTAAATAGTAAAAGTGATCTGCAGGCAATATTGATGGCAATTTTTCTGCTACACTTGCAAACAATATCTTTCTCAGAACTGAAGAGGGAAGAGAGCCAGTTCCTACAAACCTTCATGAGCAGAACCCACTCTTATATGCTCCAAAGTACAAGGATACTCACAGCTTTGGTATGTTCTTTGTAAACACAGAAGCTATTATTACTTGAAACACATTCAGGACAACACTTCCCATCTAAGTGAATTAATTCTTCACCCTGTGAAGAGAAAGAGTCGCTGTGATTCAAATGGAATCAACACCACCAAAAAATACCATGGAATGCAGAGGCAGAGCAGCTCTTGCCCTGGAATGCAATCTCCAATATCTCATTTCACCTTATCTTTTCACTATCCTGCTTCATCTCTGTAGGTACAGTATGAAAAATGTGCTCAGTGAATAGTGCAGCTGCAGAGCAAACCTCAGGAAAGGCCAGGGAATTCAGCGATAAGGTCATTACTTCGTCCATAAATCCTGCCGACACAGACACCCACTGCCTCCACAGCATAATCCACTGCATGTACAGAGTACAGGAATGCCAGATTTTTAGTGTGGATCACCAGGATATTACCAAGCCACTGCAGAGATCTCAGTGCTCAGAAGCTTACCTTCAGTTTGGATGTTCTACTTATTTTCCACCCCCACCCCCCACAAGAGAATTTCAAAGCACGTGCTCTATTTATCCCAGATGGAAATAGCCTGCTCTTTGTTACAACTGTACAACTCCCCAGAATCCACTGAAATAACTTTGGATTGAAAAGAAGAATTTAGCAATAGGAGAAGAGAAGAAAGTGCCCTAATTCCTCATAACTGTCTTGTGCCCATGTGGAAGCTGGAGGTTTAGAGAGAAAGAGAGAGACTCTGTCCTAGGGAACTAGGACACGGCTCAAAAGAAAACCACCTTCGGTTTCCCGACCTGGTCACAGTTTCACCAAGGTAGAACAACTAACCCAGGCCACGTTCTGGCAACTGCTGCGTATTTTTGAGAGCAGGTACAGCTCTGAGTAATGGAGGTCCACACAAAACCTAAATCTCCCTGCTAGTTCCATACATTTTGGTCTCATGGCACTGCAGACTCTCCCATCCCTGCCCACCTCCCCACCCACATACACAAACACTGGCCACAGGAAAGCTGTGAACGACTCGACTCGCCGGGGACACAGTGCACCTCAGCAAAAAAATGCACCCATGCTTCTCTGCCAAGGCTGGGAAAAGGGAGAGGCTGTGAGAGATAACTCGTGGCTTTGCTGGGAGGCAGAAATGTAGAAAAAAGTAAGGGTTTGTAAGCTAAACCTCTCTACTACTCTAAAACTCTACTCTCATGTAACACTGCTATACTACATTGGATTTGCTATATTACGTCTAGGATTTGCAGTTCATATCTGGGGCCTCATTACACTTCAAACCACTTCTGATGTGACCAGAAAATTAATAAGGCCTTAATGAAGAGATTAATCCTATGGTTCTCAGCTTCACAGCAGCTCAGATTTATTGATGCAGGTGCCTGAAAAACAAACCTGCACCTCACAAAGTGAAAAGCAGAGCACAAATATTTCATTTGCTCTGTGAGTGTGTTATTGCAATTAATGAATGTGCACCTTGTACTACTGAGGTGAACCATGAGTGAACATGACTTGAGGAAGGTACTTCATCTTAAGAGAAGCCACAAAGAGCCCTGGGGCTAATATATCTGATCAAGTGAGACTGTAACTCTTGTCTGTAACAAAGGACACAGTCTTTCTCCTGCTGGCCCCCTAGAATCACGATTCATCCAATCTAAAAGTGACAAATAACATCCATTTTCTGACAAATAACTTCACTTTTTTAGGTGCTCAGGCTTTCAGATGGGTGGTTACCTTGCAGAGCCCGATTTGAAAAAACTGCTGCGTGAGCAATAAGGCTGCGCACATTTGAACTCGTCTGTTTCGAACCCTTGGCTTTAACATCTGCAGCTATTGTTCTGTAAAATATTCCTGGCTCCTCTAAATAATGGATTCGCTGTCGGGACCCAAGATATCAGCATGAATATTAAATAATTCTCCCTACTGAGCCATGACAGCCTGCCATCATCATTAGTGTAAATGATCCAATTTACAGCCGTAAGCACGCAGGAAACTGACTGAGAGGCAACTGCACAGGCTTTTATGATGACTGACGCTTTCCACTCAGCAAAACCTGTCCGTGCATTAAGGTCAGATGATCATCTGCAGTCCTCCACCAGCGACAAGAGTCTGGGGTTGCATGCTTTGGTGAATTTTTGCTGTTGAAAAGCACAATGTCTGGAGAACCTCATCTGTGGATTCTTACTTTTTTGAACCCTCCTCAAAACAATCTAATCAGCGAATCCATCATGTCCAGATTTAGGCTGGACTTCAGACACAACACAAAGGTGCTGCTACAGGCAGAGTGCCACTGAGAGAGGAAACTCAGAAGGTTGTAGTTCCTTCCCTTCTCTCCACTTGCACTGTGGAGTAGTAGGTATAAAGTAGATATTAATGAGGGAAGGGGAAAAAAATCATCCCAAGGCCTGACAGATACAACTTGCAAGAAGAAAACCTTTCTTACCTTAGCACACTCCACTTTGGCACACTCTGCTTCCTGGCAAGCAACTCGCCCTGCATCGCACATGCAGAAGTCACAGCGAGAATGATTCCACATCTCACCGTGGTACCTGATGGTACCGTTATGCAAGCAGCTCCCCTTGGAAGACACACACTCCTCACAGCACTTGCCGGGACGCTGCACTTTCTTCTGGCCCTACAAAACAGCAGCAGCCATGGAGCAGGACTGCATGAAGCTGTGGGCATGGGCACAGTGACAGCCAGGGTCTCAGGTGGGTGATTTTTAACTACCTTCTCACAGGTAACAGAGCTGCAGGTCTCTCTGAGACATCTGACTTCTCCTCTGTGACACACACACGCAGTGCAGGTGGTTTTTTTCCACTGTTCTCCGTGCTGTTCAAAAAGATGTATGCAGCTGTTAAATACTCTTCTTAAGTCACCAAATCCTTCCAGAAATCCGTCTGTGCTGCTTATGGAATACAGTGGCTCCTTCTACAAGTCTGTATCTGATAAAATTTGCTTAAAACATGGTTATCTCTAGGTGATTGGCAAGCAGGAAAGAGCAGTGTGAGGTCTAGGTGACACTGTGGTGTGGATTTCTCATTTATTACAAGCTAGTGACACCGGTGAAACCTTAACGACAATTATTAGCAAAAATAATAATCATGAGCATAAAATGCCACACTACAGATTCAATAAAAAATGCATTACATGAATTTCACATGATGTAATGAAAGATATAAATACTTTGATTTCCACCAGTGCTTTCTCCTCCATCAAAAAAAGTGTTAAAAGTTCCTAAACTGTTTCACCCTGCAAACTTGCTTTCTGCTTGCCAGCAAATTCTTATCTATTTCTAACTTCTTTCACCTGTTCTGGCTTTCCAGGAAGACAAAAGGCAATGACTTTAGTGAGCTATCAGTACTGGCAGAAAGTCAAATGTGAGGGAGAAGGGAGAGAGAGATGTGCCAGAACTTGTGAACAACTGCCTTTTGGTGCTGTTGGTCAAAGGTTACCTGGTACACTCTTCCCGACACCGAGCAGGGCTTTGGAACACATTCTGGGCAGCATTTTCCAGGAGACATAATCATAACTTCATCCTAAAGAGAAAGCAGGAAAGACAAGTAAAATAGTAGCATGAGCAGCTGACTTGGAGCTCAGCATCCCCACTTGAAACTCCAGGCATTTAGGACACTGAAGCTCGAGATGGAGAAGAGGTTTACGCCTAGTACTGCCACGTTTGGAGGTTTTGGATATACCTGGAACCCCATCAGAACTGGTGTTCTGCTGCATTAACTTGGATGCTCTCAGGCAATTATTCTCAGCAACAACACAGTCACTTCTGTTTCCACAAATTAAATCCTAATGATTAGCTGATTAAACATTAGTGCAATCAGTCAGCAGGTACCATCAGTCTATTTGGAGTGGAAAAGGAAGAACCAAAAGCAGGAATAAATTCATTTTAATGCACCATAGTTAGTCAATGAATACTAATTGAGTATCTCAGGATGAAGCAAAACACAATTAGCAAGCACAGAAACAGATGGGTTTTCCTTCTATCTCCCCAAAAATAAGTGTTAATTGCACAAACATCTGGTCCAGTAATAGAAAGCTGGGTAAGCATCAACAGGAAAAAAGCTTATGACTGCTGCTTCTGTTTTACTCCGTGCTGCTGCTCAGCCAGAGACACACTTCAAGGGAGCTGCTGGTTCAAATAAAACAGTAAGAATTAAAAAAAAAAAGGAGTGTGGAGTACTGTGTATAGTTTCCTGCCTCTACTTTCCCCTGTGTTAATGGTGTAGATAAACTTAAGAGTGCTTTTCTGTTGGGTTCATGACTGAGTAAGTGTAATGAACGCATCTGTCCACAGCAAAGACCTTGCAGACAGAAATGTCCCAGTTCTCTCACCTGGACTAAAACCCTGAGTCACTACTCGAGCTTGTCTAACCTATTTAGCTGGTTTGTTGGTTTCTAAACAGAAAATTCCTCCCTTTTCCAAACCAGCCATTTGTCCTGCAGAACATGTGCCTCCTAATTAGTGTATCTGCATGAGAAATGGACCTTACATTGTAAGCTGATGGGTCCTGACCTGGCTGCAGAGCAGGGGCTGGCAGGAAGCTATGAAGCACTGAGTTGCACCATCCCTGCAGATGCATCTGGAGCACCGACCACGGTGCCAGTCTTCACCATCCTGGAATAATTGTCCATCAAAGGAGCAAGGCTCTAAGAAACAGGGAAACAATGGGTAATTCTCCTTTAAAGTTTTTGAATTTAATCCCTTTCTATCACCAACAACTAAAATACAGGTTCTGTGCATCTCAGAATTTAAAATAAGTCAAAGCAGGTAATGACAGTCACTATCCCACCAGTTTTCAAAGCCTTTAGTCACATGAATTAAGAGGTCTGAAGGCACTTCTCCCACTAGACTTTTAGGAGAAAAGGTAGCCAATAATGCAGCCATTTTTGGAATTTGTAAACCTTCTTTTTTGCCAGATTTTAATCTCCAACATAAAGACCATGTCTTCCCAGCAGAACAAGAAAGGACAAAAGGGAAATTTCCAGTGACCTACTAGCTTGGATCAATGAATCTAGACAGAGCCCCGTTCACATGCAGTACTCACCGCCACGGCCCACACATTTGGGACAGCAGGATCCCTGAGCAATGTGCTGCTGCTCTCCTTGTCCACATACAAGGGCTGGGCAGGCTGGAGAGGTACAGTTCACCTTCCCATGGGCACAGGAGCATCCCACACAACCAGAGCTGGCCCACTGAGTCCCATGCTGCAGCAAACACCACCATCAAAGGCACAGAAAACATGCATGTGAAGCCAGCTGCACAGTTTTGGCAGGGCAAACTCTTGGAGCTGCAGCAAGAGTACAATGCAGCAAAATGCAGCAACAACAAATGAAACAGAGGGTAACCACATCCATCTCAAGAGTAGAGTATAAAGGCTGGATATTCAAACTTATCTGGGCATTTCAGCTTTACTTTTTAGTTTTGGACCTGACCTGTCTCTTGTCAAACAAAAGAGTCTCTGAGAGAGCAGGCCTGGGTTCATTGTGAAGCCATTTTTCTACGTTTGCCTATTGCTTGACACGATCCATTACCTACCACCCATGAATCTCTTTGTTTTTTTCCTTATCTGCAGACACTTATTGTTATTGTTTTGGCCTTTTTGCCCCTCTACGTGAAGCCATATCCTGGAACATGCTGTCTGAATAATTCAAAATACCTAACCTGGGTTGCACAACAGCAATCAATCTCCACCAGGACAGATAGCTGCTGCAGTAAGTGTCTTCCTTTGGGGTAGCTAATATGTCAGGTTCAATGTGTTTTGCTCTGTTCCTCACATTACTGTCTAGTCTCAGCATCCCCAGAAACAGCAGAGTGAGAAACTCTTCTCCCTTTAAGCCAAGCAGGACACACCATTGCTCAGCAGCATTCTTTTTTGCAAGCCCTACTCACTACACTCCTGTTGTATTACATGATCTGGTGGTAACAGAATACAAGACCAATAAACTATCCTTCTCTGGCTTCCTTCACTGATATGAACGAAACAGAGCTACAAATGTCCATGCTGAGGAACATGACAGGAGCACTCACGCTGTGGATCTGTCCTTCGTGCTCGCAAAACCCTTCAACTCTGGAGGCACACTCAGGGCAGCACTTGTTGGGAGCTATTTGGAGCACTTCTCCCTAAAAAGAGACAAGAATCCAATAAGCAGTTGCCATGAAACAGGGATTTTGATGTGAATGTGAGGGTAAATGCATTAGGCCTTGCTGGACCCACTGGTCCCAGTTTAGCAAGAAAACCTATTAACTGAAACAAGTAATGCTTCATCCTTTCTGCTCTGACAGGGCATGGCCAGCATCTAAGGGATTCCCGCTCACATGGGAGTCATTCTTTGATTCTGTGATTGTTTGCTTTGTGATAATAAAAAATGAAGACACTGCGATAGCAAAAGGTTGTCTTACCTTTAACCTTTTTATTTCTAGGATTCTGCAGAGCAAGCAGAATCGTTTGAAATGTCACAGGTTGCCTTTCTCCATTTTCTAAGAAGAAACATTTTGATTTTTTCAGAAAGAAAATGAATTTTCTCGCTTCAATGTTTTTTTCTTCTGAGATCCTTGATGATCTCTATATCAACATTTAAATGGCCAAACCTTTAAGGAACTCATTAAAGACTATCCATGTTGAGGCATCACAAAGATTAATTTCACACTATAAATTTATTCCCTTGAACAGCTTAAAAATTGACACTTTTTCATGTATCCAGTGTTTTTAAATTACCATTTCCACTAGCCCACTCATTACTAGGTGTGCCAGGCTTTTTTAATTACTCTCCCCTTTAGCACAAAAATTCCTGCTGCTTCAGTTCTTGCTTTCATCAATACACAGTGCTAATAACGGGGACAGCCAGCAAGAATCAAAATTATTTCCTCGTTAATGTTGTCATACTGGAAAACATTTTAACCTGCTTCATAAAGCCACATAATTATATTGGCAGAGCCTCTTTAAAACATTCATTTTAATTGTCAGTCACACGTAACCCAGATGCTTGTGCAAGACCAATTCTGTGGCCAATTAGCTGTAACCATTAATGAAGGCTCGGACACAGGATGATACACGGGAGACAATGAAAGCTCAACCACCGTCACGACGGAGAAGGCACTGAAAAGACAAACAATCTCAGGTCTGTTGTGGTTCAGCGGAGTGGAAAGTGTCCATCTGCACATTTGAAGGAACCCCAGCTCCACCTTCAAATGAAGGGTGACTGGAAGCTGAGCTCATGCTGCGAGGTCCAAATCAGTTCAGGAGATTCCTGGTCGAAGATGCTCCAACACCAAGCCTAGCGTGGCAAAGGCAGACAAAGGCTTTACATGCTGGATTTTGCCTAGAAGTGAAAGGGCTGAGAGCCTGTGCCTGACCCTAGGCAGTCATGCATGCTCTGGGATGCAGTGGGATTTCACCACTCCCTCTCGCTTCCACAAAATCCTGCTGTGAATCAGACCCTCCAGGACCTGCAGGGAAGCAGCAGAACCCAGAAAACTCAGCTGGTGTTTGGACAGTTGCAGCCCCTTACCTTCTGGAAGTCACACTGAGGAGGTCTGCAGGCAGTAGGCTCGCAGGTGACAATATTGCTATGGCATTGGCACTCTTGGCAAGAATCTGGCTTCCAGCTTGTGTTGTTCTGCAAATAAAGATCAGTTTTGAATTAGGCCCACAGTGCACAAGGTGTGACTACTCTACACAGCAGCAAATGGCTCAGTTCAGGCTTCCCACACAAAGCATGTGGCACCCCACATGCTGATAGGAAACGCAGGGAAGTACTGACATGCCAACACTGGCAGCTCCAAATGAGCTATTGAATGTAATAATCAACATTTCTTCTTGTATTCCAAAATGCCAGAAAGAGACTGACCAAGCAGATTTGGAAATAGCTGTCTCCACCACTCAATCAGTGAATCCAACCGGAATGCCCAGAGCTAGTTCGCAAAGGTTTTCACCACCCCTGCTTGTCCCCTTCCCATTCCCTCCACACGGAGGTCATGATCCCACGCTGACACGAGCTTTCATTAAGCCACCCCAGGCCTTCATCCAGTTGCCTGAACTCTTTCCAGACTTCTTCCCTGCCGCCAGTTTCTCCAATGTCTGAGCAGCCACTTGGGACTCATTACTTTGGGTAGGACACTTGGAAAACAACAGACTTCATTCTTTTTATTCCCAATCACCAACTTCCAGCCATCTTGACATCAAACACCATCCACAGCATCCCAGAGTCGCTGCCAAGTCTGCTTGTCACCAGGCTTGTCACATGCCACTGCCCAAGTCATGAAAGTCTCATTTTCAACTGGTTTGAAAGAAAACCAGACTTTACTACTCATTTGCGTGCTGTAGCGGTTTGCTCCAGTAAGTCGATTTACTCACAGTGCATAGTATGACTTAGGCAAATAAAGATTAAAAAAAGATGATTAACCATTTACCACCAAGAATGCCCTTAGGGCTAACTTATTAAAATTGTTGAGCATCACGATAAAACACTGAAATGGACCTTAAAGGCCCATCAGACTGTTTAATGAGAGCAAAAAGAATTCCAGAAAAGTCCAGCCACTTGTTCAGGCACTTAGGCAGAAGCTCTTCTAAATTAACAAACTTAAGTTAATGTCTTGACAGCACCATCAGGAATTTACAGAGATTCTCTGTTGATGTGATGACCAACTGCAGTAACAGTAAGAGTTGGCAGTAAGGTCCAACTTGAAAGATTTTATGACTCTATGAGCCACCCTAAGACCTCTAAACCCATGACAATACGCAGCACTTGTAATATGCTTCCATGGCAAGAAGTGACATTTCATCTGTCTGATGAAACCATGTGATGCATCTATTGATTTATTCCTTCGCTTGTTTGTTTCCAGCTGGAAGGAGAATCCCAAAACCTGGAGAACACCCCGTGCAAGGATTATGTCAGCAGTGAAAAGCAGTTTGCATTTTAAAAGGGACTGCTTGCTGCATGGGGTAAGCACTGGGAGAGAAAGTGAGAGAGCAGATGTAGTGCCTCATCGTAACTTGGCTCTCCTAAATGCTTGCTCTGTGGCCTCTCCCCTTTATTAAAAAAAAGGTAAGAAAAAGAAGCATTAACATGATATAATCACAGCCAAAGCAGTCACATGGCAGGAGGGCAGCACAGAGACACCTTTTACTCACATGTTGAGACTTAAGTGCTCAAGTTTCTAATAAAAAGCCTCTACTTTGGCTACTCTCTCCCCTATTTTATGTTATAGTCTAAGCAGGTTGGCTCCTACCTGTGTGTTCACATGAGCTTTTTCTAAATCCATGGAGTATACAGCAGGAAGGATCTGCACGTGTCAGTGATTTCCATTTGCCAAGGATTAGATTAAAACCAACATGTCTCTGCAGAGGTTTTAAGAACTAAGAGCCTAGTTAATAGTTAGGGAATCCCTAACTGATTTTTTTGGATATGAGAGTCTTTCATGCAGTTTGCAGGTCTCAGCAATCAGCTCTTTCGACAGTTCAACATTTAGCTTATGATTCGTGGCTATAAAAGCTCTGGTGTTAGAAAAAAGGCTCCTGTGCTGATAGGAATAGAGATACTAAACACACAGCTGCAAAACAAGGATCTTACCTACCTGTCCCACACATTGTAAGAACTTTATAATTCACAAGTATTAATCTTTTAAATATAAGGCAAGACCTTTATGGCAGACATATTGAAGACTTGCTGAGGTGATCTTGCTCTGGCAGGGAGACTGGACTAGATGATCTTTCGAGGTCTTTTCCAATCCCTGATGTTCTGTGATTCTGTAAGTCTGTGCAAATCCACCTTCTCCAAGGCAATTGCACCTCAGCGGACAAATCATCTGCCACAATTTAAGCACTGAATTCCTATCCTGTTAGGAGAGTACTTTCATGAATGATGATTTAAGGGGCTTTTTCCTTACAAGCACTAATATAATTAACAGTATAAATAATGAAATACTACGCGCAAAGCACTTTGAAGATGGAAAGGCCTCCTTAAGCGCCCCATAGAGCCGTTATAATTTATTAATTCTTTGGATTTGCCTACATCAAAAGAAGAAATGAGGCCTAACTCAGTTGAATCTACACAACTTGGTTGGTTTGTGGAACAGGGGACAAACGAGCAAGATATCTTCATTGCTTGCAGGCACCCAGACACAAGACGATATAAAATATAACCCAAGCCACAGTGCAAGAGCATACAGAGTTTGGAGAATACTGATGAGGATTTAGGAAAAGAGGCAGGAGAGAGAGGTAGAGGGCTGCACATTAAAGCTTAAGAAGATAAGGAGGTAAGCAAGCAACCTGCAGTGAATGCAAAGAAGCTGAAGAGACAAAGAGCAGCCACAATGCTGAAGTGGGAGCCCAAAGAGCAGCTGTGAGGACTCATGGTTTGCTGTTGTCACTCTGCTGCATTAATCAGATCACAGAGACCTCCATCTCGCTGACCACTGGCTTTCACAACTGGCTGCACCTGTTTTTCCTCCACCTCAGCAAGAAATCCCCCACCCAGCAAATCAAAATAATCAGACCCTGCTATTAATACGTCAGAAGCCTCAGTAACTTGATCAGATGCCACTTAACATGGGATATCATCGCACTAGACAACAATCCATGCTTGAATTATTCTGGCGTGGAAGTAAGAAGGATACAACAGCTGGTTTGGGTCCTCCCCCCACCAGCCCCCTTTTTCATTTCTTACAGCTTCACCAAGATATTCAGTCAATCCATAAAATGTCACTGGATACTGGATTGGGGTTACTTCGCAAACTGGTGACAACTTGGGTATCGGATGACTCGGAGGAGGAACGCCAGGCTGTTTTGTTGAACTTGTAGGCAGAGCCCAGAGTAATTACGCTTTTGGTAACAATTACCAGCATCACCCAGCAGCTGCCAAGTGAGGAGGTTTGGCAGCTCCATAGCATTGCTCTCATTTATCATTTCCACTCCAATTAGTCGCCAGCACCAGGTCATTGGCAGAACAAACCTGACCGTAAGGGAAGCCGAACAAGCGCTGCCTGGTCTGTGGGGATATCCATTAATGGAGCGATGAAGAGATGAAAGCAATTCAGAGACACATAAAGGCTTCCTAGTGTCCATTCGGGTTTTGACTCGATGTTTTATCTTTTGCAAGAGGGAGCTGTTGCCGCTGCCGAGTGGATTTTCCAATCTGATATGTGCTCGCATATAATAAAACCCCGTTGAAAAGGGGGTTTTAATGGGCTTGTTCCAGCTTGCCTGCAAGCAGAACAATGTAGGAATGGTTCAGGCTCAGAATACAAACAGAACTTCAGCTGGGCTCAGTGGAAACAGGTTTTAGCCCTACGCTCCTACGAGAGAACAGAGTATAGAGCTTGAGTAACGGCACATTAGCACAAAATACGCTTTGGGAAATGAGGAACTATTATTCCCCTTCTTCCAGAGCAAGGAATTAAAAAGTTCCACAAATTAAAGCCAGGTACTGTTTCTATGGTTCATTGGTTGCAAGCTTTTCGACATTTTCTACTCATTAAGTCTCTCACCAGTTGTACCAGCCTTGTAAAATCAGGACCCTACTATTAAAACTTTTCCAGCAGTTTTAAGCTATTCCAGGGATGGATAGAGCAGGATATTCTAAGACGTCCTTAAACCACTTTGGTGCTGTTGTAAACTCAATCCTACCTTTCAAGGCAGTCACTAGGAAAGGGCTCCAACAAATCGAATACACCAAGCAATCAGGGTAGATTAATTAACGCGATTAAAAAAAATCATTAGTTCTAATCACAGTGTTAATCAGCATACAGAAATCTTTATTTAGACCAACGAGGTCGATTGTTTTTCCGCAGTAGTGTTCTGCTAGAAAGGTTAACACAAAATGGGACAGCTGAGAACAGACCTCCAGAAAATGATGCTTCTTCCCAAAATGCCCTCTGTGCAGTTTACAGTTCAGTGACTCCAAGTCAGAAGTCGTGTTTCTGCAGCGTTGTGTTTCAGTGATTCTCAGGCTTTATCCTCTGTGAATTTGTCCAGCCTTCCCCTTGAACTCATGTAAACTCGAAGCACTGACATCTTACAGCAAGATTTTGGTCCTCAAATCACACGCAGAGCAAGAAAAAGCACCTCACTTGTGATGAACGCAAGCCTGAGCCGTGCTGATACAGACAAGGGATGGAGATGAAGGTCAGGAAATAAAAGGTATGAGAACACACAGGATCCTTGCAGAAATCAGGATGGAAAGAACAAAGAGAAGAGAAAATCCAACAAGGCTTTTTCTCAGTTGCTGTGTTTGCAGATGACTAATGAGATCTCACGAAAGAGTTTCACTGTGTCTGCCCTGCAGTGGGACCAGACTTTCCTACACTCTTCTCCAGCGTTTGGCATGGTTTGCTCTGATAGGAACAAGCACATGCCACAGTGGTTCAACTAAGCCAGGCAAGAAATGTTGTTGATGCATGTCGGATCCCACTGATGCCATGAACAAACCCTTCATGAACACTCTTTTGCTGCAATAAGCCCGGAAAAGGCACTAAATAGGAAAGACGGGAATTTTCCTTCCCTTTTCTTCTGCATCTGTGGAGTAGCAGGAGTCACCATCTCCACCACACGATGCTCCAGTGTACGTACAGGTGCTCCTAAGGCAAAACACAGCTTTAACGTCCAAAAGCATCAAGGAGGTGATGCAGACTCTAGCCACTTGAAATGATGCTGCTTGTTAGAGAATCAAAGCTGTGAAGGCTGCCAGGCCTTTAGCAGCCAACATCAAACTCCAAAGTCTGCACAACTGCAGGCAACCACAGTCAACTGGTGTGGCACTGAACCACAGCCTTAAAAATGATCATCATAGACTTGAAAAGGCACAGCCTAACAATACCTTCTAGGAAGCACCTTTGGAGCCTTTTATGAACACTTTTAGATAGGAGGAGGGAATATTCTCTGTAGTCTCACCACAGAGATCTCAGAGGATGAAGTCACATCACCAGCGGGACGTGTAATTTCAAATTTGTCCCATTGTGCTGCTGAAATGCAGGCTGTGTTGGGTCAAATGCTTCAATGGTAACTGGATCCATCTGGGGCAGAACGAAAAAGACAGGCTAAGCCTTTTATCCTATTTCTAACAAAAAAGTTCCCAATATATCAGGACACAAAAATCACTGCAGTTCAGATAGCTGATTCAGCAAAGAAAGAAAATATCCTTCAGTAAGTCATTTGCCACAGACCCTTGGAAGTGAGGGATCGGGAGAAACGTTAACTGTATTTCTCCTTCTTGAAGGCAACAACGCACTCTGGAGCAATTCTGCCAGGCACTGAATTTAGCAAATACATGATGGGCATATGTAGGTATCCTCAGTTCCAAGGTGAATATTTAGGTGGTTTCATTTCACAACGCAAATCAAAGGATGACACATCTCGGATCCCACTATTGTTAGACCAGATCCGAGCACGTTAATCTCTCACACAGCTCCCAGAAAATAAACCCCTTTATGTTCTTATCTTCCATCTCAGCTCCCTGTGCAGCAGCAGATCAATAAGACCAGTTCTGAGAAAGGGACCCCCGCAAAAGTCCCGCTGAGTCATTAATCTTAGTGAACAAAGACTTCATTACAGAGCAAAAATGATTAGGAAAGGCCTAAATAAAAAGAGGTTTTGCAGGCTGTCTTTGTGTCCTCCACCAGCACCGTTTCGAATGCCTCTTGCTTCACCGGTAGCTGTCAAGACTTAACAAGGTGGTAATTTTACAACCAAACAAACTGAAATTAATGGCAGCAGAAGGTATGTAACAGCTTAGTATTTCACTTGAATACGTGGGCTCCGTGTTGCCTTCTGTTACAAATGATTAAATTAATTGACTTTGGCACTGAGAAACTACAGGCTCCAAAACAAAATGAGGCTGGAATATTCTGTAAAGGGCGAAGCTGATGCACATATTTGTCTGCTTCTTTTAAGAAAACCTGTAAGCTGTGCAATGCCAAAACTGCCATCCACCAGGATTTTCCCTAAAATAAATCAAAGGAGATTGTCTCATGATACTGAGAACACCACCAGGATCAGACAGATTGGCATCCAGCAATGCAGCGAAGGTTCAAGAGCAAGGAGAGGCAAAAAAATGCTGAGAAATGCCTGCTGGGGAGCAGCCTTTGCCAGTGAGTGTGTGAAGGCAAAAAATACCTACCAGGCTGGAAAGGGTGGTCAGAAGAAACACAAACCATCAGTCTTCAAGGAGGCAGGGAGAAGAAAGAGTTGCGTAAGGCATTTAAACTCCCTCTCCTGAGACAGATAAGAGAGGGGGAAAAAAACAAGGCATGGTTAGTCTCGGCAGCAGAAGTGCTGCTCTGTTAATTAGCATGATTGGCCATCACTCAGAAATAAATCATACAATCCACTGATAAGTGGCAGCAGTTGACACGAAATAAATTGCAGATGGCTTTGGGCTGGTGTTGGAAGAGTTAGTTGTGCTTTCACCATCCAGAACTGAAGGTTGTGGCCAAGAAAATTCCTGACTTAAGATTAAAGCCCTATAGTCCTGCGTTAAGCAGATTTATTTTTTTTGATGTGTACGTGCGATGCCACGATTCTGTGAACTGCTCTTGCAGTATAATGCCAGGCAGACATGCTGAGAAATGCCTCAGAAATGCTGAGGAGTTGCTCTGAAAATAAAATACAAACCACAAAAAACCTCCACATTTAAAAAGATTTGGCTGTCCAGAACAGAAGCAGGCTACGGGACAAACATTACCATAACCTCATCATTCACACCACACCAATTTTTCTCTCTCACCCCCTTCTCAGCGCTTCACATTTTGCTCTGAACAAGCCTGTAGTAGAAGCTTGGGCACAATTTATATGACAAGCCAGTGACAGGAGCAGGAAGGGTAAGAAAGAGCAAGTGTGTAAGCACTTATTTAGACTTGAAAACAGACTGGGTGGTCTTTAAATCTCCCCAACACTCATAATTTGAAAAGGGGACAGTTTGATACCAATGTTCTTTATTCCTTCACTGCAGTAATGCCTTATTCTAGAGAAGCTGCTTCATGAAATGTTTAATGGAGAAAAGGCTGATTATTATGAGAAGGAACTTCTTCACGACGGGGGTGATGGACAGAGCACTGGAACGGGCTGTCCAGGGGGGTTGTGGAGTCTCCTTCTCTGGAGACATTTAAAACTGGCCTGGATATGTTCCTGTGTGACTTGGTACTCTGGCAGGGGGATTGGACTGGATGATCTTTCGAAGTCCCTTCCAATCCCTAATGTTCTGTGAGTCTGTGATTATTTAATTATAATTTGCTTTTTGTTAACCATTTAAATTCTGTTTCCTTGATAAACTGAAACTAAAGTGTTCCAAAAGCACACCTCTTGGGTATAAAGCCTCAGGCATCGACAAGATGAGCAGAAGGCTTTCAGGACATCACTCTTGGTGCTGCCATGGTATTTGCTAGCTTGGAAATTGCTCACTGACACAGTGGGAGCTAATTCTTGTCATGCTGCTTCACGCTCAGACAGAAATAATTGCTGCCTCATTACAAATTTCATAATGACACTGTGATATGGTGTAACAACTCTTCCAGTTTTTATTCTGTTTGTTCCTGCTGGATTCTGACGTGATTTTTAGGTTTATTTCATCTGCATTGTCTCTGAGAAAGCCATCCTATGCCTTGATGGCTGCCCATAACATGCACAGCTTCCAGGAAGAATGAAGAGATTCAGGGGAAAAATGGCACAAGAAACCCTCTTTAGGGAGCTGTCCTCCCTACTGAATGAGTTAGGAATCTGCTGAGGGATGGTTATGGGCAGATGCTTCAAGGCTCTGGAAAGAAACTGCCCTAATGTACAGTCATGGTGAGACAGGCTGTTTTTCAGTGGCTTGGGAACATTAAAGTATTTCACTGCTCTACTCTATATTGCTGTAAATAACTGCACTTTAAATCCACCCTATAGGTGTTTAAACCCTGCTGTTAATCTCTCTCTCAAGTTCTGGAGCCTGAAGTATGAGTTCATGGGTTTATTCTGCAAGCCTAGAAAGCTTGAAAGAATCCATCATAAATGTAGCCATCACCAATTACCAGGCAACAAGCCTAAACAAGCCCATTTATTGTGCAGGGCAGTATCCCTGCCATCCTTCCTTAACCAAAAAGTTCAATGCAATCTCCTCTGTCTAGAGAAAAGGTAGAAATTGCATCTGCAAAGCAACAGGGAGGGTTACCGAAAGCAACTACTGAGGGATCAAACATTCCTTTTTGTCCCAGATTTTCCATCCCCTGAAGAGGAACACATACAGAACTTTGGAGCCTAGCTGAGAACATGCATGGTTTGAAAACAAGCCAACACGGTGGTTTTTTTACTGTTCTTAACTGTAAGATTAAGCTGGGGACCACTCCCACGTCTGCAGACACAGTACACTGAGATTAAAGTGCCCAGGAGTTACACACGCAAGTCACATCGCGTCCACCCCACCCTTCCCCACCCCTCAATTTTCACTGTGAAAACAGACTTTTAGAAAATAGAGTCTCATTTCTATGAAGAGAATTAACTAACCCAGTATAAATCTGTAGCAGAGTCATTATTACAGCTGCACTTACCCACTGGGTCTGTAAGCATCATGAAAACATGTCGTGCAGGAGGAAAGGATGAGGTTTTACTCATGTTGCCACACTGAAGGGAATGTATCTGGCACCAAGAGCAAGCAACAAAGGAAAACATGGGGCAGGAGAGCAGACTGTCCATCAGGCTCTTCACGCTATGGTCAGGGTGAAGAAAAGAGACGGCACATATTGTCCAGCTAAGAATCGCCAGCACACAGTTCCCACCACACAGCAGGGGGTAAGAGAAGATCACACCCTCTGTCCCACAATGAAAGTGTTAAGAATGTTAATGCAGCCTTACACTGTGACCACAACAAGCCCTTTCTTCCTTTCTCCTTTCTTCTCACCACTGTCTATTCATTGCTTATTGCCACCATGCATCACATTCTTAATTTTCAGACCATTTAACTTCTACTCTTCATTTGTGTCATTCTGTTGGTTGGCTCTGCTGCTTTCTGTAGCTTTTCCAAGCTATGCCATGTTGGTGCTGTCTCATTATTCAAATGTCTCAACATTTTTCAAATTACAAACTCTCTGAACCTTTTAAACTCTTCTCTTCTGAAAGGAGATACCATTTTACTCATAAGGCAGAACCAAACCTGTCCACTTTGCTGATGCAAAACCCATGCACTACAAGAGTGAAGAGTCACAGCAACCAGCTTAAGAAGGAAAATGTAAAGCTCAAACACATTTAGGGTAAAAAAACAGTATTTCTTATCTTTTCTTTCTAAAACATCTCCTGTGGATGCTGTGCTCTAATTTTTAGCTGGTCACACATCCTATCCCAAGAGCTGAGATTTTGATTTAAGCTATGTCAGTGTAATGTAAAACAACTTTAATATTTCAGAGTGATGGGCTTGGCAAGTCTCTTCCTTCCAGATGTCATTTAAATTTAATAAAGAGGCTTGAGAGAAGCAATTTATGCAAGATGGACATCCTAAAAAGAGCAGCCTGTAGCACACACCACTCATACCTTGTCCATTGCTCCAAGGGAACAGCAAATTGCATAAATTCAAATGAAGGCAACAGTAGTAGCCCAAACTGAGCTGCCTATGGAAGTTCGGATTTCTTTGCATCTTTTAAATGATGCCATTTATGATTTACCAGTGTACTGTCACACAACTTGCTTGGTCTCTCCAAAATCTCCTAACTCTGAACCAGATAAAGGCAGACAGTTGCCCTTATGAAGGCCGTTTTAGCACCTATCAACAAGCAATCCACAAATAAAGCCGTTACTCTCACTGTAATGAGAGTTATAGCTCTATTTCTTGTTATATACCAGAGTCCACCAAAGTCAGCAGAACTGCACCTTTCACTCTACTGTTCAATTTTTATCTTTTCCCAGAGATTCTTTACCTGTTGGTGTTGACCCGGTCAAGCTCTCCTCCCTCTGCTTCCAGCTAATGAATCAAAACCAAAAGCTGCATTTAATAAAACCCATGTTTGACCTTGCATCAAAGCTGTACCTTGCCCTACTTTGATCCTTCTGCAGATAAACAAAATTTAAGAAATCTCTGGTCTATAATCATCTCGTTTCATCCTAACCTCCAGGCAAACTGACCTTCAGTCTAGCTAAGGATGGGGGGCCCTAGACATGCCCTTGAATAAACATTTGGCTTGCCTCAATGACTTGATCTTTGTGTGTTCAGCATTTTACAGACACATGAGCAAGTACAGGCTTCCTCTCGTCTTCTCTCTTCTGGTGAAATTCAGGATAAGTAATCCTTCAATTACAAGCAGAGGTAAAGGATAGGTGCAGAGAAAATGGTGTGTGAAGTGTCTGTTTACATCTCCAGCCACGGAGGGAACCATTATCATCCATCCAACTGTCATGGGCCTTTGTGTTATATGGTCAGGCCATTAGGATTTAATTCCTTTACATGATATCTAAAAGTCATTTACTTGCAGAAACATGCAATTAAACGCATCGCATCGACCGCACTTGTAGGGAGTTGTAAATATCATTATGATACCTGTTTGTCAGAGCTGAAACAGAGACTCATCGGTTCATCTGAGGAAACGCTCAGCAAAATTATGCTCAAGAAGAAAAGCACTGTTCAACTGTGAGCTGAGGCTAGTCGAACAGGGTGGGTTTATCTGCAACACCATTTCTTGCTGACTGAGGACTGCTGAATGCTTAGAGACAACTTCTCCCCAGAGTGGCTTTGGATGCTGTCTGCAGAGCCCCCAAAATAACCCAGCTCCCCTTCTCTCTACAGATCCCACAGTTATAGGTTATTCTCAGTCAAGCAGCAATTCCCAGGACTCTGAGGCTGGTTTTACCTCCATTTGTGTGCAGCAGACATGGCTTGTTACCTCCCACCATGCAGAGCTGGGAAAAAATGTGTCAGAGCCAACAGTAATTTCACTGTTGCTCAAAGCTACAAAATAGGTTCCGGTGTCTAATCAGACCCATCAAACCCTCCTAGTTACTCAGGCTTGTAGAACACACACAGAGGACCCTCCGTCTCTGAAAGTTTGTGCTCCCAGCATGAGCTCTACTGTAAAAAACCTCATCAGAAACATCCCTTTTCTAATTGTTTTTATTTATACTTCCTCCAGTCAAAAGCAGGTAAGAAAGATGCAAATTAAGACACGGTTTACCCAGAACGCCAGAAAATTTACTACACTCTACTTAAAGCAAGAAAAAAAGCACAAACTCCAAAGTACCAACCTGCTGAAGCCAGAGGTGCAGTCTTTACTGACCTCCTTCTGGTAAGAACAGAGCTTTGTAGGTTCTTTGGCACTCATCCATTTGTAAGAATACAACCCTTTTAGTATTTCAGTACTATGCAGTTTTCTGCCTGTGCATGGTGCCAACAGTTATTCTGTGGAGGAAACTGTCTCACACCAAGAATATCTGTAGGAAAATATGAAGTTTAAGGTGACAACAACAGATACAGAGACATTCAAGTGACAGCCGGTTGTCAAGCGTAAGCTCATCTAACATCTTGCTACAGAACCCTCTCCTCTCACACGCATTCTTTTTCCAGATTAAAAAAAAAAGACAAATAAGTAAGGGGAAAACCTCTTCTCCTGCCAAAATCTAACCCTACACATTCCAGCATCAGCAAAAAACCCAAAATAAGACACTTAGTGGACAACTGAAGAAGACACAAATGTAAAATGTATTTTAGTCACTCCAACATAAAATGTACCTCACGAGAAGCAGACGTAGAGTCTGCTAGCAAAGTATCAAGCTGGGGAACAAGGATGAACAACGATGAAGGTAAAATTTACTACATCCAACTGAAATTTCAGTGACAGCTTTGCAAAAGACAGAGACCCACAGCAGGACCCAAATTAAAAAAAGGGTGCCTGATGGCCAGAATTAACCAACATCTCCAAGAGTTTATGCAGCTTATCCCTAGAGATGACAGTTGTGAGATACAAAAGCTCTCTCAGATGCTCTCTTGCTTTTTGCCCAGTAAAAGCTACAAAGGATACAAAGGTTTCTGAACCTTACCAAGACCCAGGAGAAGTCTCAAAACACAAAGACAGCTTGATTTGATTCAATGCAAAGGGATTATCCTGCTTTCAATAAGACTGACCTGTTCTTCAGTCATCTAAAATCCATGTTTCCTTTCTGATAAGAAGAACATCAGGTTTTGCCCTTCACAATCAGGAAAATGCCTGCTTTCAGTGAGATTTAACAGGGTTATCTTTCACAGGGTGAACTGGTGAAAAACTAAGTGAGGCCAACACGAGATTTTTCTGTTACCACGAACACCCCTGAGAAGTTGATATGAGAACAAAAAGACAGAATCAACTCTTCAATTTCTGTGAATAATTAACTTCAGTACAAGAAAACGCTCTTCTTGGAACATAACTTTCCTGAGCAAGCACAATTCTCAAAGATATAGGTAATTCCAAGGAACAGGAAGGAAAAAGGTGTCAAAGAGATGATCATAAACCCAAGGAATTCCTCAGGAATTCTCCTTTTCAGGACATCTGCAGAAGAACATCTCTTGGGCTTCACATAGTTTCCCATGTGCAAAATAAATAACCTCAGCCCATCACTTCACAATGGTTAACCCTAAACAAGATCAGCTCTGGTCATTGATCAGGGAGGAGACAAGGTGTTCTGACTTCCTAAACACCAAAAACACCTGTTACAGGTCCCGTCTTTTGCTTTCAGTCTTGACAGATGTGAAACTCGGTCTGTACTATTTGCTTGGGATTGTTTTACCAATTGTCACAGCTACTCAATGCTCAAATGTTTTCAAGCCACAAAAGTCTTTTTCTTTGGAAGCTTTTTTCTCCAGCAGCCAAGGAGAGAGATTCCCCAAGTCCCAAAATAACATCATATACTGGGGCAGAGATGCAAGTGCCATTTCAGAAAGTGCTGGCAGGGTGCAAAATCCACTGAGCTGGTACCAGCCAGGAGACAAACCAAATGTTTCCAGGTTTGCTGAACATCATTTATCAGCTACACGACAATTATGAACATGGCCGGTACTTTTAGTGATGGCGTTTAGCAAGCAGGTCAGTCACAAAGGCCCACGTACCATGTCAGTGCTCCCTGTGATCAAACAACTTCATCTGACTGAGGTTTTACAGCTGAGCCACAGAGCAAGAAGCAGAATTTCAACCTAGGTCCCCTGCAACTCAGCCACTAACATTTGCTGAAAAGGTTCTAGCGTGCACTATTCAACCCTACCAGGTGTCCTACCAGTGTCTAAACCAGGTTTTCATTCCTATTTCCCCCTAATCCTTATAGTCCTTAGTTTAGGTATAAAGCACACAACAAAAAAGAAATGCAGGAGATGGAATGTTTGCACTCACTGATCAATCTTTCCTCTTTGTCCTTGTGGACTTCTGAACTGCTGGAATTGGATCCTTCCTTCCTTCTGCTACATCACTCTACCTTTAATCAGCTCGGTTTTGTTACTCCTAAAACAAAACTACACATAACCAAGTCTGGAAAGCAATTTAACTGTCCACACACATATGAAATACAACGGTTTTCCTTCTCCATTGCCTTAGGTCATGTTTTGTGCTACTCCACAGTGGAACTTAATTGGGCTCCTTTGGTGGTACTTCATCAAGCTACACAGTCCCTGTAGAGGACAGAAAGCTGCATTTCTTTACAAAGGAAATTAAATAAAAGACTCTTCCATCATTATAACTTCTGCACAGCTTAAAAATTGAAAACAGCACCGCTAGTTAAACGACCCAATGCTCAGACCATGTAGAAACAACAGCCACAGTTTCAAGTTACTTATTGCAGTGTCTTGCTCTGAAAACTTGCAGTCTCACATTGTTTGTGATCTCAGGAGCATTTAAAATTCTTTTTCCCACATAAAACCACCTCTGCCCTCGACACTTATTGAAGTCAAGTACTAGCCAGTGGTTATAGGGAAAGAGACAGTAGTTCAAACAATTATTATCTCCTGCACTTGCAAACAAGGATTTTATTGTTTGTTAAGCTCAGAAGCATATCATTTTATGTCAGCTTTAGAAGAAGTAATGATTACACAGGGACACTCTTCATCCAGCAAGAGCCTTGTTTAAGAGCAATCTGTCCTACGGTTGTGCCTGGAGACTACGCATTAATACTGCAGAACACCATGGTGCCATGCACCATGAAAACAAATAGAAGGCTTTTCCCTCGTCCCTTTGGCAAAAAGGCCACCAAAGCAGTTTATCATTTCGTGCACGCACGCACCGAAATGACACAGCCATAAAAAGTCTGAGCGGAAAAGTTCAAGGGAAGAGGCGTGAAGGCTGCAGGACCGAGCATGACTTAGAAGAGATGTCCCAAACCAGGGCCTGCAGTCAGTAATAGGTGTCACAGCAGTCAGCCATCGGGAAAAAAGTGATAGAAAACTGCAAAAACCCGAACTCATCTTTGCTTTAGCTAAAGCTCAGCACTATTTGAAGTAATCTGAAATCCCACTGATACGCCACTCATCAGCTTTGTAAAACTGCTCAGGTTTAATCACACTCGGGGCACAAAGCAGAGGGACTTTCAGGGCCATACTTGAGGGGATGAGAGCGAGGGAGGGGAGGCAGTGGTAGCATTTGGTTGGTGTTTTCCATACTGCCAGAAGCCTGTATAATCCACTACAAAGTGTTTTCAGAGCAGGGCTGAAAGTTCCCTTTAGTAGAACAGCTTTGAAAAGAAAACAAAAAGGAATATTGCAGCCTTTTGTGACAAATTATATTCCCCTAGAGCCATCTAGTCTGAAGTTCCTTAAAGAAGACTTTAAAGACAAAAATGCATTTTAAAAAACCACCATTAGCATCAAAATGTTCCATGGTATTCCCCAAGTCAAGGGGAGCTGTCACAGGAAAGAATCCAAACGCAACCTGCTTGGCTTTTCCGCCCAGGTTAATTCTCCCTGTCTGGTAAAGAAAAGCTTAGTTAACTTAATTGACCTTTCAGTTCCTCACTACTGCAATAGGTGAGCTGCTAAGGGTGAAATTCTGAGTTCCAGATGAGCTAATCCCACTGTGGCCTCTCCAGTGAACTCTCTCCCCTGACCCGTCCTCCTCCGTGCCCTGGTTCCCAGCATCATCACTGCCGTTCAGGGAACCTGAAGGTGCTCTGCTGAGCACGCTCAACTTGCTAAAGCAGCAGAGAATTAGTAGATTTTTTCCTGATTCAGGCTTCTGCCTCTGAGGGAGGCAGGGGAAGATGTGACCACCCTTTGCTGCTGCAGCATACTGTTCCCAAGAATTTGCTGCAATATTAAATGACACCTTCACATGCTGAAATTGCATTTCTTGGACTTTAAATTAGAATATATTGCTTATAACATCAACACACAGAACTGCTTCTCTTTTAGAACACGAACCCAAGGCAGAATCAAAGTCTCCTGTAAGCCCTGTACCATAAGCAACCACTGCGGCAATGACAAAGCTGGCCTTCTGTGCTTTTTCCTCTCCGATTTCCGCAAGCCAGAAAGAATAGATTGAATACAGATGGCTACAGAATATTGGGAAGGATTTACCATATCAGATAAAACAAGACTTGCTGACTAAGAGAAACTCAGTGGACATTAGCAGAAAGTTGTTATTAATTCAGTCTACCAAGGCTTTACCAGATAAGAAGTTTAAAAGCTTGTGGTTTAAAATTCTACCATTAAAGCGTAAGAGGTAGAAGAAATTGCTTCAATGGATTTAGAGAGTGAAGGGCTCTTTTTTTAAACTTCCTGCAAAGCATTTTCCTTTCCTACCCTAGTCATCCTACCCCATTTCTCATAGATTACAGTGCTGCTCCCGAGTTTGTTTAATGAAGTTTACATAACATTACACGTACTTGATTTAGCTGTCACAGCTACCAGCTGTAATTAATCCTCCCAGGAGCTGGAACGCTGCACAGCTTGTTACTGCAAGCTGTGTTTCTAATGTGGTACAAGCTTATAACCTCCGTAATTCTCATCTCACATCCAATTTACACCGTCATAATTTCTCTGCATTCATATGGCCAGTCACACCAGCCAGCAGAGACCACGACCCACAGGAAAAGGCTGTAAATGAGCTGGATGTTCCCAGCAAAAGCAGGCGGGAAGGAGTCCTTCCCCTCTATTTTTTTCCTTCCCTTTCCTCAAAGCAAGAAATAAAGAAGGTCATAAATGATGGACAGGTAAGTTTTATAAAATAAATGCCCACCGCATCAGCAGGGTCCCCCTTGGCTGTTCTTAAATGCATTAACTTGCCTCTGGCCATGCTGAAGCACCGTCATCCTGCCATGTCTCTTAAAATATCAGTCAGGTAGGCCTCCTCCAAGTTACCAACAAAACGTTTGAAGTTCACAAGTAAAACAACCCAGCATCTACCTTCTCCTGTATCTTAGGTTCAAATAGATCAAGGCCACCTTGACAGACACACTTTAGCAGAACACCTGAACTCCTTAAACTATAAATTAAATCAAAGTGCTCCTGAAGTGCATTTTGCTGGGGGACAGATAAAAGGAAAAAAGATGGAGGAGTTTGCCCTTTTGAAAAGGAAGTAAAGGGTGGATATCAGGAGGATGGAGCCAGGTTCTACTCAGTGACACCCATTGATAGGACAAGGGGCAATGGGTGTGAGCTGGAATAGAGGAGGTTCCACATCAATATGAGAAGGAACCCCTTCACAGTGAGGGTGATGGAGCACTGGAACGGGCTGCCCAGGGAGGCTGTGGAGTCTCCTTCTCTGGAGTTGCTCAAAACCCACTTGGACATGTTCCTGTGTGACCTGATCCAGGGAATCCTGCTGTGGTAGTGGGATTGGACTAGATCTTTTGAGGTTCCTTCCAATCCCTAATGTTCTGTGATTCTGTGAAGTGTGACCAGGTCAAACACTGGATGCCTGAAGACTCCAAACAGTCCTCCTCCAATTCAGTTCTGCCTGCAGCCAGTTCTTGAGCAACAGAAACAAAACATGTGCAGCTGTCCCAAAATGCTGAGTTTACCAACAACCGCATCTCAGATTTTGTGTGTGAAAAAAAGCTCAGCAAAAGATGTCAGAAAACCAATCTCAAGTAAACCCAGGGGCAAAGAAACACAACCAAGCAGCTTTTTGATCAGCTTCCAAGTTGGCTTTTTCCTCAGAAACCTGGCACATGATAGACATACCTGCTTCTGACACTTCAAAGGTTCAAGGTATGTGCCTACCCCTACAAAGTCAGCTGTTGTGGATATCCCTGTGCCCTGGCTTTGGATCATAGTAGCGTTACCCAGCTGGGAACCACAGATAGAGCCTGGAGGACCAGAAATCTTTCCATCCCTTTCACACCTGCAGAATGAGTTTCAGGACACACCTAGCTCAGGTTCACCTTCACCACAGAGGATAATTTCCTCAGTGAGGTGCTGCAGAACAGCTTGATACAGTCCAAAACCCCTCCAGAGACACAAGATAAAAGCTGCATTATATATGACACCTACACACTTGGTCTTCAAGGTGCTCATGGTTCCTGTTTGATGGATTCTGGAACAAGGCAGTTGGTTTTGTACTGCCTTCATTTCAATGTCACCACATGTACAACGTAGTCAATAAACCAGCAACTGGAACGCAAGGAGGCCAAGAGCTCATCAGAAAATCCTCTGGAAGTCTATATAAAATGATACTAAATAAAAAGGGGAAAAGAAGAGGAAGAGAGATAGAAATGCAGTTTTCATTGCACTCCTAAAATACCATCTCCCAGTCCCTTCAGACATGTGGAGATTACCACCATCCTAGTAACAAAATTGAGTCTGCCAAGAGAGAAAACTAAACCACAATAAAGAAAACCTCATTTGACTTCTCAGCAGTCACAGCAAATTGCCTTGCCAGGAAACGGAGACATGAACACAAAGCAGAGCCAGGAGCTGTTCCCAGGGAAGCCAGAGGCAAAGCACAGATGGATTTCCAACATTCGAAGTGTCTGGGAAGGCAAGGACAATCACGTTTCATTGGAGTAACCCCACTGGAACTACTGCAGAAGCACATGCAGAGCACAAAACAGCCCTTTCTGCCAAATTCACTGGGGCGGGGGAAGAAAGGGTCTATCAAACCACCTTTGCTCCAAGGGCAACTCCAGCCATGACTCCAGCCCTTATGTTTGCTCATTAATCTATTAAAACCCATATATATCATGTTCATTTTTGCATCCAGGAGCTGGTACAACCAAGCATTACCCAAAGAGAGGGACTTCTTCATGACACACAGAGGAAACTCAGCACTGACTGTATTAAGAAAATAACAAGTTGGTCCAAACCTACCAGTCAAGCTCTAGAGGTGGTATCTTCAACAGCAAACGGCACAGAGAGGCAAAGACAGATTAATGACTGACTTTTCTCCTGTCCACTTTGGAAAACACCGATTGCTGAAGCAGTTGCCATTTTTGCAGCTTTGCTTCATGTATTAAATAAGCTCAGTGGCTTGAGGGCTGACTGCCAACATTAGGGTCAAATGCTCTGCTGGTAAAACGCCCAGCTCCACTGACATCAAAGCACCTAAAGCCTGTTACAGTCACCAAGGACCCAACCCTCTAAAGCTGGAGGGTAGGGGAATGTGGGCTCCCCAAATAGAAATACACTGCTTACATTTCTGTAAGCGCCTCTGGCCTAACTTCCAGATTCTCCGTGACACTGTAAACTGGCAAGTCTACAGTCACTGTCTCAATCACTCCAGCATCACTTTCCAGAGACTGAAAGCCTAAGGAAGAGATCGATGTTTCACGCCAGCACAGGATGGGTATTTCTCAGCTCTCTGACCTGCCCAACAATCCTTGCACAACCCCATTTTGTCACTCCAGACAGATGCTGCTGTCAACATCACCTCTGAGAGGTTTCTAAATATGAACATCAACAAATCGCAGCTTTCTGGCTTCCACATCATGTTGCAGTTGACTGTCAGGGTAAACCTAGGACAGAAACACTCAAAGGACTGTTCTCCTTCAGATGTCCTTGTCTCTCTGACCAGTGGTGCAGTCCCAGAACCACTAACTCCAATGGCCATAATAAACAAGCCAACCAACAACACATTTGGGAACTTGCACGAGGTTATCAGTAGAGCTCCCTGGAAATAAGCGTAAGCTGAAACATGTCTGTGTTTTTACAGCTCTCATAGCTAACTTAAGCAGTTGCAGCTGGCAAAACGCACAGCAGTGACACTTAGGGCACTCTAATTATATTAAATATCTAAAGCCTTTAAAATACTGTGGCGTAACCTTCTAAAGGGGGAAAGGCTCGATTACCAAGGTTATTTTTTCCTCTTTCATCTAACTGGGAATAATGGCTAAGAGGTTGTTCTACAAGATGTGATGGATTTAACCAGATGCTCTCATCATTCCTGCTGCAGCACTCGAAAAAAGAGAGCTTCTATAAATACACTGAAAAGCCAATGAATTACGGAAGCATGAAATGACTTCGGTAAGGTTAAAAACATCATACAGAAAGCACTGAAAATATTAAGCACAGAGACCTCATTGCAACTCTCACATAAGACAGCTCTACTGCTGATTTTAACGAGAAGGTTACTCATTGAAGCTGCCATACGAGAAATCATCATCTCCTCTGCCCGTACATGTGGATTTATCAGCTATTTGTAGAAGCTAAAGCCGGCAGCTGGGTAAAGAGGACACGGAGTAAAAGATACGACCTTGAAAACCAGATCAGCCCCCATGCTGGTACCTGCAAAACAAAATGCATCTTCACATGCAAGACTAAGCTCAGATAGGCTGAGTCCATTTTCTAAACTGGACAACTCCTAGGATGCTAATCGTAGCATGAAAAGCAGCTTGACTACACAGCCCACTCCTAGGATGCAAAATGTTATGCCTTTACCTTTGGGATTTCAAGAGGCTTGTCTCTGATCTCACTGATATTTCTCTGCCTGACACTGCAAGGAGAACTGACACATCTTGTGAGCTTAGATCTTCCCCCACAGAAAAAGATATGCCTTGCAATAAGGGTAGGTCAGAGGAGATGGAAGGATCTGTGTCACTCCAGCACACTCCTCTCCAGAGCAGGAGGAGATCCAAAGGTCTCGCCACTACAGCCAACAGATCCTTCAGCAACTCACCAGGATCCCATGACCTTATGGGGCCAGGCTGCTGCTAAAATGACTAAGAGAAACCAGTGTTGCGCAACACCACAGCAGGACAGACGCAGGGCTGTTAAATCATAAAATCTTCCAAAAGAAACAGCAGGACTAGTATTATCTTAATGAAGTCTGCTCAGAAGCATTAACAAACCAGATAGGAAAAAACCCCACAACATTCCAGAGGTACATGATTTCAAACTCAGTTCTACTTTTTATCATGTCACTGTATCTAGGCTCTCCTGCTTCATCTGAGTTTTTCTCTGGGCAAAATTCCATTCAGTTTATATTTGACTGTATCTCAATTTGTTCCATTTTATCTCATACAATGCTTCCAGATGCCTTTGAAAGTAACATATCATGTCTTGAAATTAGGGTTTCATTAAACTGTAAACATATTTTCATCAGGTGTATTATTTTATTCTGGGATTCTTTGTTTTAAATAAAACATGGAAACTTCAGAATTACCCCTCAGATCGCTCGACAGAAGCACAAAAATCACCTCTGGTTTGAAAGTTTTCCCCTGAGTGAGGTGCTTTGATGTTCCCTGCATCCACTACCTCAGAGCTGGCTATTAGTGTCAGTAACGACATCTCTGTCTAAATCAGAGTAGGGTTATGCATTCAGAACGAAACAAAATTCAATTAAAATGTCCCAATTTTGACCCTCCCTTAGCCATAGTATTCCAGCTGGCCACATACAGACACTTCTGATGCCGAGCTCACAGCATTAGAGGATTCATTACTGAATGATTCTGCAGTAGCTGTAATGATTACAAAACTCAGTGAGCACCGAGTATTTTATCCTAATGGGTCTCCTTAATCTACGGCTCAACAATAAATGACAGCGCTCGGAGAATTACAGTGAGTTTCCGATGGAAGCCTGTTGTATATTCCCTCTAGGAGCTACTTAATATTCACAGCAGAAATACAGACACCCGAGCATCATAAACTTCAGAGCATCTCGGCGTCACGCGGATTTCTTCACAGCCGCTTTTGAGGCTGACAGATCTGAGCAGTGATAGAAAATCAATGTGTCCATCTGGAAGAGCTTCATAGACAGGAAAAAAAAACAACTAAATATGTCTTCCTGAAAGCACCAAGGAATATCTTCAGCTCCCTGTGAAATTCAGCGGGTATGATAGCAACAACTCATGTTTACTGAAAAGACTCAGAGAATTATTTATCTGGACAACTCTAAATCAATTAACAACTAAAACTGTGAGGGGCTTTTCACAGGCATCACTGCTGGTTTATCTACTAAATCAATGAAACATCCAAACCCAAGTTTGCTCCTTCACTAGAAGATACCAGGCATGGAAAAAAACCCCTGAAAACTGTGCTGTCTTTTCCAGATTTGGAATCTGGCAGCTCTCCTCCAGGAGGAAACCATGATCAGAAGAAAACAGCCCAAGACCCCAGATCACACCAGCCTTTGATGGAACTTGCCCACATTGGTACAGAGCAAAACACCAGGCAAATCTTTGTGTATTTAGGAAGCTGAAAAAAATCTCAGACACACACACACGGACAATTGCTTGCTCCAGTGAGTCACAGCAAATAAAGCAAGCAAGCAAACTGCTAAAGCAGTTCTCAAAGCACAGAAACTGCCAGACAAAACTCTCTTCTCCCATAGGGGAGCAGTAAAGCTCCGCCAACCATCTGCTGGGTGCAGGACCTACCTCTGTGCCACCACAGTCAGAGTTTCTTTTCTATAACAAAATAAGAACCGCAAAATCTCCTGATTTTTTTTGCTCCAGCCTTACGCCTTCCTCTCTCCCAAAGCTCTGATGTACATGTGCACTCAGAACATTAACATCACTTCCGTAAAACCTTAGCAGGGTACACTTTCTTGACCGGTTCAAACACCTTTACAAGATCTGATGAACACCAGCTGGTGTTCACTGGAAGATAAATTTTTGAGTAACCCATTAAATCAGCAAGATGACCATCTCCAGATCTGTGCTGCACTGGGTGATTTCTGCAGCTCTGAATTATTCTGGATTATTGTGGATCTGGTGGATCGCTGGAACAGGTTGCCTAGAGAGGTGGTAGAAGCCTCATCCCTGGAGACATTAGAGGTCAGGCTTGATGGGGCTCTGAGAAACCTCTTCTAGTTAGAGATGTCCCTGTTTGTTGTAAGGGGGTAGGACTAGACAACCTTTAGTGGTCCCTTCCAACCCAACACACTGTGATTCTGATTGTGCTGGAGAGGGAAAAATCCATTTTCAAGTAAGCTGTCACAACTCATTCAAAAAAGAGTCAAGGGCTAGCTGTTTTCAATGAGAGAACCAGGTTGCACTCCCCCTGCCCCGTAAGACAACAGTCTGTTGCCCATTTCAGCCCTGTGAGAATACACATTTGAGGCAGGTCCCCCCAGGAGAAGTAACCTGTCCACTGGGTCTCCACTTTTAATGCATTAAAGGCTTTTTCTCCACTGGCAAAACCAGATTTCTATCATTTCTCTTCCCAATTAACTAGACTCCGCAAATGCTGCTCTGAAGAGAAAATGCAAATGAGAAACCCGATCAAGGTTTCGACAGGGTTGAAGAGCAGGAAGGAATGAGGAAGTCAGCTAGCAAAGGAAAGAGGAATTTTTCCTGCTGGGAATTTAAAAAGGAGAAATACATTACAGATTAGGAGATGTTGGTTCCTAAACAAGGCTCTTCTGATGCATCCGCAGAGACAGAAGGCACAATGACTTGTGAAATTTTTAAATGCTCGGTAACTCTTAAATTGTTGTGCTGGTGAATGAATCCATGGGAAATGCAGCATCTCCTGCCAAGGCTCTGGCATATAACTCCTATAACTGTGTCATTAAATGTTAATCATCTACTTAAGTCAGCGTTTGTGGATGAACAGCCACCATCTAGGAAGATCACTGAAACGGAAAATGTGGAACAGGGCAGCTCTTGTAAAGACCCTGATCTCTAAACAAGGCCGATGCTACATCACCTCCCACAATGCAGGGAAGATTAAAGCACCAGTCTTTCACCAGTCAGGACAGAGGATGAAGAGGACACTCCTGAAACAGAAAACTGCACCCAATAGACACACACACCCCTTTAAGAACAAAACTCCACAGGCTGCAAAAGTCAATGTGGGCAGTTCAGAGTCTCCAGCTGAAGCTCAAAAACCACAGAATTCTCATTTGGTTTATTACTTTGCCCATGTTTCTTCGGTGCCAGCTAAAGCAAAGACAAGTTGTTTCAGAATCTCTTTTTGCCACATATTTGTGGCAAAACATTAAGAACACCCCACAAAAAGAACCACTCTGACCAGCAGGTGTCCCATGCAAAGAGATATAAGCACAGAGGAGGGAAGAGTGAGAGAGCACCGAAACAGGCTGTTCAGGGACGTTGTGGAGTCTCCATCCCTGGTGATGTGTAAAACTCACCTGGATATGTGCCTGAGCAACTTGGTCTACGTGATCCTGCTCTGGCAGGGGGATTAGACTAGATGATCTTTTGAGGTCCCTTCCAATAGCTAAGTTCTCTGATTCTGTGTGATTCTGTGAACTGGATCTTAAATGCAGCGTATTCGTAGCCCACTATGGAAGGAGCTGCAAAGTCCTGGTCTCAGTTAAGTGTGGCAGATAAATCATCCCACGTTGTACGAATTTTCTTTCCTAATATGAACAACCCTTCAGTTGCAGCTTGTGCCAGTCACTGTTTTCTTCACTGAACCAGAAGGAACATGTAAGAGCAGTGTTGACCTGTCTGTGGGCACAGCCACCGCTTGTTTCTGAAGTATGAATGCCCTCACAGCACTCCAGAAACAGGAAAACCCATCAGAGGCAACAGCTTACAGAGCTGTCAAAGAGCTCTGGATCAGGGTCACAGTTTTCTACCTGAAGTATCATTCACCTTTACTTCTCGTAGGGTATGGGGATAGTTTAAGCAGATCGTTTGGGGTCTTTTAAAGACTTTAACACCAATTTTACAGCACTTTCTCATTACAGAAATTTTTAATAGAGCTGACAGTTGTGTGAGTGGGAGCTCTCGAGGTCTATAGGAACTATTGCATGGACTACATCACACCTCTTCTATTAAGATACACAACTAACCTGTTGTAGTTGGTATTCAGAACAAGTTCCAAGCTGCTACAATGCACAACAAATGTGGTAATCCTAGAACACACCAACTCTCAGCTATACTAAGGATGTTTTGCTGCCTTATGAAATGAGAGTTCATTTTCTCAGTCCAGAAAATTCACATTTAGAAATCTTTAAAGGAATTATTACATATTAAAACATGCCCACAGAAACAACTCGACTGATTAAGAGACAGGAATCACAGAATCATTGAGGCTGGAAAAGACCTTTGAGATCATCAAGTCCAGCTTATGACCTAGCATCACCACATTCACACAGGAGAATAATCTGCATCTTATACCTAAGCTTCTGACAGAGGGGTTTGACAAGATGATCTTTCAGAGTCCCTTTCAACTCCTACCATTGCCTGCTGTGACAGGGAGATTGGACTAGATGATCTTTTGAGGTCCCTTACAATCCCTAATGATTATATGACTCTGTGATTCTTTTACCTGGTACCACGAAATCAAGAGCCAACCTCCAATTCCTCTACATTATGTTTAAGAAACAAAAAGAAGGAGCACAAGTGTAGCATATGCTTTATTTGAAAAAACAAAAACCAAACACTTCTGTCTTTACTTTTCATCTTCAGTTGGGCTCAGCTTTGCAAATACCAAAAGCAGAAGGGATTTCCTACATGAGAAGCATCTTGATATCAGTAAACTTTAACTGCGAAAGGTCTGTTCTCCATCACCTTGCCCTTCCCCCTTTCACAGCCACACAAAACAAGAGTAAGTTGGATATCAAGCTCTACACAGTGCATAAAACAACTGTCCCTATTACTACTCTTTGAAGTCCTGGGAGAGTGATGGCATCTGTTTTTATCTCTTCAATGAATAAAAAGAGATAGCTTATTAGTTAACTCATGTCTACAAGGCTTCATCCATGCTGCAAGAGCAGGGAAAAGTGACCTTGACCTTGCAAGCCTCCAACACAACTCATTCCCTCCCTACTCACCTCAGTGTGGGAGACCACAGAAGAGTAAATCAAGAGAGCTCAAAGGAGAAGCCCTGCAGCAATCTGGATAATATGATGAAGGAAGATGCATGCTGCTGTAAACTAGTTTACAACTACCAGAAGTTACGGGCACGTTAGCAACAGAAATGTATAGCTCTGTTCCCTAGTGGAGCTCAGGATGTACCCTCAGGTCAAGCAATGGCATTTTGATCACACAATTTTTAACAAACAAACCAAACCAAACTGTTTTGACCATTGTACAAGTTACCAAGTGAAACCTTCAACTGAAGCCTTCAAGACTAATCTCATTTTCAATAGAAACATATTTTCCTTCTAAAGAAATTGAAGTGAAGCTCATTTTCTGTTGCCGATTTGAAATATTCCCTAACCAGAAGTACTCTGCACCTGCTAACATTTATTTTAAATAGTCACCGAATTTATTCAGGACAGCAGCTATCTAGAAGGGGAGAGTTAAAATTGGATGGGGGCAGGGGGAAGCATTTGCTATATTTATTATATTTCCCCTTTCATTTCTGACTCCACACAAGCTACAGACAAACAAATCTCATTTTAAAAGCATAAAATCGGGCTTTCTTTACACTTCTAGCAACAAAATGTACAAATGGAACTGAAAGATGTTGGCGAGCGTATCAGAAGATTTAACAGGATACTTTTTATTGGACAAGAATGTGTTATATGCAGTAACAACAGCTACTTCAAATTGTTTTCCTGTCACATAACAGTACGTGCATGAGCTGATGGAAGCTGTATTTACACGACAGGTATCTGCCCACATGTGCTTGTTCTTTTTTTATTTATTATTATTTGGTGAACTCTGCCATGACTGATTGCAGAGCAGAATTCAGAAGATGTAAAGTCAAACTATCTGAAAAGACGTAACAATTCTTCTTCCCTTTGTCTAAAAGGCATCTTGTTTTTTGACTGAATGCTAAACACAATGTCTCTTCTTAGAAGAGGTTTGAGTCAGCTATGCATTTCAATTAACTTGAATCCTTTTTCAAGCACTTGTGAAAGTAAAAAGGGTAGAAAAATTTTTGGTAGAAGCACAAGTACAGCATCATCTACTGTGGATTAAGCTAGGGCTTTGTAGTCTGTTCTTAGATTTCATTCAAAGTAGAAGATTAAAAATATTTCCTTTCAAAAAAGGCTTCTGGGCTCCTTCAGTGCTTCACAGTGGTTAAGAAAAGCCCCCTGTGTGTCTCATGAAACTTCCAAAGGAATCTGCCAGTTCAGAAATCTTACGTGCACTACCAACAGCTGTTGCAACAGACCACAACCAGGCTTTAACTCAGACAAAATAAAAGTTTACTGGAGATTGCTCAGCTGGACTTGTACTTCCTTACATCTACCAAATGTGAAGTGTCATTTATCAAGTCACACTCTCCATTTAAACCAACTCCTACCTTAATTCACAGCCCTATGCTTCCTCTCTCCTCTCTGGGCTGGAAACCATTCTTGGCACAAGCCAGCTGGCAGAAAAATGCAGACACGGGCTCGATCAATACATCCCACACACACTTACTTTCAGTGTGACATCGATGTCTCCTCATCCCCACCTACACTCCACTCCAGCTAAGAAAAAAATAGTAATAGGCTGGCTTTTTTTTCTTTTGCTAAGTAAAAAAAGTGACTGTGCTGGTTGTGTGGGTCTGAAAACTCTATCCAAGGTGAAGAAAGAGGGAGAAACAGAAACCTCCTCAGCACAGTTGGAAATCAAACACAGAGCTGTGTTTCTCCTCTGAGAAAACATAAGAACACAAGCTGCCCCATGATATACAAGCAGCTAAGTAGTCAAGCAAGATGCAGAACCTCCGTGGCGTTAACAACTCAAGCAGCTCTGCAGTGTGTGTTTTTGCTACACTTAAATGTTCAATTTATGCTCCAAGGATTTTTCAAGCGACTTCACAGTTTGGGTTTGCAGCAGAAGTGAGCAAGAGAGCCAAATGCCATAAAGCAGCGAACAGCATCCCGACAGTAACACATTAACAGCTCAACTACAACTACGTGCACAGGGAAAGGGAACAGTGAGGAAAAAAACCTCACAGGAGACAGTGTTTGAAAGCACAAAGAAGTTTCCAGAGATTTCTCCTGGAGGTTGTCAACAGCTCCATTAGTGCCCCAGGCACAGCACGATGCTCCAGGTGAGGTTGCGGTGTCTGGCCTGATGCCTTCTTGTAATTCAGAAAACCTCCCTGTTCAGTGAATACATGGTTTGTAAGCAAACACACCCAGGAGGCACAACCCTCTTCTGGAACAGGTTCTATAGAGATGACACTCTCAGCTTGCACCTTTGTCCTGTTACTGGGATTTCTTTGCTGAACGCATTCTTGTATGAGCCGCTTTCCACATATGAAATCCACAAAGTTCAGTTGTGGGCAGGAGGTAACACAACATCCTCTTATACACCACCTCTTCAGAGCACAGCCCAATTCACAATGCCAGCTGAAAACCACCTCAGGTAGGGACAAAGTCACTCAGGTGTACTCCTACCACTCACACACAAAAAATCAGTGGCACAGGACAACCCTCACTTGACAACCTTCGGCTCTGATACTGCCCTTACCTAGCTGCACAGCGCATCAGAAAGCAGCCTGAAACTAGAATCCACATGAACTTGCCAACTGCTGTGAAGACACTGATGCTCCAGTGTATTATTAAGAAAATGCATTTTGCCAGCATCAGCTTCCTCCCAAGTCACACACATCTAGCAATTCTCCCTACATTCCCTTCTCGGACCAGTAAAACTTCCCAAATCGATGTCAGAAGGCACCTCAGAAATGTAAAGTTGCTGAGCTGTTTCCTTCTTGTCAAGAGGAAGATTAAACAAGACTACACTTTGCATTTATAAAGAAGCACCAGGGTACAATGTACTCACCATAACCAGCTGAAACGGTGTTCAACTCTTGTCATTACTACATCATCAATTCAGAGGAAAACCCCACACAAGAACATCTCCTGGCCTTAGTGTGACAGTCCAACTTGCCTAGGATTGCACTGTGGTTCCTGGGGCTTCCAAGCACCTCAAAATCACATATTTTCAGGGAGCAGATAAAGGAGCCCCTGTTAGATGCAGGCAGAGCTGTGCTGAGGACAGCGGTTGGGTTCAAAAGCCCATGGAAGATTTCTAACCTCTCAGAGAGCAGTATTCGTTTTGTTGCTGTTTCCCAGCAGGCTCACAGCTCTGTGACCTGCTGTGAGATCAGCCACCCCATTTGCAGCAGTGACAGAAACCAGGATCCAAGAGTCAACAGCGCCTTCTCAAACATTTCCCCAGCGTAATTACCTACCTCAAACGACAAGCCTTGGTAGACACAGGCACCTGTGGGACAAAAAACAGAAGTCAAGGACACAGACAACAATCAAAGACAGCAGGAGGATGCAAGGTGGTAAAACAGAGGTAAAACTCACACTGCCTGCTGACAGAAAGGTTCTTCAAACGTGATAGAGATATACACCCATTCAGGGATATTTTATATATATTCCTCATCAATAAATTAAACAAGAGGTTAGAAAATAAAACCATGAGTAAGTTGAAAGACAGATTTTTGTCGTTGATTTTCTGGGCAACAGCCTTTCTTGAACTACTACACATATCTGTCTACTGAAAACGTGACAAGAATGTGAAAACAACAGCAACCCAAGAAAATCAAAGATTAAAAGAGAACAGGGGAAAAGCTGCCTCAAGGGACCACCCAGAGAACTAAGAACTTCCTTGCTGAAGACTGGTGTTTCCCATAAAATGCAGATTAAGACAAATTTGTACAGAACACCTTGGAGCTATACTGCTTCAAATCAAAAGCTCCTCCATCGAGCTGGTCCCCAGCTCAGCTCTAAGAGGCTGCAAAGGCACCACAGGGAATTATTTTCCCTTGCCAAGAAGATAAGCCACAACCACCCAATCGTTTTTTGATCAAATTCAGCAGGTACCTTTCTGCTCATGTTGACAGCAAACAAATCAAGCCCTACCCATCACATGCACAGGCTGAGCACCTAAGAAGACTAACCGCTGAAACACAGCATTGCACGCTCACATCTGCATCGTTCCCCATACACCACTTCATATTTAACAAGTGAGCTCTGGACATCTGTGGTCGTGTCAGGTTAAATGCATGCAACTAAGACTCTCAGCTCATTTATTTACTCGACTTCTGTAGCAATTTGTATTTACAGGAAAAAAACAAACAAACCCAAACACCTGACTATACCTTGACTTCACGTTACTGGACAGGGTTTCACGTATCTGGGCAAAACTATCCACAACCAAAAAAACCCTTCAGCATTTTCTACTTTTGCTTCAAAAGGCTGTAATTACATCTACAGCCCTTTGTGCCAGGCCCTATAAACACTGTGGAAGAACAGTCGTGTGCCAAAGAGCTCATCAATCACAGAGCCAAAACACAGAATAAGGACTATGGCAGGAGGGCAAGAGCTGCTGCCTCTAATAGCCCAGGGAGGAAAGAAAAGGAATGAGAAACACCCTCCAAACTTCTGCTCTAAGTCCCACACAGGACAAGGAAACAAATACAAAGTTTTATTTTTCATTTCCATTACAGTAAAGTTGATGTTGTTTATCCTGGAGAAGACTAAGGCGGGGGACTTCATCCCTCTCTACAATACCTGAAGCAAACCTGTAGTCAGGGTGGGGGTTGGGCTCTTCTCCCAGGCAACTAGGAGAGGCAACCAGGAGAGGCAAGAGGGCAGGGCCTGAAGCTGCAGCAGGGGAGGGTTAGGTTGGATATTAGGAAGCCCTTCCTCACCGAAAGGGGGATCAGACGCTGCAATGGACTGCCCAGGGCAGTAGTGGAGTCCCCATCCCTGGAGATGTTGAAGGACAGACTGGCTGTGGACTTTAGTGCCCCGGTCTGGCTGATGTGCTAATGTTAGGTTCTGGGCTGGGCTTTTCCAACCTCAGAGGTGTTTTCCAGCCTCAATAATTCTGTGATTCTGTAAAGACTTAGATCGCTCCCTCACAAATTATCAAAGGAGATAACTAGGTTAAAACTCACCTGTACTGGACTTAGAAAATCCTTAGTTGCAAATACATTTTAGCTCATTTGTATCCCAAATTCTGAGTGAGTCCAAGCCATCGCATGCCTGTTAAGCAGCGTCCACCTGCATGATTAACTGCTTGCAAGGCTCAACTGAATGAAAGAGTTTTCCCAAATGATCACATTGCCCTTCATATACTGAAGAAGCTCATAAAGGAATGCCCACACTTTTTGCCTTAGTATTTTCATGTTGGGCATGTAGTATGCAGGTGGCTGGGAAGGTACTTTTCTGGTTTGGGGTTTTTTTTTGGTAGAGAACAAGTTAATATTCCAAGCTGGTATCTAGAAGCTCCTGAGCTCACACATACATGGCTATTTTTAGCTACTGCTATTCTTCAAGGCAAGTATACCCAATGGGAATCACAGGGTTATGGTGGGAGCAGCGTTTGGGGTGCCTGCCACACTGGAAAGAAACCAACAACCTACTGTCATTTTTGTCAAAGGAAAACCTGGAAAACCACCTGAGAGCACAAATATGCTGCACTCCCGGTATGCAACTTCACTGTCTTACAGCAGTGTAAAATCATAAGCTGACACTTAGAATCATACAATCATTACAGCTGGAAGAGATTTCCAAGTTCATCAAGTCTGACGGTCAACCCAACCCAACCCTGTCCACTAAAGCAGGTTTCCCAGTGCCATATCTACACAGTTTTTGAATCCCTCCAGGAATGGTGACTCCACCAGTCCAATCCCTGACTCTGTCAGCAAACAAATTTTTCCTGATGTCCCATCTACTCCCCTGACATAACTTGAGACAGTTCCCTCTCATCCTATTGCTAGTGACTTGGGAGAAGTCCCTTTTACAAGTCTGTCCAGAAGACTGTTTTAATGCTGAAAGAATCAGCATTAGGGATTAAGCAAAAGCCTGACACCTGCTAAGGCTCTCTTAGATGCTTTTAACACAAAATCCACATGCACCAGGGTGAGCTCAGCCCTGTTCTACAGCAAGACAAGAAGAGGCTGCTACCTGCTCTGCACAGCTCCTGTCCCCGCTGCCCGGGATGGCAGAGCCCACACCACAGCTTTTGCCTGCCTTGTGGATGAGCAGTTCATCCCTCTCACAGCCACCAACGCTCGTGGAAACTGTGGTGGGACAGCCTGAGGGCTCACCCAGCGCCCAGCTGCTCCCTGACCCAGTTCAGCCCACCTCGGACACCAGCACCACCTGCTTTCTGGGGCTGCGGACAACGAAACCCCACAAAAAACCCCAACGTGTTTTTGGGGCGTAACCACAACCCTCAGCTTGGTAGGGGGATTGGACTAGATGATCTTTCGAGGTCCCTTCCAATCTCTAATGATTCTATCGGAAAGGAGGGGAGGAGGGAAGTGGGAAGCAGCCCGGGATAGCGCCGAGACTGAGGGGAAAGCCCACAGCCCCGATCCTCCCGCCTTGATACTGTCGGAGCGAGACACCGTCCCCATCCCCAGAGCCCGCAGCCGCCGGCGGGGAAGACACAGCTGGCAGAAGGCAGGCGGGAAGCACCAGCTTCACCCCGGCTTGTGTGTGGGGAGGCCGCCAAAATGGCGGGGGGGAAGCGGGAAGGAGACCCCCAACCCGGGCTGGTGGAAGAGAAGAAAAAGGAGAAGGGAAGACGTCCCGAAATTCCCCCGCAGGAAGAGGGTGATTCCCGTCAGCTTCTCCCTGAGCGAACCACCCACCCGCGGGGCGGGACGGGACTCACCTGAGGCGGCGGCAACCAGCGCCGCGCCGAGCAGCCACAGCCTCGCCCCGGAGCCCATGGCCCGCCGCCTCCGGCCCGACGGAGGGACAGGCGAAAAGGGGAAGCGGAGGGAAGAGGGTGGCCCCGCCACCGCCAAACTTTCCCCTCACACAAAGCGGGCGCAGACCGCGGCGGCCCCGCAAGAACCGCGCTGGAGCCCGCCCCGCCCGGTCCCGCCTCAGGCGGCGATTCCCCCACGCCTTCTCCTCCTCCTGCTCCCCTGGCACCTCTCACGGGGGAGCAGAGACCTCCTCCTTCTCTTCCTCTAAGAGACCAGCCTGTCGCGGCTGCAGCCGTCCCCGCTCGTTCCAGGATCAGGCAAAGTAAGCCTGGATGTGGTGGGAAGTGTCGCAGGAATTAACCCCGAGAGTTAATTCATCGTCGCCAGGGGTTGTGAAGCTTCTTCTGAATTACGGTTTGTTTACTACAAGGGTTGTTTACTCGTCACATGGTCCCCATTGAATGAAACTTTATTCTCAGTTTCTCCTTTGTTCTTCATTTATTACTTTTCCTCCATAAAGGGAAGGGCCAGATATCAGCAGTCACAAATCAAGCACCAAAACTAAGAAAAAAACACCAACAAACCTTGCGTTCAGTTCTTCTCGCTCTCACATTTCCTTCCTTTAGGCACTTCCACACATACAGAACCCCCAGCAATTCCCAGTCCCTGGTCAGAAACTCATTACTTCACCCCTCCAGCATGGGCACGCTCAACAGAGGAGAGCTGAGCCAACTTCTCCAAGGTCTTCTGCAACATGAAAGTTGGGTTGAGTCACAGGAGAAGGAAAACCAGCCAGCAGGTTTTTTATCCATTAAACTAGTACATGCCTAGAACTGTAATGAACTAGGAAAGGGATCCCAGCGTCACCAGTTTATGAACTAAACCTTCTTATTTTTTTGCTGTCTCATAGCATCTACATTTAAGAATAATTCCTCAGTTGGGGTTCACTTTCTCATGAATACCACCATCTTGAGCTCCAAGTTAGAAGGCCATATCTTTCCTTTTAGGATTGTATATGCCATAAACTACTGTGCTGTAATTCCAGCAAGAAATGTGAGAAGTGGCACTGCTCCAAGAGTCAAATTGCAGTTGGAATGAGAAGTTTCTCAGTGCTTTATCGAGTTAATAACCTGTTAGCTATTATCAGGAAGTACTTTTAACAAAAATATTTTGTACTATATATAAATATGTATATAAATACTATTTAATAAAAATAATAGCACTGCACACACAAATATTATCCAAGTATTTCACATGGATTTCAAATACAGTAGAAACAATGAAAGGAGTAAATATGTAGGCCCTAATTTCCTTCTAGTCAAGCAAAAGTCAGGACAACCTGACCTAAAAGGTGCCCTAGCAAGGCAAGAAGGTGGAAGTAGTAAGAGCCAAGCAAGCACATACAGGGTTCCTTAACTTAACCGATGTGTAAGGCCCAAGAGCCAGCATGACCTAGCATGGTATTTTTGATTGACACCACTCCACAACAAAAATATTTATCACCTATTTTTGCTCTTGGTGAGATTGCAATTCCTACCAAGGCATTAACAGAATTAACCAACTAAATCAGGCTTAGCAAGGTCAGACTTGCTACGCTTCCTTTGCAGAAGAAAGTTGAATAGACCTCCAAGTCAACCAAGGCACTTCTTAAAGTGTTTGTTTAATAGCCAGCAGGCAAGAAATCAAAGATCCAAGCTGAGCAGGTTTGTGATCCCTGAGGGCATCCATTCCTACACAAAGCTATGTCAAGTCCTGGTGAATAGGAGAATAGCTAAAGTTGAAGTCAGTTCCTTTCTAACTCTCCAATGTACACACACAGAGAAGCAAAACACTTCGTGGTCAGAATTCCCATAATTCTGGGTCTCACCAGAGCTTTTAGAAAGAAGTAGATTCTCTATCATGTTAATTCTCCAATTCCAGAACCACTGACACTTCCATTCTTAGGGTTAAAAACTCTTCAAATTTTTACCTGGTTTAAAAGGTTGGAATCGAAGCTAATTAAGGTCTCTTCCAGCCAAAACTGTTCTATGATTTCTTTACTGAAAGGGTTGTCAGGCACTGGAACAGCCTACCCAGGGATGGGGCTGAGTCACCGTCCTGGAGGTGTTTAAGAGAAGGGTAGATGTTGCATTAGAGGACATGGTGCTAATAGGGCTAGGAAAAGTTTGGACTCAATGACCTTAAAGTGTCTTCCAGCCAAAAGTGTTCTATGATTCTATGGTTCTATGATTCTAAATACATACTCTTTTCTTTAAAGCTGCTAAGTTGGATGAATAAGTTACAGCAATTATTTTTATATGCTTTAATTACATTTCATCACTTGAATATCTAACATCCGGTAAAACTGGTCATTACATTTTTCTGTCGAAAAGCTTAAATGGGAGCAGAATTTAGTGGTAACTGAACTGGCACAGAACAAAAACGTGCCAGAAGCTGCAGCTGTGCCACAAGCAATTCACAGTTCTCCCATGAAAAATAAGCACGTACCATGTAAAGTGGGGCACAAGGTTTTTAGCAGAGGACTTAGGACTCATTCCTTAACTTCCTAAACGTGTAAAGACACTGACTGGAAGCTTGGCTTAACTTTAATGTGTTTGCAGTTGCTAACAGACAGCATTATGTTACCCAGAAGGAAGAAGGATTTATTTCTTCAATTAAAAAAAAAAGGGGGGATTTTTTTCCAATCTAAGCGTGAGATCGAGTGCTGAATGGATTTAATCTGGCAAAGAGAAAATAACTTCCTTCCGTGTTATTCTGATGTCATGATAAGGAAAGGAGATGAAATCCTCTCATGTTGCATGAAGCCAGGTACTTCCTAGTTACATTTGACTACTACATACTGTATTTCAGTCAGCCTTTTGTAAGCAAATCTGCTTTATTTACGAACTCACCTATTCAGAGAGGACAGAAGTGTTTTTAACATTAGGATTATTAATTTGACTTTCTCTACACTTGATCGCTGTCCCTCAGAAACATTAAAATATACTTGTAAAATACCAAAGTGCCTGTAGCTCAATGCACACACACACTCTGATATGGTGCTTGGCCTTGATTTATACTTTCAAGTTCTCTACCGTGCTAGGCAGCCTTTACTAAAACTTTTTACAGACACCTTGGAAAGGAAATGACCATTTGAAGGCCACGCTTTAAGCAGAGTCTGAAAGCTATACATCTAGCAGACATTTCAACCCTTCTCGTAACATCCAAGGTCACAAATCATTACTGAAATAAAGGAAATTCAAATTAGTCTTTGGATGGTGGTTCAGCTGGGGAAAACCAACACAGATGAGCACTTATGTGTGCTACACAGCACACACAGACCTTTAACTTTTGGGGAGGCCAAACCTTAGGAGCCAAGTACCGGGAAGTGCAGTTTACTTGAATTTCTACAAGTGGTATCTTAACGAAATAAGGAGCTTTTCCTTACTTCTCTTTTATTTCCACGCCAGTCAGTTTTCCTCTTGAGTGACTCCTGCGTCCATCCTGTAATCGCAGGACTCCTCCTGCTGGCAAGATGAAGCTTTCAGGGAACAAACTATTTTTAATTGCTAACACTTTTATTTAAAACACTCACACTTTAAGTTTGGGGTTGTCTAAGCCTTCTTTAGAAACACTCCCAAGTGTTTCTCCACTTTAGCAAAGATCTTTATAACTCCAGTTATAAGAAATAAATAAATACCATCAGCAGAAGTTTTGAATATGAAGAAGCCTACTAGAACAAAATTAAAGCCTGTATCTATACCAGAGTTAAATTCTGGAGGTGTCCAAGACTTTGTTAATCTACAAGCAGAGCAACTAATCTGAATTATTCACACCCCAGAAAACCCCCTTCCTTGCACTTGTTTGGAATGCAGTGTTTGTAACATCGCTGCCCTTCTAACGTCATCTCCACACCTTGATTTACAGCAAAAGCCCTGCAAAATTAGTTCGACCTATACAGATTCCAAGTTTTCTGGAGGACAATTAATTCCCATAGGAATCCAGGTTTAGGCTGAGTGTCAGTCTAATCCCTTCATTCCCCACAAATGCATGGCATTTTCTTCCTTGTTTGGGGAAAGGTTTCTGTATGTGAATCTGAGCTCACTGGCTGCTCCTCCTTAGTTAAACTAACATAAGGTTCATACAAGACAATTTTAAAAGCAGTCATACATCATGTGCGTTACTAAATGTGCTGCAGCACTCCCTTTTCTCCACAAGGAATGTGAACTTCAACACTGTTTAAAGAGTGGGGATCCCACTTTTAGAAGCAAAGAGGTTGCAACTTCAAATGTCATAACCCAGTACTTCCCTGAGAAATATTTTTGGTTGAAATGAAGCTGCCAAATTCAGCACAGCTTGGATTGTGCTGCTGAAAATTAGGAGAGAATGGAAGGGAAACACACTGTATAACACAAAGCTATTTGAGAGAAAACTAGGATTCACTAAGCAGCAGCAAGTTTTCCTAGAGTACCTTTCACAGAAGAGCAGCAAGCACAGACTAGTTAATGCCTTGTAATACATCCCTTCTCACTTCTCCATGTTATTTGGCTATAAGCACGTCCCGAGTTACCACCATTTGGCTTTTGATAGAAGGTCTTTGCTCTGTTTCCCTACCAAAGAGATATTAAGTGTTCATTAACAAAAACTCTGATAAAAACAGTGCCTCTTACTGTACAGGACCTAGAAAAACTTCCATCTTCAGGACAGATAATTTATTCATATACTATTCTGACTAATCAGAACCCCCTAAAGCATTATAATTGCTTGCAAATGACTACACTAGCATTAATTTATAGAAACCAGCAATGCCACTTTAGTTAAACCTCCTGTAACAATTAAACTGGTTTCTAATGCATACTGGCACAAGAACCACATGTACGACAAGCCCTGCTCTGCATGTTTTGCGACTAAGCTTATTAAAGGGGAATAATCTTGTGTTGTCTTCCTCTCTTTCATCTCTTCTTAGTGTGGAATGTGTGCTTCAGGATTAAAATCACTGTGTACTCAACAGCTTATATAACCCCATTTCTGTATTACTTTATCAATTAGTAGCATTGTGACACTACATGCATCGAGGGAACTTCTTCACAGTGAGGGTGACAGAGCATTGGAAGGGGCTGCACAGGGGGGCTGTAGAATCTCCTTCTCTGGAGACGTTTAAAACCCACCTGGATATGTTCCTGTGCAACTTGGCTTAGGTGGTCCTTGTCTGGCAGAAGGATTGAACTAGATGACCTTTCGAGGTCCCTTCCAATCCCTAATGTTCTGTAATTCTGTGAGAGCTGCAGGATTACACCAAGAAACCCATGCAAATAGTAACATAAGCTTTGCTTTTCTATACCAATACCCAATTTACCTTCACGTTGTTTCATGTTGTTCCTTTCAGGAACGTAATTATTATCTCTCATAATATTCCATGTATATGTAATTAATTACAAATAGAACTTTTTTGTGCTTACACACAGGCTCAAAATATCGTTTGCAGGGTGACACAATATCCCTGTGAAACAATATCCCACCCTCTGCTGAAATTCACAGTGTTACCCAACTACTTGTGACTTGTTAAGAGACAGGTCCTCAAAGTCAAGCACATGGGCACAGCTAGATCTTTTCTGTTTGTGCTGAGAAAACAACATCTGCACAAAGGAGAAAAAGGTTTCAGCGGTAAGTGATGTGCTTGCAGAGGATGCTGTACCTCAGCTGGTGAAGTCAGACATACTCCAGAAAAGTTTATGCAACAGGATTCATACTTCTCATCAGGAAAAAACCCAAACATCTAGGTAAAACTTGTCCTAGGTAATCAAATCAGTCTGCAGCAAAAAGCTTAAGTTGCTACCCCATTCCATGTTGGCATGGACTAGACTTGGCGGTTCACAACCTTCTGTACAATTGTTTCGGGTGCCAAAGGGGAGGAGAAAATACCCACAGATGTGAAACACTAAAAAAATAAAATCCAAAAGACTGGTTCCTCTTGATTTCCTCACCTATCTTTTCCAAACTTATCTGGTGCTCCAGGACAGAAACAAATTAATAAATATCTGTGTTAGGGAGCTAAAAAGGCTTTATTCTACAACTTGTAACTTCTGCAGAACAGACGAAGGAGGAGTAAAAATAAAGACGTAATCCATTCTAAAGATACAAATGACTACCATTAGCAGCTGCCTCGTAACCAATTCTTAATGTAAAAAGGAACTGAGGTAAAATAATAGGAAATAATCCCTCCAATGATAATAATTTCTCCAGTAACAGGAGTGACTTCAAGCTGCAAACAAAAAATTACCTTTCCAGACTTGGGTAAGCTCATCCCTTGTGTAACGGGCAAATCCTTTTTGAACAATCTGACAGCTTTACTAACATATGTTTAGCAAAAAAGTGAAAAACAACCTCCAAGCAACTTTTTTCCTAAGACCTCCATGGAAGGGAATGAGAATGCCACCTGCTGGAAACAGGGCAGAAAAAAAATGGGGGAAGAAATCGTGCTGCAAAAAGACTTTTTGTAAAAGAGCCAGTAAAAATACTTAAATTTTTAAATGTTAAAATATTGTAATGTAGATATATTGATATTTTGTCATATAAAAATATTCAAGGTTTGCTATTAAAAATTGTTTTTATATAAAAATATGTCCTTTGTAATTTTTTGCTAGTAATATAAAAACATTTATTTTGGGGGGATTTATGCTGGTCTCGAGTTTACACTTAAGAACCATGAGGTAAGGAAAAAAACAAGTCAAAGCACCACAGACTAAATTAAACCAGATGGAATGGTATGATTTTACAAGTACGCTCAACACTGGCTGTTGCAAAACAGCTGAACCTACGTGATAGAAAACAAAGAACATTTAAACCTTGTAGCTTGACTGTGGTTTCATCTCAAAACAGTTTTAAGTGAAATTCTTTCCAGGATGGGACAAGCAAACCACTAAGTGACTGGATTCTCCAAGAAGCATTGTGTCAGTTCTACACCAATGAAAGGGTGTTATTTGAAAGATAAGGTGCGTGATCATTCATCAAACCTTCTACAAAGTTCTGAACTGAATATTCCACAATTTCAAGAATAAAAAGCCCAGCATCAAGGATAGAACATGTGCCGGGCTTTCTGCTGCAGCTGAGGAAATTGGATGGCAGTAATTCAGAAGTTATGGAAATACATGGGCTGCCCAGGGGGGTTGTGGAGTCTCCTTCTTTGGAGATGTTTTAAACCTGCCTCGATATGTTCCTGTGTGACTTGGTCTAAGTGGTCCTGCTCTGGCAGGGGGATTGGACTAGATGATCTTCCAATCCCTAATGTTCTGTGATTCTATGATTCTGTAAAATAAGAACTATTGCGTGCAAAGGAAAAAAAAGGAAATACACAAAATAAGGAGCTTTCAGCTGCTAACCAAAGGATTTTTAAATGTCTTCAGTTTTGACAAGCCCCCTGTTTGTGACCATGTTTCTTGTTACACAGAATGTACAAGTGAAATGTATGAGTCAGATTTATTTTTTTCTTCTCATACAGTTTGATTTGAATCCCAAGCTTCATTATGACATCCCTGAGGAAAGACATCAGGTACTAACAGATTCTGGTCCACTTTTTTTTTCCTCGTCAGGGTTTTCTTCATCATCTTTTGCACTTTTTTCTTCTCCCTCATCTACTTTCTCCATCTCAGGCAGAATTCCGCCAAGTTTCAACAGCAAACCCTCGCTGGTTGAAGATCTAATAACCAACCTCTGCACAATAGGATCTAGAAAACAAAACAAAACACAGCATCCATTTGGTCACTCTCTCACTTTTCCTGTCTCCAGGCTGATTTATTTTGGTGCTAATCCTTCTGACAACAAGAACTACAAAACCAGACAGATGTCTTTATGGAAGTGTTACAGTTATGGTCCGTGAGGGACGCGGTGCAAAATTACTCCATCCACACAAATAAGGGGCATAAACATAAATATATTATGCATGCAAAATATAAAGGACAAAATGACAAAGCCTTACACACATGCCATCCCCGCCCACATGACCACACATAGGAGGTAGTGCAGTATTCTCCCAGGGGAGTATGGCAAGGCCCCAAACATGGGAGGCATCCTCACGGAGACAACACTGGTTGGATTTGGTTGCCTGCCTGTTCTCTCTCCTGGCAGTGCTTTTATACTCCTAGCATCCCTACACGTAAGGCCAGTACATGTGAAGGAGGCAGGCAGAATACGCCCAGGATTAGGTAACTTTATAAAACACTGTACATGTCCCACTGGACTGGAGGGAGTCTCTCAACTCGCCCCCATTGCATCTTCGCCCCTCCCTCTTTTCCAGGGCATATTCCTTGGTCAAGTTCTTAGTGCAATGGAGCCCAGCTTCAGCATGGGAGAGGACAGGTCTGTTGGCAGGCATTCTGTACTTTGCAGCTTCTAGTTTATGTAAACATAGGACAAAGAAGCAGTTCTTTCCCATAGCTACTACTTTAGCTAAAGTTACCACTGTATGCCTCTGACAATCATATTTCACTCAATCTTTTCCCATCCTCAACACAGGAAGACCAAATCTATCTACGTTAAACTGAGAGCATCTGCCTGTCGGCATTTTTTCTTGCATTAGGTCAGGTGACTTAAAACACACTCTGACACAGAGAAAGTCTGAAAAGAACTACAGAGTAGATATCTACAACTAGTTAGACTAAGCAACTGTGATTTGACAAGTGTATCTAGACTCCAACGTTATCAAGATGTGTTAATTATCCAGTTTGCTTCCATTAAACAACAAATTTTCAATCAAGCAAAAGAATAAAACTTGATCCTGCAAAACTAGGTGAAATGCTACAAGGATTGTAAGAACTTATCCTTATTTAATGAGATTGGTGTAGCTCACACTTCTACTCATAAAGGACAAAAGTCCTACCACTTTCTGCTTCTGCTTACTTGTATTTCAGAACATCCAACCCCTTGCACTTTTTTGGGAGGCTAAAACGCTGCTAAACACATTTACTCTTGGCTTTTCCTGGTCCTGTTCCTTGTATAATAGTTATTAATAAAAGCATCGCTGGAAGAGACATGGGATGATTCTTTCTGCAGACATTAAGCCAATATTAACATAAAAGGCTTGAACAAGGCTATCCTCCCAGAAAATTACATTCATAAATCACCATTTCCACTCCAGCTAAGCAGATGACATTTGTTTAAAGTTCACATCAATAAAAGCAGATGTCAAACTCTCAGGTCCTCATTTACTCAGTTGTCTTACAGATCCCTCCTCCTGTCCCAAGATGGACAAAGGTAATTTAATGACAACAGAGTAAAGAACACTAATTTCTTAGATTTCTTTGCTGTAACTTCAACAACCACAACAGGAGAGCAGCTGCTTACCGTACGGCGGTGGCTTGAATGTGCAAATATCGCGGATAACCGTTTTTAGATTGGCAATGATCTGCTCCGTAGGCATATCCAGCTGAAAAAGGATCAAGTTAGCCATGGTGATATTTACAGCCTAGATTAAGAAATCTCAAAGCACTGGGTAACTGTATATTCTGCATTTGGATAGATTTTGCTTTTCTGTGTTCTGTGCTAAAGGGTTACAAATCCCATTAACAGCCTTATCCAAATGATTTAGATAAAAAGGTATTAAATATGTGGTTATACACTCATTAAGCTCTACTCATGACATTAAAATCCCACAGCTCTGAAACAACCTGTAGCCTTAAAGATGCATACAAAAATTTTTATAGCAAAGCATGTACAAGTGTTTTCACAAAAACAATACTAAAATTAAGTCCTTGAAGGAAGTTCCTTCCCATTTTCTTTGTGACATGTTATAGACTAGGAAGGTTTCACAGAATCACAATCATTGAGGCTATAAAAGGCTTCTGAGCTCATCAAGCCCAGCCCAGGTCCTAACATCATCACATCAGCCAGACCAGGGCACTAAGGGCCACAACCAGTCTGTCCTTAAACACCTCCAGGGACGGGGACTCCACTACTGCCCTGGGCAGTCCATTCCAGTGTCTGATCCCCCTTTCCATGAGGAAGGGCTTCCTAACATCCAACCTAACCCTCTCCTGGTGCAGCTTCAGGCCCTGCCCTCTTGCCTTTCCTGTCACTAGTTGCCTGGGAGAAGAGCCCGACCACAATCTCCCTTCAAGTAGTTATAGAGACAGAGAATGTACCCCCGAGTCTCATCTTCGCCAGGCTAAACAACATACCCAGCTCCCTGTGCCTCACTTCATAAGACTTTGAATATTTGCATCTGCACTCAGATTATTTAGTTTAAGGAAGCTGTTTAAAACCCACCAGGATAGGTTCCTGTGCCACTTGGTCTAGGTGATCCTGCTGTGGCAGGAGGATTGGACTAGATGATCTTTCGAGGTGCCTTCCAATCCCTAATACTCTGTGATTCTGTGCAGGAGCTATCCTGAGTAGCCTCATTTGTCTCCTTTCTTCTTTACAAGAACATTTCTCCATTCTCAGTTTCACAGCTTCACATCTACTAATTAAACTTGACTGCTGCCAACTTCTGGGCTTTACAAAAGACATCTCAATTACTACTAAGAAAACACCATTGAAGCCGCTGACTTATGTGGGAGTGCAGCATTACATCAAGCCACCGGCCATAATTGAACGAACTGGCAACATGAGACAGCAGCACTAAAGGGAAAACATCTCTTTGAGAAATGCCAGCTTGGCAGACTCCCAGGAACATCCACGCTCCTGTTTGGAATGCAGCAATACATCTTCATGCTTTTGTGTGATTCATAAATTATTATTTTCACACTGACAAGATTTAAATTTTCAAAGCTTTTGATTTAGTGGGGAGCAGATATACATAAGTAGTCAAGGTGCTCTCAGGCTCCCAGAGCTTTGCCTACACTCAGTGCACTCCGTGTTGTTGCACAAACAGAAGGAAAAGAGGTCAGGTACAGGATAGTAGCTTGAGAGGGTGGAGAAGTGTTAGACAAGCCATAACCACTGAGTCACCCCTCTGCACACAAAACACACAGCTGTATGACAGAGCATATGTGTGCAGTGTAAGGCAACTCTGTCACAGCTGCAGGATGTTACACTAAGCATGACCAACTGCAGTCAGACTGAGTACCATCAAAATATCTGAGTTCTTCCTTCACCTTTCTTAAAAGATGACCTGATTTTAATTCTTCAGAAACTTTACAATGAGTTCAATTTTCAAGTATTTTGGGGCCTGATCTACAGTACGAAATGATTAAGGTTGAAGCTGTCCAAAGCAAAAATTCAAGAACCCAGTCACACAACTTGAAACTAAGACTGATCTGTGGATTCTACGTGCTTCACAGTCCTTCAAAAACAGCTCAAGATATTCCTGTCTCCATCAAAGCACAGTATGGACACACATTAGCAAAATGGTCTCAAGAACCTCTGGTTTGAGTACTGCATAAATGAGCAAGCCCTTCAAATTCCCACACAGAACTCAGAGCAGCTAGCTAGACTTAAATAAACCTGCTCCTCTCCAACATGGTTAAAGCTTCAGGGCTTCGATATCTTGAACATTTCCTTTCTCTACCAATATCAGAGGAAAACTAAAAATCAAGCAGGATAAAACAGAATTAAATCAAAAGCCATGTAAAATTTATCTGTGGTTTGCTACTTCAGATGTACTTGGAAACACAAAGACTTAAACCATGTTTTACCTCCTCTTTTACTACTAACTTCAGTTCTGCTCAGGAGAGAAAACTGAAGAACTCTCTACATACAACTTACTCTTGCTATTCTTGTCTTGATTATGTTCTCGTCCTGCACCGCATACTCCAGACTGTCTCTGAAGAACTCCACCATTTTGGGGATATCATGGCCCAGGGATTCTGGTTTAAAACAAGAAAGTTGTCAGTGATGCTTATTAGCCTGGTTAAACATGATATTAATGAAGAGAGAACTCAATCTTTCAGTTAAGGCAGTTAAACCTCCATCAAAAATGCAGTTTTATGGACAAGACAATGGTGCTCTCACACATATTACGTAAATAGTTTTTGTCTTTCCTCCTCCCTAATTAGCAGGCAGGAACAGCTAATATAGCAGCACACACAACAAAGGCTTCACTTGAAATAAAGCCTCTGTTTATGCAGATATAAATCAAAGCACCACTACCAAATGCAGCTTGAGACACCAAACCCTACAGTGTTAAGGTTAGAACAAGCCCCAAGTCTTCCTTGAAAACAAAGCCTACACCTACATAATGGCAAAGTTACACACTGCCTGGAAAACAGACCAAACCAGTAAACTCATAATGGCTTTCATTTGTTCCAAAAAGTATCTGAAATATGTTTTGGACACATGAATAGGTTTGTCTTCAGTGTTCAGCAGCCTAAAAGCACTGCCTGCAGCTTGTAAAACATTAACACAGGTGGGGCAGGGAAGTAAGAGCTGTGGTTCAGGACTGTCAGTGCTTCATTCAGCTGGCACAGGCTCCAGGCTTGAAAAATGGCCCATTTCACTGCTTTTCCTATTTGAAACAGACCCCTGACACCAAATGTCTCTGGGATTCTGAAACTGCACAGACAAGGAAGCAGGTTCTACTGAGAAAAAGCAAAAGAATTGTTTCTTACTTCTTTTCGTGCTTGGGTATTTTCGTTTTAGCTTGTTCCTTAATGGGATGATCTTGGGCATTATTTCAGGGACAGCTACGTAGAAGTCTGCTTGGACTTCATCTTCCAAAATCTGAAACAAAACCAAACATATTTAAGAATACAATACATTATCTCAGTACAAGTTGACCTGCAATTATGTCCACCATTGGCTGCTAACTTCAACCCAAAGTTTACTGAACATGAAGTTTCTTACTCTGCCCTCCCCAGACACTGTTTTAAGATACTCATAGAATTCTTAAAGAAAATAAATACCCATTTGACTAATTCAACTCCTCCCACGACAGCAGCTCCATTCTCTCGGGCTATTTCAGCTTCTTGCTCATTCTGTTGAAAGAAAAATAAGTTTTAGTAACATCTGTCCTACCGCTTAGTCTGCATCAACAGCACTGCATAGGTAATTTGTCTTGGACAACGGGGTATAAAGCAGGTTAAGAAGGACAGAAGGGTTTAAGGCAATCAAAAGACCAAAAATATCTGCTGGTAGTCATTTAATATAGCAGCAGTGACTTCACTCCAGGCCCTAATCAGAAGCAGTGGTTGATTCTACTGGAGTAGGAGAAGAAAGGCCCATCACATTTGCTGCACAGTCTTATCCAAAGTCCTTTTTCTCCCACCTCCATCCCATGGAAACTACAACAAATCATCCACTGAATGGAGTCAAGATCTTACTCTAAGCTTAAAGAAAAGCACTGTGCCAGCTACTAAAAAACCACTGTAAAATAAGGTAAAGAAACTTCTGAAAGTGCTACTACGCAATGGCTTCCAAGAGCATTTAGAAAATAAACTTATCTGTCCTCTGCAAAGTTCTGCTTTTAACAGCCTGAAATATGGAAAGGTAAAAGGCATCAGTTTGGTAAAAAAACTGGGCTCTCTTATCCCACGTGAATTTGTGTGAAGAGGGTAGGTTGTCAGACAGCACCAAAGAACCTGCTGTGCCCTCTGTCAGCCTTTGTCCTGCAGGAGAATTCTCACTTTGTAGCTCAAACAATTTTACAAAAACCCCAGTGGGCAGTTAACTAAATCTGCGACAGCTCTTTAGGATAAACTCACATAGATTTAACTAGGTCTATGCTGTTAGTACAATTAACTATCAAGGTGAAGGAAATAAAAGGTACAGGGAGGTAGCTGTGTTTTGAGAGCATGCCGGGACGCATTATATGTATAAAGCAAGTAATTCAAGCTTACCCACCTCTGTGAAAACCAAGACCTTATTAGTTTCATCTGTAAAGCGATATGGAAGAAGCACAGTGCTTGCAAACGGATCCACTTTTTTCTAAGAAGAAAAGAAATTATTATAACAACAAAAGAAACTATGACTTGAGGCCAAGTTACGCACCTGTGTGGAGCTGGTCTCCTAAACAGCCACCACAATACCCACAAATTTCTTGTGCAGGGATCACAACAAAGTAGCAAAATGCCTGGTAAAAACTATCTGGTTTATACTTATAAGATATGAATAAATGATGCTGCAGTTTGCCCCAGAGAAAAGGGCTGAGATCAGCAACTCCACGCATAGTCAGTAACAAAGACGTTAAAAGATCTATTTTTAATACATCCATTAAAAACAAACCCAAAATAAAGTGAAGGACAGTGGAACAAAGCTCATGCTCATACTTGTCCCTGTAACAAGCATCCCAGAACAAAACACAAAGATGCGTTAACAAAATCCTCTAAGTGGGAAGCCAGATACAACATTTAATTTCATCAGTTCTGTCCCAACCGAGTTTTATGCCACATAATAAATAGCTTCAAAATCCTCAGTGGTGCTGTCTTTACCTCAGGAGAGTAAAGTGTGTTTAACAAGTGTATAAAGGCACAAATTACTCTGACAACAAAGCTGCAAGAAGCAGCCAAAAAGGCTGACAGGACCATCTGCTCTGCACTTCCAACAGGGTAAAAAGAAAAAAATACCTACATTTGTATAAGATTCCAGCCTACCTTCTTCTGCAGGGCCATATCCAGGAATACATTGATATAGACAAATTGTTTGGGGTAAGTAAAGTCCAGTTCCTGGAATTTCTTCAGCATACCCACAGCCTCTTCCAGTTCATATGAGGGCCGTTCATAATACCATGTCAGGTATACATCATCCACAGGCTTGCTCATCAGCTGTCGCCTCCTAATGACTTTTTTTTTTGTTTCATCCTGCTTGGCCTTTTGAGAACCTTTTTTTGCAGTCCTAAGACAAAGGAAAAAACACTGTTAGCTTGCTGACCAAGGAGAAAAATTAAGATGCTATCATGTGCTGAGTACCTATTAGTTAACAAGGAAGGCTCTATGCAAAGGTGAACATCATCTCTAAACTCATCCCCTAAATCCTTCCAAAGCTTTTAAGACAATTAAAGCTCCTCCAACACATTTGTGCAGCATGGAACCAAGTTATGGCCTCCTATTGTATCAAAGCAAAACCAGTTTAACATCAACTTTTATAGGTCTTGCCTTCACATGGGCTAGTAGGGGGTTCTGTGCCCAACCTGCTTCTAAACCAAGAAAATCCCACATGCCTTCCTGGTAATCACTAACAGCAACATCTGCAACGGGTTTTACTCTTGTAACTGTGGATCATGGTTGTCCCACTTTCCAAACGTTCCTCCTCTCTTTCCCGTATCATTTTGCATGCAAGTTAATAAACACTAGCCCCAGTCCTTAATCTCCTACCTATTTTCAAAGGCTCTCAACAAAAATACGTATTACAGTAATAGCTAGACATTCCATTTCTCTGTTAACTACGGCAACAAAGTCTGCAACACTTCAGAACACTTGGTGTACAACACACTTAATTGTTCCGTATGCAGAATCACAGAATGGTCAGGGTTGGAAAGGACCGCTGGAGATCATCTAGTCCAAACCTCCTCACACAGTAAGATCATCTAGAGCAGACTGCACAGGAACACATCTAAGCAGATGCTGAATGTCTCCAGAGGAGACTCCACATCCTCTCTGGGCAGCCTGTGCCAGGGTTCAGGTAAGCTCACAGCAAAGAAGTTCTCCCTTATGTTTAGATTGCGGTTTATGTTCTAGTTTGCAACTACTGGTCCATGCTCTGTTGGCGGGCACTTCTCTCACTCGTGCTACAATATTAGACTTAATGAGACAACAAATTAAAAGAATAAAAAGCAACTTTAAGAAAGTAAATAAATAGTTTGACATTGACAGAATCATTTAGGTTGGAAAAAACTCGTAAGATCACAAAGTCTAATAATTAACCTAACTATCTCAAAGCCACCACTAAACCATGTCCCTAAGCTGCAGATCTACACGACTTTTAAACACATCCAGTGATTCAACCCCCTTCCTGGGCAGCCTGTTCCAAGGTGTGATGACCCTTCCCACGAATAAACTTTTCCAGATGTCTAACCTATGTAAACTTAAACCTCCTCTTATAGCCCAAAGCAAAGGATAAGCTCGTCAGCTTCCATGCCGATAGTCCTCCTTAAGCTCCAAAACCTCCTATCAAGGATAGCAAGTAAATGAATGGAAGCAAAAGATGCACAGAAATGCACTCACTTGGCTGCAGCAGCATAGGGCCGGGAGGGCAGCACGGAGCTCACCAAAGTGGGGGCGGCGGCCAGGCGCTGCTCAAGCCCGGGGAAACCCCAGGCGCGAAGCGGGGCCAGAGCTGTGAGGGGGGAAAAGGAAATAATCACCTCAGCCAGCGCCACGGCCTCCTCCCCATCCCTCCTTTTTCCGGGGCCGCCCGCCACCCCTGCCCCGTTGCTCGTAGAGAAAAGCCGGCAGCCAATTTGGGTGCTCTCCCTGTGGCGAGAGACGCGGCACAGCGCCCTCACCTCTGCACAAACCGCGGCCTACGGGCGCCGCCATCTTGCAGCACCGCCGCGGTGCAACGCGAAAACCCTTCCCCCGCCTCCGAGGAGAAACATTCCGGCTGTGTAACCGCTCACACCGGCCCCCCCGCCCACCGCTGTGCGGACCCGTCGTTCCGCTGGTGCGGTGGTTCCCTCTTAAGGCCTGTGGCCGGTGCCCGGTGCTACCGGGGCATTACCGGGTTAAAAACCTCCGGCTCGATTCTTAACCGGCCTCGGGACAGCAGTGTGGCTGTCCCCGCAGCCCTGTGAGCACTGGGCAGCGCCTCTGTCACAAAGACTGAAGACGGTGGCATCTCCTGAAGGCAGCCAGACCCACTTGCTTCAGAAAGCAGACCAAAAATCCCCTCTGTGAGAGTTAACCATGGCAGTCTCACTCTTCACCTTTTTGGCTCTGAGTCCCTAGTAATTAAACGACATTTTCTGGCTGCAGTCACTCTTGTTCCTTGGTAAATTGGGAAAATATCTGTCTGGTTGACGAAGTGACTGGTGGAGCATCAGCCATCTCCAAGGACTGGATTTAACCAGGCCCCAAGTTGTTATCAGATGTAATACAGTCCCTTGCTATACACATTCCTTAAAACAGCCTGTTTATTCATTTGCTATCGTGTTTTTGACTAGAAACATCCTAACTCCCCCAGTTTCATGCCCCTTCCTGATAAATCCATGTGCAAGAGTATTTTCTAAACACAGTCAAGGCCTTCTTGCTTAAAACTCCTAAGCTCAGGCTTATCTCATCTGTTGGTTTGTTTGGAGAAGACTTGACTAGCAGTGACACCAAATATTTTCTTGTGGTGCAGAGGGTTTAATCTTGCTGCAGAAATGGTAGAATTTGTCTCCATGAGACCATGGGTACTGCAGAGGAGCCCCTTGATTTAAAATTGTTGGTTTTAAAACCAGATGATGTGTGTGGATAGGTAAAGCGAATCACAACAAAGCCAGTCAGTCTCCACCCAGTGTAACTATATAGTCAGTGTCCCGGGAAAGGATCCAGATGTAGGTGTGAACATGACGGAAGGGTACTTCCAAATCTCCTTGGTTAAAAGAGTGAAAAAACATGAGTTTAAAACACACAGGCATCGTGGGTTTGGGAGAAGGGCTGCTTTTTTGGATGGGCATAGGGCATGTGTGTTTCCTGCAGTGGTGACAGATGTAATACAGCACTCACCATGTGACTTTTTAATGGTCTGTGCTTAGGTGATGACCGGCACCCTTCATCATCTTTCTCCATTGTGAGAGAATAATCTTGTTAGACACAAGGTTGCTGCTGCAGATTTTGGCTCTGAAAACGAAATAGGGGTTAATGATGAATGCATACTTATCCCTTTGAAGTCCATTTCCTATCAAAACCCCTTGCTCTACTGCTGAGGATCATTCTGCATTTGCTGCTCACTGAGCACAAATGAGCTTGTTTGGTTCAGCACAAGTCCAGGCAGCTGCAGCAGAAAGCAAGTTAAAATAAAATATTCTTGGGCCCGATGTCCTGTCCCATCCCATGACACCCTAGCTGCCTGCTGTTCCCTCAAGACCTCTGGAGTCTTTTCCAGCATTGTTGTCCAACCTGGGTTGTCCCACAGGCACAAAGACCTACATCTCTCCACCTCCTTGCTTGTATTTCCCAATCTATCTTCCCCTCACCATAAGCCCATGCTCTTATGGTGGTGGAAATGGGCTCAAGTTGTGCCAGGGGAGGTTTAGGTTGGATGTCAGGAAAAGTTTATTTGTTGACAAGAGCAGTCGGGGGTTGGAACAGGTGGCCCAGAGAAGGAGGGAGTCACTGTCCCTGGAGGGGCTCAAAAACCCTGTAGATGTGGCACAGGGAAATGTGGTTGAGTGGTCAAGGTGGACTTGAGTTGATGGTTGGACTTGGTGATCTTGGAGGTCTCTTCAAACCTCAATGATTCTGTGATGCTATAGCTCTTCCTCACGGAACATGCACATTCTGGTGACAGTTACCTGCCCTGCTATGCTCCAGCTGCTATGCGGAGCCTCCCTCGTGTATCACACGGGCTGTAACTCAAAGCTGGGCACCGAAAAGAAACCCTTTCTAGGACAGGAACTGCTGCCTTCGGAGAAACAAACCTTGAATGACAAAACCGAGCCATCTACACCCTCAAACTCCCTGAGGGCCCTAAGTCAGACCCCAGTGCCCTTTTCCGATCCCGTTACTCACCTCCACATCTGACGGTGGCGGGGGCTAAACCCGAGCCGGCTTCCACGAATGGTTCCTCCTGCCGCGGGGCCGCGGCTGTGCGTGACGAGAGGAGGCGGTGGGGGTGACGGTCCGAAGTGTCCCCGCCCGCCGCCCGCCTCCCTCCGTTTCCCTCCCTCTCTCGTTCCCTCCCTCCGCACGGCCCGAGCTCCGTTCCCTGCTGCCCGGCCCCGCTCCCCGGCGGGCCGCCGCCTGCATGTCGTTGCTGCCCAACGCCGCCATCGCCCCGCCGCTGCCGCCGCCACCCTGCCGCCTCCTCCTCCTCCTCCGCCGGCCCCGCCGCCGCCCCGCCGCGCCGGATGCAGGTGAGAGCCGGGGCCTGCGGCGGGAGGGAGGGAAGGAGGGAGCGAGTGAGTCCGCGCCGCCATGTCGGGCCCCGCCGCCGCTACTGCCGCCACCCCGCCAGCACCGAGGAACGCGGCCTGGGCTGCGCACAGCGGACACACGGATCTGGGGCGGGGGGGGGCGGAGGTGACCCCGTGAGGGCAGCTGAGGGCAGAGGGAGCGTCCGTGGCTCCGAAATGGTTTAGCCATCATCCAGGAGACCCTGCTGTGAGGTGAAGCCTTGCTGTAGGGGTGAACATCGGCTGTGGGGTGAAGTCTGGCTGTGGGGTGAACTTTGGCTGTGCGGTGAAGTCTGGCTGTGGGGTGAACTTCGGCTGTGGGGTGAACCCCAACCATGGTGTGAACCGTGGCTACAGGGTGAACCTCAGCTATAGGGTGAAGCTGGACCATTGGGTGAACTCCAGCTGTGGGGTAAAGCTGGACCATGGAGTGAAATCCAGCTTTGGGGAAAGGCAAGACCTTGGCCTCAATTCCCTCTAGTCCATCCAGCATCCCTCTACAGGACCTTTACCTGGAGCCTTGGGCGACCCAGCAGCAGAGCTGGCACAGGTGTTTTTGAGGTGTTCTGCAGTAGTCAGGTATGAGGACGATGGCAGGAACATCACCCGCAAGAAAACCTGGGCTTGGAGCTCCAGCAGCGGCACTTGCAAATAACATTATATCCTTAAACACCAAGATTTTGCAATAGTTTGGGGCTTGTTTTATCAACTGAAGTGCTCTCTGGAAGTAACAGCAGAGGGCTTGGGTGCTTTCTGTCACACCAGGTTTTATGTGACCTTTTGAAATCTTTAGATTAGTTGCCTTTATCGGGGCCTTTTTGAAACTTGGAATAGACTGTTTGCTTTAGGGAGTTTTAACTTGTGTCCAGAAGAATTGCCTTCTTTAAGTGGGGCAAGGGTGTGTACTACAGTTAAATCCATACCTGTGCCATCCCCTCTCCACGCTGCTCAGCCAACCCCCATGACCTAAAACTCACCTGGAGGGGAAAACCCCTTATCCTTAAGTCACTCATGACGATAATTCTTGTGCAGGTAGATGAGGCTGATAACAAAAGCTGCGATTATACCTCTTATTTTTAACTTCTGCCACTCCTTTGAGATAGCTTTGCCCTGCTGCTTTCTTTTTATTTTCCTTAAAAAAAACCCCCCCACAACATAATTTCCAACAACAAAGTCCTGTGACATAACCCAAGGAATTCCTAGAAACGTGGAGGCCAGAAAGCTCCAGCAGAGGTGGACATGGCCTTTATGAGTACAGCTTTACTGGTGATGTTATTTCTGCATCTTCTCTATCAAAATAGGAAGCAATGGTGAAATTTGAACAGCCAAGCATCTCTGTGTTGTTTAGGTACTGCCATGTGCAGGCAATACCTCACACAAAAGATAAAAGACCATTTGCCTGATGGGTTACGCTGAACAGTGGAAATTTTTGCAGCACTCTGCTGTCTGCTAAACAAATTCTGTTAAACACTTTCAGTTTTGTTCTTGTCTTGTTATTAAGGGTGAGGGTAGTCTACTCTGATTGCTAACATGTGGCAAAATTTAATTTATTCCCTTTTATCTTCCTACGTGGGCTCTTTCTCATTTACTTTATGTATTTAATTGAGGGGTGGCAGTACAGTGTAAATGGCTGATAGGTATTGCCACGTTTCTAAGCTAAGTTTAGGCTTCTTCTGTCCTCAAAAGCCTCAGCAGCACAAGGAATAAGACTAATCATCATCAGACTGTTACCAAAAAAAACTTGGTTTGGCAGCAGCAGGAAACCCACAAAACTTTGCAGGTTAATTCGTTGCTGTAGAGTTTCCCGCGAGGTCTATACGACAAACTTCTGCTGGCGCAGCTCTGTCTCCGAGCGTGGTGACAAAGTGTGACCCATAACTGACAGAGCTGCGCCAGCAGAAGCCCCAGCTGTAGAAGCGGTTATCTGCAGAAGTGCACTTTTACTGATAGAGCTTGTTTTCGCTTTTAAAGGGTGGGGTTTTTTCCCTTCTCCTGGTAGGAGCACAGCTCCCAGGAAAGTAGTGCAACTGCATGTTTCTCTGCTGGGCTTAGAAGGGGCGAGTGGTCTGGGTGTAATTGGTCTGTGTGGTTCTCCTCTTCCCATCAACGATCTTGATTACCTTTGCAGCAGGAAGTCTCTCATGGAAGTAAGTGATGTTATGGCTGCTGCTCGTTCTCTTTCCATTCAGAGGTGTTTGTAAAACTTCCAGTCTGTGCGATAAGATGGAATATTTTTTGCTTCCCGGGCAGACTACAGTTGTTTTTTTTTAACAGTCTTGTTTTTGCAAAAAGCTGGACAAGGCTTTTGACCCAGGTCTGACAAGCACAGTAATGTTTAGCTGGTAGAAGTTTACTTTCACCCCAGTCTTACAAGAAATAAGCCAGAAAAAGTGTGTGTGGAATCTGGCAGCAAAACAAAAAAGGAGGAAAATAAACTAATTTCCACACAGGGGTGAGTTTTTGCTTAATTGAAATCAGAAACGTTTGAGAAGAAAAACTTTTACTGAGGTGGATTCTACCAGCTGCTGAGGTTTTTTTTTTTTGGTTCGAAGTGTAGTTTGGATTTTTTTCTTATTACACTTTTCTGGAGGCATTTTGGTTTTCAAGTGGTTTTTACCACTTTTATAAGCTGGTAATGTGCAGAAATTCTAGAGCAAACTTTCTACAACCATCAAAGACAAATTACTGTGTAGTTTGGCTTTAATCTATTGGATGCTTTTGAGTTACCAGAGTTTACAAGGGGGAGATAAGTGCAAACAAATGGCTGCTTAATATTTCTTGGAAAGAGCTTTTGGGATGCCAAAAGGGCACTGGATGTAACCTGATTTGCCAGAATATTAAGAAAGCAAACATAGTGGCCAAGCTTAGTTGTTCTGGAGCAGAAGATGGCATGGTAGAAAACTTTAAGGAAATCAGTTAAAACAGGTGTTTGGTGTATTTAGACTGAGAAGGGTTTGCTGTGGATTTACTACTTTAAACTGTAAGCCTCTTGTAATATTTTTGTTTCCCAAATTCTGTGGTTCTCTCTGTTACTCCTCTGGGTAACAGAGACCCAGGCAGGTGCTTGGTTCTTGCCTTTTGCAAGAGCCTTTCTCTAGTCTCGAGATTTGTTACTGCCCTAAAGAGACAGATCGCTCTTCTCCGTGGGTTTTCTGTGGCTCTGGAAAGCTGTGTAAGAAATTGTGGCTAAATCAAATCAGGTTGTCAGTGAACGTACATGTCAAAACATGCAGCGAGCTGTGTGGTGTAACTGCTTTGCTCCCAGCCCTGCTGCCTGTTGGACCCTGTGCAGAGCTGGTTGTGCTCCCTAATCCAGTTGACAAAGAAATAAACTGAACAGCAGATGGAGGCTGCAGGGTCTTCAGAGTTTTGAAGATTGTCTGTTTTTAGACTGACAGTGACAGTCCTGTGTGACTTCACCTCTTGATTAGTTCTTTGGGTTTCAGCGATTTATCGGTACAGTGTCTCCATCTCACCTGTAATGATTTAAAAAACAAAGAGACTGTCTTAGGATATTTATCAGCATCTTTAGCTGGTGACAGTGTTTCTCGAGTTCTCTTGCTCCACCTTCCCCATATTAAAGGGTTTGTGCTTCTCAGGTGGCTGTCAGCAAACTTCATGTGTGTATCGCCCACCCACAAGATCCCAACTTAATAGATCAAACACCTTGGAGGGGACAAAGTAAACTCTGAAGTATCCTGCAGGGGATGGCAAAAAGATCTTGCAGGATCTGCTGCATCCATTTCTGTCAAAAGACAATCTCTCCAGAAAAGTTGCTCTGCAGTCTTGTTTAGAACTGTTTTGGCAGTTGCTTGTGCATCTCCCTTCAGAGGGCCAAGGAATAACTAAATAGAGCCTTCAGGCAGCAAGAGACTGTTTTTCCTTCCAGGATTTGAGAGGTGAGCATTGAAAATATAAGTAAAGGTAGGCAGAAATGCCTTCTAGAAGATAGGCATTATATGATCTGCAAGAAGCAAATTGTAGCCCTTTCCACAGGAGATTTTAAACCAGCCCTGCTAAAAATGCAGCTTAAGAGGCAAAAAAGGAAGAAAAAAGCAGCTCCTAATGATTTGCTACAATTCACATGCAGTTGTCAGAGTGTTTTTAAAGCTCCGTGAAGTTAGCACCTGGGGCCAAGGAACCCAAGCAGAGAAGTTAAATACTACTCCGTTTTTTAATCAAAACTAAACAGGTTGGGGAAAGTGAAAGCTCCGCTTGGAGCAAAGCAGTGAGAGTAGGGCCTGGGGAACAGAGGAAGAAGAGAGGCTTTTGCTCAGCAAGTTGAGGCTTGCTGGTGGTACTGATTGTTAAAAGCAACAGTGTCAAAGATAGCAACCTCAGGATCAAATCTGCTGCCTGGCTGCGATTCTGATAGGCCCACTTGAGGGAAAAGTTTGGAAATAAAGATTATGACCCTCAGCAGGGAGCATAATACTTCAGAGTTCATCAGGATCTTCAGAAGGGTTTTTAGGTTTGGATTCCTCCATTCCCCGGTTAGTAGCTTGAGGGTTGGTCAAGTCTTTTGGCTGTTTACAGACATGAACAGCCTAATCCTTCAGAGCACCCTGTCATCATCCCTGCTGATGCAAATCAGGATTATTCCTTACCCTAAACGGAGTGTAAAGGAAAACCTATTATGCTTTCAGCTAGGAGTAGCAGGAATTTTTATGGCTCTGAAGAGCTGTAGGCCTTTGCCCTTCCTGTGGTCTTCATTGGCAAGGGGAACACAAAGCAAAGCTCCCAGCTTTTAAAAGGAGCCTTTATCCTGTCCGTCAGCCCTTCCACAGCTTCTACCCCAAGTTGACAGCTCCCCAGGCTCCACTGTACAGCCACCCAAAAGTAAAATCCCAATTAAACTACCTGAAACACATTTAAAGGCATTTTTCCCTCTTTGCTTTGGTGTCATGGTCTGTCAAATGTCTTGTTAGATCATCAGATTTCACAAGTACAAGGACAGCTACAAAAACCGTCCACTTCTGGGCAAGCTGTTAATAGCAGTTAGGGTCTGTAGCTCATGCTCAAGTTTGCTGTTTACCCTTCAGGGCAGCCCAGTGGATTGATTGAGTAGTTTTCCCTTGGCTTTTCAGGAACCCTTCTGTCTGACTGAACAGCTTTGTGCCTTCTAATCACAAATTAGTTTTGCTTTTTCTTCCTAAGAAATCAATCTGAAGGCTCTCTCAGGAGGTCCTGGCTTGTATTTAAATGTGGAAAGAGAAGCCTGGTGAAGACTTCTGCTGCAGATGTTGAGCTGGGTTTTTCCACACCATACTTGTGAGAAAGCGAGGAAGGAGAAATCATACTTTGTACCCTTTGCTGGATATTCTCAACCTGTGTTTTGTAAACAGCAGAGCTGAGAGGACCTGCAGGTTTTCATCTCTGGGACTTACAGCCAATCCTGCTGCTCCTTCTTTGCATTTTCTTAAACTTATGGAACATGCACCTCCAGGCAGGAAGAGGTCAATTGGAGCAGTGCTGGATGCAATTCCAGAAAACTGGTTGCTATACTTGAAAACTGAATTTAAATTTATTCTGTTACATGAATTTACAGCTGGCCCTGGAAGCAGGAGCAAGCTAGCACAGGATGAATTACCCACCCAGCAGAAATTTCCACTTGTGAACGCCTTTCCTCTAATCCCTTTTTGTTTTGGAAAGTTAGGAAAGCAAAAGGAAAATGGGGCCAGACAACTTCTCACATACCAGAATATAGTCCCAAGTGCCAGAGTTCAGGCTGTCGGATGGCCCTAGCCTTGAATTTTTTCCCTTCCAGCCAAGTTAGGTTTTGCTGTTGGGAGTAGCTGAGTCTCTAGGTGTATTTTTGTACATGTGTAATGAGCCTCTTCCTTCTCCTTCATAGTCCAGTGAAAGAGTGGAGCTCATCAGATCAATCAGGACTGTTGAGAGGAGGAGAGAAGCACACATACAATAAATATTTGAGACCTTTAGATAGGAAGGTTTGGGGTGGGTTTTTTTTTTAACAGTACTGAGATGTCTTTGACATATCTCAGATTACAAGATTGTGGAGCCTTTTTGCAGACTGCAGGAGCAAAGTTTTGGGACATCTGTTTCGTTCTTTGATGTAGGGCTTGACCTGACTACACTGCCTAGTCTTGGGATGCATTGGAAAGCCTGCATGCTGCCAAACAAAGCTCCTTCTGCATGAAAAGCTGTAACCATTTGATTTTAAATCTATAGCCATTTATTTCACGGTGGCTGCAGGTATGGACAAAAACAACCCAGGCCGTGTACGCGGGGAGATGAGTATAACTCACAACTATTTCCTATTTGGGAAATTGCTGTCAAACCTCAAGCTGTCAGCAACACTGCAACATTCCTAAACCCATACCTGCCTCTTCCGCATACCCACAGTGTCTATGCTCTTGCTTTAGGCTCCATTTCTGAGCTACAATCGAGGTTTCAACCTGTGTTTCTCATCTTTAACTTCCTTTCTCAGATCATTATCTTTGCAGGTTTACACAGCACTTGGTGATGTTTAAACAGCCGCCTCAATGCCTTGAAAGCAAGTGCTATCACCGTGGCATTTATGAAGGCTTGTGTAACACTGAAGCCACAGTGAAGGACCACAACCAGAACTCAGTGATGAGGGACAACTTGTGTTAGCAGTGAGTCTCCTGGGCCCCGCAGAGATAGCCTTGGGCTGCTGTTCCTGGAGTTTCTGCTTTTCCATCTTGCTGGAACACAGCTACAAGAGTCTACGTTACTCATCAACGTTGATTTTTAAATTAAATCTAGTTCTTTGGGAATCAAAATATGGTGTAAGTGCACATGGGGAGATTTGGATAATGACATACAGCAGCAGCTTTGCATATCCAAATAATGTGCTTTTCCCAGGCTGTCAGGGAAGCTCTTTCACTTCTTTAATCAAAGAAGTCAAGTACATTTAAATATACCCTACCAAGAAAGGGGGTTATGCCTACAGTAGAGCAGTTTAGAGAGAGATAATTTCTCTTCCACTTCTGACTACTTTGAGTATCCCACAGCCTATTGAAACTGGGCTGCAGGATGAAAAGGTTAATTTATTGTGCCAGCAGTTGCAAAACACTTCCCACTACAGGGGTGTACTTTTTCCTCTTTTAAAAAAATCTTTTTTTACTTGTCTTTTAAAATCTTGAGCTTTGACTCATTCAAACCAACCTGTAGTTGGAACAAGGCAGGGACTTGCAACTCTGAAGCAAGTTTTATGGTGTTTATGGTTAGTTATTGCTGCAAAGGCCAGATTGCAAGCAGTAAACTGGTTGTTACCTCTCTGTCATCCAGGGAGAGTAGCCTGGGTGCCACTGGGCTTTGCTTATTTTGTTAGAGAGTTGTCAGCCAACCACTTCCAGGGTACGAAGATGTCATAGCTGCAAAAATAATCGCATTTATTCTTTTCTCCTAGCCCAGACTTGGCTTTGAAGGGTGGAAGAAGATTACTGATGATTTGAATAGTATGGTAAAGAAAAAGCAATGTTCATTGAGACTGCCATGTCCAAGCTGCTTGTGAATTAATAATTCTAGCATAGTTTTTGCTTCAAAAAACCCCCTAGATCAATAGCTGACTTCTATCCAGTTATTGATCCTGCAGAGTTGAATGACATAAGGTGTTGGCTCAGGGCAACCTGAACAGGGTCTTTATCGTATTTCTAAGCGAGTGACTGAATGAGCTGAGCTGTCGGATTAAGCTTGTGAATACAACAGCTCTTTCCCCTGAGGCCTTGGGGGATGAGCACACACCATGATACTTTGAGCTCACTCGGGTCTCAGTGTTGAGGGTTTTCCACCTCCCCAGTCCCATTGCAGTCTAACTAGTACTAGAAAAACCTCCTGCTTCACCTCGCAGCTGCTTTTTGCCTGTCCCAGCAGCCCAGGAAAGCATTTTATGTCAGTGCTTGCTGCTGATCCAGCACTGGCCACATCCTTCCCCAGACTCCTGGGGACTTCAGTTCTTAATCCTTTAAGCCACTCTGCCCTGTATCTCATTAAAAGACCAGGGATTGGGGCAGCACTGCAAGTGGGTCAGTTCTTTCAATTAGGGTGGGGTATGCTGTAAATAACTTTACTACTGAAACCATCTCTGGGGGGGCTTTGGGTTAGATTTATTTACCTGCTGCCTGTTGAAACTCTAATTACAGACATTCAGAATGAGTCTCCTGCTGCTTTTCCACACAGTACATAATTGAGCTGTTCTTGTAAGTGGGGATGTGACAGAGGAAAATGAAGGGTGGAAACCTGGAGATTCTTGTTACCTGTGATTTAAGAAAAGGCTCTATACTTCTTTCAGAGGAGATGAGTGAACCAGGAGAAATAACTAGTGGACGTATGTCAGTTAGTATGATGATTAGCATTTCCATCAAGTGAGTGCCAGTTTGCAATAGAAGTAATCAAATACAGCTTGTTCCCTCCCTTCCCACTCCTCCTCTTGGCCTTTGCTGCCTTTTTTTTTCCTCCAGGGTTTGCTTCTGTGGCTTTTCTACACTTCTCTGGGCATTTATGGTCTTTGTTGAAGGGATAATATGAAGTTAATCTGAGTACCACGTGGAATGAAAACTGGAGTGAGGTTTGGACAAATTCCATGGTATTGTTGCTCTCCTTGCTGTTGACATGTCCTTTACACCACAAGTCTGGGCTCTCAGGCTGGAGCATGTGAGCATAAGCCCAAAGGCTTGCCTGCAGATTCATACAAGGTTGCCACTGCTCCAGTAAGGACCCCAACACTTTCCAAATCGTCAGGAGAGTTTATCCAGCAGCCTTTGTGCCTTCCCAGCCCTGAAGTAACTCCATGAAGATGCCTCCTCCCTGTGCAAACTTTTTCCCAACCTGGTAGATGACTGAATTTCCCTTGGTTACTGCAAAGATAAAATTGCCAGGCAGCAGCAACATCTTAGGGTTTGTTCTGTTCTGCTTCACAGCACAAACATGGCTCCTGACTGGTTAGACCTTTTGGGAACAGCTTCCCCCCCACATCTTCTCAGCATCAGCTTGGAGATCCCACTGCTTAGGCCTTTCCACTTCTGCTTATTTTGCCTGCAGCAGCAGCAGCGTAAAGCTCTAGTCCTCGAAGGAGCCCTGCCCTGGGACAGGGAAAGGCTATGAAAACAACTTCCGAAGCTCATTTTCTTAATTTTGTAGATCAGATACTTACCTTGATGATGAAGCAGAGGTGTCAGTTTTATTAAAACCTCGTCATATGTGTGAAACTTCCCTAATAGTTTCAAGTTAAGGAGTTTGAGTACCAAGCCTAAAAACCACATCTTACTACAGCAAGTTTAGGACTGATGAGGTTCCAAAAAAACCACTACCAACCCCTGTATTACCTCACTGTACTTGTAAACGCATTAGCCGACAGGAAGAGTGCAAGCTGATGTCACCTTCTAACAGCATTACAGAAGCTGCAGCCCAGATTATTTAAAAACAAAATGAAATCAAACTGGCCCCGAGGCCCTTTCTGCAGATTTACGGTTGCTATGCACAAGAAAGGAGTTAAGAGTATGTGACCTCTAGATTTCCACACCTCTCCAAACTTTGGACTGTATTAGGAAAATAAAGACAATTTTTAAACAGATTTATAAAACTATAGGTGGGCGTTTTCCCCCCAGTTGTACTTGTGGGCTTCCTTGCTTGTTGCTAAGCTTGAAGTTCTAGTTCTTAGTCCTTTGATTTCATAGAATTGAATCATAGAATGGCCCGGGTGGGAAGGCATGTCAGAGGTGATGTAGTTCCAAACTCCCTGCATAGGCAGGGACACCTTCACTAGATAGGTTACTCAGAGCCCCAGCCAACCTGGCCTTCAACACTTTCAGGGATGGGGCAGCCACAACTACCTTGGGCAACCTTTTGCAGCATTTCACCACCCTCACAGGAAAGAATTTGTTCCTCATGTCCAACCTAAATCTCCCCTCTTCAAGCCTGTAACCCTTTCCTCCCACCATCCTCTCACTACCACTTGTGTAAAAAGTCCTACCCCAGCTTTCTTGTAGCCCCTTCAGATATTGCAAGCTAGAAGGTCTCCTGGGAGCCTCCTCTCCAGGCTGAACAACCTCAAGCTTGCTCAGCCTGTCCCCACAGGGGAGGTCCTCCAGCCCAGAGGACAGTTGCTCTCCTCTGGCCACCTTCCAGAAGCCATGTCTTTATGTTGGGGACTCCAGAACTGGACACAGTACCCCAAGTGGGTTTAACGCTTCAAATCTCATCAAAGCTCAAGTTCTCAATATTGGGAAAGGGTGGTAGCAAAATGCTTGCTTTCTTTTGTTAATAAACAGCCATGATGAGACATTTTGACTTGTTCCACTGACTATTCCAAATCAGGCTACTTGGACTAAGAAACTGGGGCGGGGGGAAAAAAGAAGAGTTGGTACCTTTGTTGGCAGCTTCTTTGATAGAGACAGTGAACGCAGAGGTGGTTCAACATGTTCCTACAGGAAAACACAAAGAAGACAACTCAGCTCCAAGCAAAAGACCATCAGAATTCCCTATGGGAATTCTTGCTGCCATATACACTCTAGACACTGTACATACTGATTAAATAAGTAGTTTAGCTAACACAGAGATATCCTACTATTAGCAGTTTTGTTTTAAATACTCTGAACATGAAACAGTTACATTATTGCCTTTATCTTCATCCCCCCCACCCAAGTACTCTAAACCAGGTTTTATGTTTGGGGCTACTCCTTCATGAAGTTGAAGTGGGGAAACATCTATCAAAATCAGGGCACCCTTATTACAGACCAGTAACCTCCTCTTCTCACCCCCTCAGCAAACAGTTAGTCCTGGTTACAATAGCCATAGATAAAAATGGCTCCATTTTCCAGCCCATGGTCCTGCTTACCAGCATTAACAAGCACTTGCCCAGATGCACACACAGTTCTGGCCTCATCAGCCACCAGGACTTTGAATTCCCAAGAGGGATGGCTGTGCAGAAAGGGCTAGACAGTAAGCTGTGAAGGAAGGGGGAGTGATTCAGGGCTGTCTGCTGGCTGTTTTGCAGAATGCTTTGGCAGTGTGACTCCTCTGTGTACAGGGACTAACACAAAAAATAAATCACAAACAATATCACTCTGCTGGGGAGGATTTCAAGTTGTGCCAATACACCCACAAACACAGGGCTGAAGCCAGATGAAGTTGCAGCTCTTTTGAATTTGCTTGGTAGGGGAACCCTTTTCTTTGGAAGAAGAGCTCTGACTATGAATTAAGACATTTCTTACTCCCTTATCCTTTCCTCTGTTGTTGCATTGATGCAGCATGTGGAGCTGTTTCCAGCTTCTCCCTAAGAAAACACACCATTTTTATCTCATACTGCTTACTGTAACCTCCCCCTCATGTTCTGCACCCTTGTATAACTTGAAAGGTCTTAAATCATTAAGCAGAGGAGAGCAATACTGTTTTCTGTGATTACCTGGTTGTCTGAGACCCCAAAATGGGCAGAAGCTCCTCCCATTTGCTCCCCAAAATAGACATTTTCAAAGTTTTTAGCCTCACAGCTCAACATTGTCTTCCTTGATGCTATTCATTTCTTCAGTACTGATAAATCCAGGTTTTTTTGCTTTCATCAGTACCCCATGCACAAAAGTCAGCAAATGAAAACAAGAGCCCTAAAAAAAGCAGCCACAGGCCTACCACTTGTAATCCTTCCAAACCAAACAGCCTCCTCCCACCCCTTTTTATATACAGCTGAAGTAGAGCTGCTCAGGTTCACCTGGGAGCCCACTCAGGGTCCCAGCTGAGTAACGCTGCGGTGCCACTCATCTCCAGGCTTCTGAGGATGGAATTGAAGCCAAATGGTTCATACAGGTGCCACTCGTAGGCAGCCCCACATTTTAAAGTCTTGCATCTCTGCACCTGGTGGCTGCATCTCTGCACTGGCTCAAGCTGCCCTAAATCAGTTCCCATGCCCCCCAACTGGGGTTTTTCCTGCCCTTCTCCATGCTACAGCGCTAACATTGTCCGAGTTTGGGGTTAACAGCTTCAGGGAACTCAGTGTAGCTCCCTGAAGACTGAGCAAAAATAGTTTGGGACTGGTTTAGTTCCAGGAGAAGCAGAGGGGCAATGATAGGAGTTGGGAACCCAGGCAGAATTGATTTCTACATCAAAAAAAATACATGTGGTGGCTTTGGAGTCTTGCTCATGTTGCTGTTATGCAGGAAGAAAGAAGGAAAAACAAAAAGTGTCTTTGATTTAGGTTTGTTTTGCCCGTCTCTGTGCCCGTGGCAATTACACCAAAGCTTGTTTGACTCACTCCTCTTTCAAAATAGTACTGAAGTGAGTAATATCTGAAAAATGTGCATGCCGCTTGCCTTGACATATTTCAACATAATTTCCTCGGGGTCCCTGCCAAGGAGGAAACGGTAATCCCGCAGCTTTTTGGTGGTGCCACCAGGTCAGTGGTGACCTCTCAGCCTATTGGCAGGTGGGCATGAGTGTGGGGTGACTCAGACGGTGGATCCACCACAATTTTAAGCTCTTCATCACCCATCCTGTGTTGGTTTGGGCTTAAGACTTAAAAGATCCCCAAAACTCCCTTCTGCCATAAACACTGTCTGCTACCAGGGACTTTAAGCTTTCCCAGTCTTCAGGTCTTGGCCCTCCCATCTCAGCTCCCTAGATGCTCAGTTCCAGGGGTCTAGAAAAATCCAGGAAGAGCCATGTTGGGATTTGGTGGAATGAGGTTGATTTTCATATGCATCTAAGGGCAAGGATGCCCAGGAGAAAGAGTGAAACAGGGCTCTTGTGACTGACTGTGAGGGTTCTGTTCATGAGACGGGTTGCTCCCTGCACCTGCACATGCAGGCATTAAACAGTGCAGATAAATCAGCAAATCCCCAGCCCCAGAGATTTAGTGCTTCCACAGCACAACCTGTAACTCTGATTTTGTTGGGAAAGTACAATTCCCGATTTTAGGCTTCTGACACCAGGATTCAAGAATTTCAGCTCTAATCCTACGTCCTTAAATAAGTTTCATTTGTGGCCCTAAACTGAATAGCTGCAGCTGAGCCACACAAGCGTAGAATCCTCTTACCCTGTAGCTTTCCTCATGTATGACTTCACCTGTAAATAGAAGTTGGTTATAATTGGACGTGGGACTCACATCTGCCCAGCAGCGTGAATGGAATTTCCTTGGGTGCTTGTCAGGAAAAAAAGCACCAGATCTGTAACCAAGGCCCACGGCGAGGTGTCACTCAGTTATAAAGCTCTAAGTCAGTTATATTTTTAAGAGTTATGGCTGTGGCAGGCAGTGTGTATATGAAGGGGGGAAAAAATCATCTTGTAGAGTGGCTGCTTTGATTTGTTTAAAATCCAGGTTTGTGGGGGTTTTGTGTCTGGAGAGGAAGAGACCAGTGAGCAGCAAATTGAGCTAACCTGGTGTTTGTAAACCAGACACCTTGTCTGCAGGTTCTGCATGCAGCCAGCAGTAACTTGGTGGTAAATGAGGCAATCCAGCAAGTCTGTGTGGGGGCAGTACAAGGTAACTTTTTAGGAAGACACGCCTGCTATGGGACCCTATTATGGGACTGTATTGTGCAGAAATCTGAGCACTTGCTAAACTCTGCACGGTGGGAGCAGTTGGGTGGACATCGGTGTTATATTTATTGGACATAAACTCTAGTGTTTTTTGCAGAGAAAGGAGATCTCCTGAAGGGATAGATATGAAGAAGTGTTTGTCAGGGGGCAGACGGTAATGGTTGTGATGATCTTTCAGACTAACAGGGATGCCAAAGGAAAAATATGATCCTCCAGATCCTCGCAGAATTTACACCATCATGTCAGCAGAAGAGGTAGCCAATGGGAAGAAGTCACACTGGGCTGAATTAGAGATCTCGGGTGAGTTGATTTCGGGTTTGAAGTTTGGTTTGGTGTCAATGTTGGTGCCCCAGAATGCTTTCAGATAGAGGATCCCGTTGTGAAAACAGTTTTTCTGAGCTGGAGGAAGAGAAGCAACTTGACTTACCAGGTTGACTGTGAGCTTGGGTGGCTCACATTCAGCTCAGCTGATTTAAAACACAAACTCTGACTGGACACGGGTTTCTGGGGAGCACAACTGCTTCACTAGAACTGTGCCTCTATCTCTGTCCTTTTGACTGGTCAAATAATTACTTAGAGCCTGCTCACAGAAAAGATACACAAAGGTGTCTTCTGCAAGCATCTCTGAGAGTTCTGCTGATGCAATAGTGTCTTCACACTGGGAGTCCCGAATCCTATATCACCCATATCTGGTATCCAGTGGTTTGCGAGGGCAAACTTGAATGAAGAGATGGTTGGCTTTTGTTTTTTAGGTAGAGTGCGGAGCTTAAGCACGTCCCTTTGGTCGCTGACGCACTTGACTGCCCTGCATCTCAATGACAATAATCTTACACGCATTCCACCTGATATTGCCAAGCTTCATAATCTGGTTTACCTGGATCTGTCATCCAACAAACTCAGAAGTTTACCAGCAGAGCTAGGAAACATGGTATCTCTCAGGTGAGATAAATTAATCCTGGTTAACTTGTCCAAAATTACTGTTCTGTGATGGAGATCAAGGAATTTATTTTGCTTTCCATTCTTGAATTTAAGATAACTGTCAAGATTGGTGGAAAGTCTCAGATTTAATAATTAAATTTGGGTTCATTACCCTTCTTTCCCAATCTCTACAGATACCTGTCTGTAAGATATTTAGTCGACTACTCTGAAATGTTGTTTGAGACCTGGTGATTGACTGCTGTTTACATCCCTTCGGATGTGATTTGATGTTTTGGGTTTTCCATGGCTTTCTTCCCCTAATGAACATATTTTGGTTGTGTTTGAAATGGAAGATTGGCATGTGCTTCCAGAATACCCAAAACATTGGGGTGGAAAGTGTCATCTTTAAAGATGAGCAGCATGTAGTGCCTTAAAAGTTTTCTTCTGACGTGATGCTCATCACAAGTCTTTTTGCATTTGCTGCAGGGAATTGCTTTTAAATAACAATCTGTTACGGGTTTTGCCTTATGAACTTGGACGGCTCTTCCAGCTACAAACCCTCGGTTTGAAAGGTGAGTGAGTTCTTTGCACTTAACTATTCCTAGCAGTGCTTTTGAATTCCTGAAGCAGCTGGGCTCAAAAGTCTTGAGTATTACCTCAGCAGTTTTTTGCCATTTTCTTATATAAGGGACTTCTTCACAGTGAGGGTGACAAAGCACTGGAATGGGCTTCCCAGGGGGGTTGTGGAATCTCCTTCTCTGGAGACATGTCCCACTTGGACACGTTCCCGTGAGACTTGATCTAGGTGATTTTGCTCTGGCAGGGGGATTGGACTGGATGATCTTTCGAGGTCCCTTTCAGTCTGTAATGTTCTATGATTCTAGGATTAAGCAAAAATGACCAACTAGTTTGGAAAACAATCTTGACCGTATTTCAGACCCATAGAAAGGTAAAGAAACCCTTTAGCCTGCTGCATTATTGATTGAGGTGAGTGGGTGAGTGGAATGAAGAAAGTCTGCTCATCTGTTAGGTGCTATTCTACAGTTCCAAGCTAGGCAACCTAACTGTCTTGTGAGTCAATGTGTCTGTTCTCATTAGGGCAGATTTTCTTTGGTTGGAAAGCCTCAAGGAACTCAGGCAGCTAATCAACCCCCTTGTTGTTTTATGCTGTTGGCAGGCAATCCTTTATCACAAGATATTCTCAGCCTCTACCAGGATCCAGACGGGACTCGAAAGCTACTGAACTACATGCTTGACAATCTAGCAGGTGACAGCCCTACGAAGGGGATTGACAGAAGTGGTTTCAAAGTGTGCATTTCTGACAGGGTTTGCCACAAAAGCAAGAACCCGAACCCTTGAAGGGAGAGTATTTTCTGACTGCTTCTGTGTGGCTGTCCGATGGTTCCAGTCGTACCTGCAAACATGCAGAGGAAGAGGTTGACACGTATTTTCTAAGTTTTATTCCGTGTTAACTGCCAGTTGTCCCCAGTGTTCAGTTAGAAACCTTTGTAATTACCAGCAACATGCAAAGTCATCCTTGCTGAAGCTGTTTGGATACTTCCCACTAGAAATCACAATCTGAATGCAAGCAGAACATCCAAATGCAGTCTAGAAATCCCAACATGATTAAGAATATCCACTACCTGAACTTAAATCCTGCTTTACTGTAACTGTCAGTCATCATTTTGACTTTAAACCTCTATCTTATAACTTAACTCCTAAATTAATCACTGTTTTACATTTTCTTTCAGTTCATCCAGAGCAGCTGCCTCCAAGGCCATGGATTACTTTAAAAGAACGAGACCAAATTCTGTCCTCAGGTAAATCTGAGCTTCTGTTCCCTATGCTCATGCAGAGCTGTGTGGAAAAAACCGACACCACGCTTTGAGAAGCCTCTGTCTGCAGTTCAGCCCCCAGAAAGCGTGGTACCAAAGTTAGTCTAATACCCTTTTGATAAACCAAAAGAAGTCACGTCTCCTCAGGGTGTCCAAGTCCTTGGCCATACCTCCTCTGTGCATCCTCAAACAACATCTGTGAGCTGTGTCCAGAAGGAGAATTGCTACAACTGTCGTTGCAGAAGAAACAGAAGATGCCCAAAATCTTACAAGCTGCTACAACATTAAGTTCTGCTTTCCTGTTTCAAATTCCCTTACAAATTAGTATCGTGGTGGAGTTCTATGCACCTCATGCAGTAAATTCTGGGGTTCATCACTGAAATTTCCTCTCCTTACCAAAGAGAATCTCTTCCTAATTGTTCCAAAGAGAAGAGACTCTTCCTAATTGTTCTTGGAATTGACTGCAAAAGGGCTTTGTTTTGCATTATGTGGAGAAGAGGAGATTGAGGGGAGACCTCATCGCTCTGTACAACTACTTGTACAGAGGAGGTTGTAGAGAGGTGGGGGATGGTGTGTTCTCCCTAGGGACTATTGATAGGAAATGGCCTTCAGCTGCGCTGGGGTAGGTTCAGGTTGGGTGTCAGAAGGAATTTCTTTACTGAAGGAGCTGTCAGGCACTGGAACAGCCTTCCCCAGTGAGGGGTTGAGTCCGCATCCCTGGATGTGTTTAAGAGGTAGATGTTGTGTTGGAGGACAGAGTTCAATGTTGATGATAGGGCTAGGAAAAGGTTGGACTCAACGCTTTTAAAGGCCTCTTCCAGCCAAAATTGTGCTAGGATTCTATGATAACTCTTCCCTTTCCTCTTTTCCTTGCAGCTTCATTCACTGTTATGTGTTACAATGTGTTGTGCGATAAATACGCAACCCGGCAGCTCTACGGCTACTGCCCGTCTTGGGCACTTAATTGGGAGTACAGAAAAAAGGGAATCATGGAAGAAATCGTCAACTGTGATGCAGATATCATTAGTCTTCAGGTAAATGGAAAGATCTGGGTCCTTTCCCTCTTGGATAAGCATCCTAAATAGTCTCCCTTTGGGTGTCTGAGGAGAGTGTAGAATGCTGAAACCCCAAATACTGCTGATCCTAGTCCGTTCCTGCTTGGTACAGAGGCTGAAGTCCCAAAAATACTCTTGAGATTGAAGGTTTCTACAAGGAAAACATATTGGGACAGAGTAGCGAGAGATCCGTATGAGCAAGAGCTCTGCAGATTAAATATTCATTGCTGCTGGATCAACCTCTCAGAAGGTTTAGCCTGGGATGGTATCCCACATTCAGCTGTCAGAAGTATCAGGTGTGATCTACTCTGTTCACCTGTCACTTCCCCTTTTGGGGGGATTCCAGGCTATCCAGGAGCACAGATCTGCTTGCAGCGGGCCAGTAATGGAGGTTCTGTACAAACAGAAGCTTTTTGCTCTGCTGAGAGCTGTTGACTGCAAGCCAAGGCAGGCCCAAGTGTTGCTGTGCAGTGACAGGAAGGGTTTACTAAGGGTTTACTTGACTTTGTTAGCCTGAAGGTATTTATGTTCCATTGCAGGAAGTGGAAACAGAGCAATACTTCACCCTTTTTCTGCCAGCCTTGAAAGAGCGAGGATACGATGGATTCTTTTCTCCAAAGTCACGTGCCAAAATCATGTCTGAGCAGGAGAAGAAGCATGTGGATGGCTGTGCAATATTCTTCAAAACTGAGAAGTAAGGAAGGGTAGAATCAGGTTTTCAAAAATCCAGTAAAACCAACACTATTTGGGTGTGAGAAGGTGCCTCGTAATCAAAGTACTGTGCTAGGAAGCAAGTTTGCTACGGAGAATGATCAGGTCTGAGCTAAAAGCGTCACACTGTTGGGAAGAGAGGAGAGATGCTGACGCTTATTCACACTTATCATCTGTGGAAGCTGCTCACAGATTGTGCCACACTGAGTCTCCCTCTGAGTATTCCCTCAGAACAACTTTCAGGGAGTTCTGCACAGCCATAGCTCCTTCAGAAACTAGCAGGAACCTTCAGAGAACTGGTTATGATGCTGTGGCACTCTCAGGTGAAAACAGAAGACCAACAAGACTCTTTTTTAGTGTTCCTAGAGCACAGAAGGGGTTGTGCTGAGGTTGTGTAGCCTGGAAGAGAGGAGACTCAAAGGGGGACCTTATCCCTCTCTGCAACTCCCTGAAGGGAAGTTGCAGACAGGGTCTTCTCCCAGGATGAGAGGGCGGGGCCTGAAGCTGCCAGGGGATGGTTAGGTTGACTGTTAGGAAGCCCTTCCTCATGGAAAGGGGGATCAGACAGTGGAATGGACTGCCCGGGTCAGTGGTGGATTCCCCATCCCTGGAGGTGTTGAAGGACAGACTGGCTGTGGCCCTTAGTGCCTGGTCTGGCTGATGTGCTAATGTTAGGTCAAGGGCTGGGCTGGATGAGCTCAGAGGTCTTTTCCAGTCTCAGTAATTCTATGGTTCTGTGACTGTGAAAAGGACACCCCCTCACATACCTTTCAGTAGGTGTCTCTCTGTTTGCTCAGATTTACGCTGGTGCAGAAGCACACGGTGGAGTTCAACCAGGTGGCAATGGCAAACTCGGAAGGTTCGGAAGCGATGTTGAACAGAGTGATGACGAAGGACAACATCGGAGTTGCTGTGGTGTTAGAGGTGCACAAAGAATTATTCGGAGCAAGTGAGTCTGGCTGTGGTTCCCTTGGGGATCGTTCAGTTCCACCTAAAGGCACAAGTTGTTCCCAGGTAGTACTTGGCTCTAGTATTGCTGTTGGTGATGACTCCTGGCCCAGGTGCACTCGCAGCCACACACCACACTTGTATGAATTTGCTGTATTCATATCGTCAGCCTTTCACTGATAAAACCACATCTCTTTTCCCAGGTATGAAATCACTTCATGTGGACAAACAGCTGCTTATTGTAGCCAATGCCCACATGCACTGGGACCCCGAATACTCAGATGTGAAACTCATCCAAACCATGATGTTTGTCTCAGAACTGAAAAATATCCTGGAGAAGGCCTCCAGCAGACCTGGTAGCCCAACAGCAGATCCTAACTCTATCCCTTTGGTGCTGTGTGCCGATCTCAACTCGTTGCCTGATTCAGGTAAGACTGGGTTTAGGCTTCATTTTAACTCAACTTTTTAGACTCTTCCTCTGGGCGACATGGTTTGCATTTCCCAGAGTGTAGGTACAGATGAAAGCTTTTTGGGAACAGCTGTCTTCTGATAGCTGGCTGAAGAGAATTCAAACACTCTGGTTGAGTAGGTGGCTCTGGTGAGTTGTACACTTCAGAAGAATGGATCGTGTCTACCGAGATGTAGAAATATTTATGTAAATCCTAAATAAATACCCTGAGCAGCAATAGTAAGTAGGAAGGACTTGAGTCTGTGGTGGAGCACAAAAGCTTTCTAAGGAGGCAGCTTTGCTTTAATGTAGTTACTACGTTTGATGCTGTAGTGTCAGGTTTGCACATGAGATCTGCTTCTCCAGCCCCCTCTCGTGTACTGTGGGTTAACTATAACCCTCAAAAGATGGTGTCAGAACCGCTGGAGAGACGCAGCTCTTTGCCTGTGTGTGCAGGAGCGTGGACAAGGCAGCTGCTGTGCAGGTTTCTGCTCAGACAGAAAGCTCTTTCCTCATCTTACGACAGGCGTCTCACTGGTGTTTCAGCTTCTAGCACTCCCTGCAGGTTGTGTTTTAAAGCAGCTCCCTGAATCGTTTCCTTTGCCAACAGGCGTGGTGGAATACTTAAGCAATGGCATCGTAGCCGACAACCACAAGGACTTCAAGGAGCTGCGTTACAACGAGTGTCTCATGAACTTCAGCGGCAACGGGAAAAACGGCGCTTCTGAAGGCAGGATTACGCACGGCTTCCAGCTCAAGAGCGCCTACGAAAACAACTTGATGCCTTACACCAATTACACTTTTGATTTCAAAGTAAGCAGCGATTTTTCTGTCCCGGCAGACGTTGACCTGGGCTCTGCCTTAATTTTCTGCCCATTGGCTGTCTTCCCCTCTCTTCCTGTAAGCGCTTCCTCACCAGTTCCTCCACTTGTTGGACACCAGCAGCCAGTCAGGTTGAGGCTGCCCAAAGCAAGGTCTTTTTCTCACTGTCATGTTTCTCTCTCTCCCTAGGGTGTGATTGACTACATTTTCTATTCCAACACTCACATGAACGTGCTTGGTGTCCTGGGGCCTTTGGACCCTCAGTGGCTGGTTGACAACAACATCACTGGGTGTCCACACCCTCACATCCCTTCAGACCACTTCTCACTGTTAACACAACTAGAACTCCATCCTCCGCTCCTGCCTCTTGTCAACGGCATGCACTTGCCTAACCGGAGGTAGTGGAGCCCTGCCCCTTGGAGGGCGCGGACCTGTTGTTATGGACCTGTACAGTTGTAAATCAAAGTCTATAGGAGTGAAGTATGGCCAACCTTCAGCTGCTTCTTCGAGCTCCTTTTCCTTATGTGTTTGATATGAGATTTTGCACATTTTTGGTGCATATTGGTATCGTTTGGCACTAGGGCTGGAACCAAAGTATTCTTCCCTTTACAGGTTTCTAATTTAATTCTTTTCCTTCTACTTTTTCTTTTTTAAACTGGTAAGATTTTTCGATAGGAAGCTGCACTTATAAACAGACAACAAAAAAAACCCCTATTTGAAGGTAATGCTTCTTTCCAGAATGTGGCAAAACCAGCCAACCTTTTAGGAGAAAGAAAAACCACAGAAAAGCCTGGAGTTGTCTATTTTTTTTAGGAAGAGTATTAGAGATCCCGTTTGTCTGAACCCAAAACAGAGGCCGCACTCTGCAACCTAAAGAAAGTTTGCACATTAACAAAGCACTTAATACCTGACTAGAAGCAAGGACGAGCGGCCTGGCCCTAAACAAGGTTAGAAAACCAAAGATGGTGGTAAAATTTGGGGTGTGCGTTCTCCTGACATCATTTACCGTGATGTTTCCTGCTGGGCTCCGTCTGCTGGGCCTGTGCAAGGTGAGCGTCTCAGTCGCTCACTTGGCAGATGCCATGGGGACTCAAAGCCGTTTGCAGGGGTTGCGGGTTGAATGAAGTTGTTGCAAATCCGTCCTTAGGGTCCCTTGTTCTCCCAGGTTTGCCTGCAAAGATGGGAAGCTGGGGCACATTAAACAGGAAACAGCTGATGTCTCCCAAGAGCAGGCGGAGGAGACGCCAGCCGCTTGTTTCACAGTGGTGGCCGTAGTCGTTCAGTGGATTGTTTTCCCTGGCCCTAGTTGTCAAAGAGCCATCACACTTCTTTTAAAAATCATCTTTGTTTGCTGTCATCGGTCAGGGTTGAATTACAAAGCTGCTGGAATTCCCAACTCTTCATTGTCTTTGGCTATGTTGGAAATTTAGCTGTTTTAGTGGGGGGTTTTATTCCCTTTTCACTCTCTCGGTGGCCGGTTCAAAACCTTCAGCCTCCAGAGCCATTAAGCACCACAGTTTGCTGAAAACCACCCCCACAAACAACCCCCAAACCTGGTTGGTTGCTCTCTGTTAAACCCAACAACCAAAACCAAAAGGCAGGGTGATAGGAAAAGGTTGTGTCTGTGTTTTTAAGTTTTTCTTTATTCTGCTTTTTTGCTGCTATAAGATTTTTGTTTTTCCTTGAATTTATATTTTAAACTTTTCATGCACTTTACTGTTTCTAGTCTCAAAATGTGATATTTTTAATAAATGAAAAGATATCTGTATATATATTACCAACTTTTTCCATTATGTGAATGAAATTTTTAAGCAGAGTGATAAGACTCTTCTTTCTGTCTCATTCGTATCCTTAAAAAAAAAAACCAAAGTCCAATTTAAATTGGGAAGTTCATTTTAAATAACTGCAGAGCCATCTTTTCTCCCACTAAGTGAGGCTGTTCCTCACGAATTAAACGGTTCTTCAGTTGTTTTATTCGTACAAAATTAGCTTGGGGAGGAGGGGGGAGTTAATTAAGTGATTGGATGCAGAGTAGAAGCAATGCCCTGACTTTTGTTAGGGACTAGGAAGGGGAGTAGGACAGATCACAACAACATCGGCTCAACGAGACGACAAGAAGTGCCTAAAAAAGTTAATAAAATCCAATAAGCAGAGGCGCCACTTATTGTCGACCGTAAACTAGGAGCAGTCGTAGCAAAACTACCAGCAACTACAAACCAACCCAGCAAAGCCCTTTCTAAAGGCAGGTTTTCCTCCAGGTACAGGTGTTTGGCTGTACCTCAGCGTTCGTCTCTGAACTGCTGTGGAGGAGCTGCACGCGCACTGGGACTGGAAAGTAGAATAGCATGAAAAACTTAACTTTTGTGGACATTAGCTTTCTGTAACCAGCTACTGTAAGTCTGTTTGAAAGGGGAGGGAGGGTGTTCTGCCCTGGAGGTGTGCACTAATGAACCCGTCTCCTCCTCCTCCTCCTCTTCCTCCTCCACACATGGTATCCAGCAACGTGAGCAGTGTGTCCTACCATACTTCACTCCCCGATATTTTTGGAGCTGTTTGTATAAAATGGAGTTTCCAAGTCCCCGACCATTGTGTATGAGCTGCAGACGAGCCTGTCTAGTAATAAAAACACAAACCCAACGGCGACGTTTTGTAGTGTCAGGGTGGGGAAGAATGGGGATGAAAACACAAACCCAAACCCTGACAAAACGCTGTCCGTCTGCTCAAGTTTGTGGTTGCTAACCTGACTGAAGTGTTGGGTCACGGGACGGGCTCCCGTTCGATTTTTCTCTACTGTGCTTCCCGTTCCACTGTTTTTAGCAACAAAGTTCTCTAACAGCCCCTTGCACAACCCCTCTGGATTTTCAAAATGAGCCTTGTTTGTGTTTCACTAGCCTTTCACACTTGTCCGGCTCCCTCTCCCAGTTGTCTCCTGGTTCTGTTTCCCCTCCCAGTAGGAGCAGTAAGGGGACTGTGCTTTCTGGTACTAGGTGCTCTCACAGAGCCAGCAGCCACCAGCCTGGGTGACACGTGGCAACACCAGTTTTCTTTTGACCCAACTGGAAACCACCCATCGGCTGATGAACATGAAGCAAATTATCCCCAACCCTAAGCAGAGGTGGATGGGAAACCATCGGTTCTCCATCCCCATCCCCTGTTTCCTTCATAAATCAGAAGCTGAGCCCTTTACTGCTCCACATTCTCTCAAGAACACAGTGCCTGGTGTCTGATTCTGTAGTGACAGCACTGCCTCAAGCAAGCAGAAAAGCAAAATAAACCCAACAGCCTTCGCTGAGCAACGTTTTAGAGTTGGATGTGGTGAACCTGTTGGGTAGCAGGGTTTTGTGTGTGTGTGTGTGTGTGTGTAAATACATCCCTGCAGAGGAAAGAAAGAGAATTTTGGACAACACAGCTGAATCTTTTTGTTTCCTTATTCCGCGTAGCACGCGCTGAGGTCGACACCACGGGTTGGGACCACCTTTCATGCCCATTTCCCTCATTAACAGCTTTGTTTCTAGTTCCCTTTCTAGTATTTGTTGAGAAAATACTGTGTTTTCTCTGCAGAAATGGTCAGACAAGATCTCATTAACCCCAAGTCCTCACCTCCCTGTGTTCCCTAGACTAGAAATCCAAGCCCTTGGCTCCTGCCTTGGTGGCTTTGCCATGGAGACTCCTAAACCCACATTCACCCTCACAGGTGCTGAGCACCTGCAGCGCCCACTGATTCCCAAATACTAGGCTTTTCCTCACCTGAATGAGAATTTGAGCCCTTGGAGGTTCATAGCACTTTTTTCTCTGGGGAACTAACCGCGGAGGTGGTGGTCAGGTGGTGATGGGAAGCCAAAAAGGCTTTTTGAAATTCTCTGCTCATTTAGGGTTGGGGAAACATTGGAGGGGTTCCTAGAGGAGGGACGAAAGATTCGCATCGTCTGGGCAGGGAGCGGCGAGGAAAAGACTTTTGCAAGATGCAGCTCATCGGTGTTCTGTAGGATTACAGGGGCAGTCACGTACCCCCTCTTTTTCACACCTCCAGCATTCGATGGTATCGGAAACCCCAAGAGAACTTGGTGGAAACCAGTGACCTGGTGCTTAGTCTTGCTCTTTTGGTTAAACCATTCCCACAGCCAAGGCATTTGCTGAGTTTGCCCTCCCACCCCATTTCCTGCTGCTTAGCTTGGGGGAGGTTTGAGTTGGACTTTCTGACTTGTGCATTGGCTTTGTGACCACAGGCTCCTGTCCCTCACCAGCTGGAAGTGCACATGGAGAAGGGGGAAACTGCACTGTCGCTCCTGGACAAACTAAAATTTTAGGGGGTTTTATGTTTTGTTTTATGGAAATGGTCACTTAGCTTTAAATAAAGAGCTTCTCCGGCTCTCGGATGCGGAAACTGCTCATTTGCAGAGGTAGAGGCCGCCCAGGTTTTGCCCATCAGCCCCAAAACAGGATCAGGGTAGGTCTCGCAGGCGAAGTTGAATAGGGCTCAATCTCTGCTTGTTTCTCCCTACCTGTGTCCTTTAATTTCCTTCTGTAGGCAATAAACAGCCATTTTTGCAACCACTCTTGGCCCTGCTGTGGTTCCTGAGAAGCACTGGGTGGGTAAGAAGGGGGACACGGGGACCAGTTGGGTGTTTCATGTGTCAGATCCCATCCAACTCCCACCAGCATCCCACAGCACATCCCAGGAGCTGTCAGAAAAAGGCAGGATGTGGCACATTTAGAAGTCCCTGCGGCAAAGCAGCCGAGGGCTTGACAACAGCACCCCAAAAATCCTAGTTTTGACACAGATCGATGCTCCTCAGAGATCCCAGTTTCGTACAGAAAGCGCTGCTGCGGCCAAGGCACAGAAGCACGTTCATCTTTATTGCTGGGGCCCAGGATGAGATACCACCTCTTGCAGGAACAGTGCAGGCACCCGAGGGAAAAGCCATCTTTTGGGGGGAGAAGGGGGAAAACTGCCCCAATGGTGGGAGCAGAAACTCGATGCAGAGCAGCTGGTTACTTGCTACTGTGTCCAGAGGGAGGGAGAGTCTGGGCAGGGGGTCTGCGAGAGGACCAGCACCGCCGCTTGGCTCCCCCAGCTCTAGGCTCCGCTTCCCGTCGTGGCCGCGGCAACAATTCTTTTTTGGTGGTGTTCCTACTGGTTTTGGGGTGGGAAAGAAATGGAGACAAAGTAGTCAGGAGGATGGGATGATCCTGCTGATAAGCAGCTGGGCTTTGGGACGTTGGGTACCTCTGCAGCAGCTTGCGGAGGAGCAGCTGGATCCAGGATGCCTCGGGGGCCACACACACCTTCTTGTTCTTCTTCAGGGTGAGGCTGCAACACGATGAGGTGTTTGGTGCTAGAACACGAGCGAGTGGTTTGCAGGACTGGGTTGCCTGCACCCCACTTACATGACCTCCTTCCTCCTGCAGTGAATTCCGGGCGGCGTAACGTCGATGGCGAGGATGAGCCCCAGGTTGATGACTTGAGTGGTCGATTTGATGCACTTACACCTCATGTTGCTCAGCAGGCCCTCCAGCGACAGACCTGTGCCCAAGAGCAGCCCACAGCCAGGTCTCAACCCCCCACCACCCTCCTGTCACTGTCCTGTCCCCTCTCTGGCACCCATGGGGCCATTTGTAGGGATGTTAATGGGGTTTGGAGCAAGAGCGGCAAGGCTGACACAGAGCTAATGCCTCCCAGCACGGTCTCAAAACTTTCTTCTCGTGTACAGAGCGGGTTTAGCTTCAGGGTTTGAAAACTTAACTACTATTTTATTAATTTAACCCACCAAGGGCTCAAGGCTCACAGGGAGGCTTGAAGCTGAAACTTGTCAGGCAAACCACCCCCAGCCCTAGTCCCAGGTATCCACCTCCAGTTTAGCCAGCGATTTTAAAAGACAAACTCAAGCTCAAGGACATCCAAGAGTCAGGTGTGAAAGCTTAGAGGAGCCCACTCTCAGTCCCATCTGGAGCACCCGATGCTTCTACTGGGGAATTTGGCAGGGGGGAGATAGACAGACACCCCGAGGTCACTCACCACTCCCCGGCATTGAGTTGCTCAAGAGCATGGCCACGGCCAGCGCCGGTGACAGCAGCCACATCCTCATGCCTGCCCTGAGCTGCCACATGAGCTGCTTTATAGCCAGCACCGGTGGGGATTTCACGGGCTGGGAAAGGAGCTGCCCCATGCTTTGACTTCCCCGCTGCCGCTTCCTCCACCGCACATGGCTCATGCTGCTTCCCACCCCCACAAAAGGCAGAAGCAAAGCTGCTTGCTCTGGATTTCTTGGTGAAGAAATGCTGGTGACCCCAACTGTCCCCCATCCCATGGGTTCTCACTCCGCAGGTACTCCTGGCACATCTCAGGAAGGGATGCTGACCGAGGGTCTGCCATGTTTATTGGCCCTGATGGCTCACGGGGGTGAGAAGCAGTGACTGGCATTTTCAAGGGGTTAAATGCACAAAATGCAAAGGGAAAAGGGGCTCAGGGCATCACAGGCCCCTCCACACCAGCACAAAGCAACAGCAGGATGGCAGAGGGTGCAGTTTGGGTCTTGCCCCATCTGGCCATCCCACAGGTGGCAGCTTCGTCAGTGGGGACTCTCCTTCTTCCTCCTGCCAAACATAGAATTGGGGGGAAATGTGTGAGCACTGGTCCCCATGGGATGCTCCTGGTCCCACCTTTTGCTCAGGATGGAGGGGAGCTCACAGGTTTGGAAGGTCCTGGAGGAGTTTCTTCACCCAAGGGGCACGGGGATCCACACAGACCTTCTCCAGGCTTTTCAGTTTAATCCTATAAAACACAAGAGGTTTCAGCACCATTGCTCCCTCCTCTGATGCAGGGGCTCAAACTGAGCTCCTCATGCTCCTCCAGAAGAAAAAGGGTGTAAAACTGAAGTACGTCAGGGCAGGGAGGAAGCAGAGGGCTTGTACCCTCCCAGGAGCCACTTACACCACCTCGAGGCGCCGGCAGCTGCTCCCCATCGGCCAAACCTCAATGTTGCTGTATTTCCGCAGCGGGATAAAAGCTCTCGTGGTCTTGGCACAGCGGCAGCTCAGGTTGCCGTTGGCTTCCAGGAGCGCTGCAGGGGCACGCAACTGCAGCTCACGCATCCCCAGAAAACCCACCGCCAGCCCCAAACCCCTTTCTGGGTGATGCATCTCGCCCCACACGCCACCAGCATCTCCACATCCGCTCGCAAAAGAGCAACCCTCAGCACCCTCCAGCCCCACGTAAGGAAGCACAGGGGGCCTCACCTGCAGCCCCAGGGCAGTGGGGCAGCAGCAGCAGCCCCAGCAGCAGGACCACTCGCACAGCCATGCCAGCCTCATCCCTACCCCCAGTAGCAGCCCCGTATTTGAGCTGGAGAATAGGAGAAGTGGAGCAGCACAGGCAGGAGGTTTGTGGGGTCGGGGTGGTTTTTTTGCCCATCTCCGCTGTCAGCCGTTCGCTGAGCTTGCAACATCACTGACGAAAAAGCGGCTCAGGGCTCACCGGGGACCTGGGCTTCCTGAAACTGGCTCCCTTTTCCCCTTCCTCGAGAGCTGGGGTGAGTAAGGATATTGGTTGCTTCCCCCAGTGCTTATTCTCAGCCCCTGCAGCCACAAAAACCTTTTCTGCACCATCAGATATTTCTCTATGACCAGATTTCCTCCCACAAGGTGAATCCCAGCCTGAGCTTTGGTGCCATTTGCTTTTGCTCTCCTTCCCCCATGGCCAGCAACCCCAAAACTCTGCTGCGTGACCCTGCACCCATGCCCTGTATTTCCTCACTGGTGCGCTTGTACAAGTGCATCGAGACAAGAGCCCCTGATGCAAATGACAGCAAATTCAGCTCCTGATAGGCCACGATGAAGGGGGGTTATTAAAGCTCTACCCAGTTGTTTTGAAGGGAAAATACAAGAGAAGGAGGAAACTACCCTGAGCTTTATTAGACTTGAGCTCTCAGGACAACCAGTGGGTGCAGCCAGAGTGGCAAAATTGTTCCTACAGGAGCAGCCCCTGACAGAAGGGCATCGCAGCCTGTGGGCGAGCAGAGAGACCAGTGGTACCAGCGGTTCGTGTTCGCGCGGAGCCAGACAACAGCCAGCGCTGCGGCCAGACATGGGGCTTTCTGGAAGGGGGGAAGTGAGGGCCAAGTGAGGAGCAGCCAGGTCTGCTGTGCCTGTGCAGCATCTGCCAGCCCAGCTCCACGCTCTGAGCGCCAACTTCCTTAGCAGGAAACTTACTTTTTCTTCCTGCAAAAAGCAGAAGGAGGAGAAACATGTGAATGTGGAGAAACTCTGGGGGAGGAAGCTCCTGCAGCTTCCTCCTCAAAAGGAAGTTGCTGCCGTCTCCCTGGGGTGGGCATCACTCAAGGGGACGTCTCCTGGCTGCCCCTATGCTGTGACAACGCCCCCGGTAGCCCCCACCGAGAGGCCTTGGTCCTTCAAGCCCTCCCCAGGAAGGCAGAAGGGGCTGGGGCTGCTCTCCTGGGGCCACCTGAGCCAAGGGGTTTCCATCAAAGCGACTTACGTGCCAGCAATGCGCTTCAGCAGCTTCGCTACCCAAGGGGCGTCGGGACTGACGCAGACCTTCCCCAAGTGTTTCAACTTAATTCTGAAAGGCAGAGAGAGTGGTTTGTGAGCACTGCCCTCCTAACGGCGGGGATTCAGGCTGCCAGAGCTCATCTGCCAGGCTCCAGTGCCAGGAGGTCATGGAAAGCAGGAAGCCGCGGGACAGTCGGGGAACAGCAAGGTGCAGCAGCACTTTCACTGAGCAAAGACCAGACTTGGAGCCCCGAGCTGCCTCTCCAAAGACAATTTTTCCTGTAGATTTACCAACGTGTCGATGCCAAGCGGCTAAAGCAACCTCATAGACACTAGTCAGCACAGAAGTAACGAGGTACAGGCTAAAGCCAGGTCAGCTTGGGTGCGTTTGCTCCATCAGAGGTGCCTGATGTTCCTCAGTCCCAAAGCACCAGTGAGCTTGCTGGTTTTTATGAACAGACTTAGTTTTCAGAATGGGAGTGGAGAGGCTGGGTGGCTGCAAGAGAAAAGCTGCAGTTCTGGCCCAGTTGCTCTGCGGGAGCTGGAGGAGAAAGCAGCTTCTTGGCCCACAAGCACTTACATGATCTCAGTACGTCTGCAGGTGCTCCCCACGGGCCTTATCTCAATGCTCTCGTATTTCTTCGGACTGATGTAGTCTAAAGTTGTCTTTACACACTTACAGTTCAGGTTTCCGTTCACCTCCAGGATGGCTGGCAAAGAGAGACGGTAGTGACTTACAGAGGCAACCAGGGTTATTATCCAGAGAGACTCCAACTCCAAACCTCTGAGGGAACCAAAGGAATCAACCCTTCCCCTGCTCTCACCAACTTCACCTAAGGGATCCCAACAAGGAACCTGCAAAGACACCAGACCCTCACCTGTGCAGACTGAGCAGGACATCACCAGCAGCAGCAGCAGCCAAGGGAGCGCCGGGATTCCCATCCCTACCCCAGCCCGTGCTCGCATCCTTACAGCAGCGTCAGCCACAGAGACTGAGGACCCAGGGGAAGAAACAGTCCTATTTATTTGAAGGGTGATGCTCGGACACAAGCAGCCAGATTCAAACTCAGGCAGTCACATCTGACCAGCAGACCATGAAAAGGGGTGATGTCATTTCTCAGATGCTCCCCATAGCTGAGTCAGAAGCTGAATTTCTGATGTTAGTGATTCAAACCAGCCATCAACACAAAGCTCATACTTGGATTCCCCACATCATCTTCCCCAGACCCCATTTCTGATGGGTTCTGAACCTTTCATTCTCTTCAGCATTTACTCCTCAACCACAAAGAATAGAACAGAATCAAAGAATAGACTCAAAGCACAAAAATCGGGTCAGAAGGGAGGGGTTTTTTGCACCCAGATCACAGAACATTAGGGATTGGAAGGGACCTCAAAAGATTATCTAGTCCAATCACCCTGACACAGCAGGATCTCCTAGATCCAGTCACACAGGAACATATCCAGGCAGGTTTTAAACATCTCCAGAGGAGACTCTGCAACCTCCCCGGGCAGCCCCTTCCAGGGCTCTGTCAACCTCACCGTCAAAAAGTTCCTTCTCAGACTGATGTGGAACCTCCTGTGTTCCACCTCACACCCACTGCCCCCTGTCCTATCAGTAGAAGACACTGAGCAGAGCCTGGCTCCATCCTCCTGACACCCACCCCTCACATATTTATAAACATGAATGAGGTCACTCCTCAGTCTCCTTTTTTCCAAGCTGAAGAGACCCAGCTCCCTCAGCCTTTCCTCACCAGCAAGATGTTCCACTCCATCATCTCTGTGGTTCTGCACTGGACACTCTCCAACAGTTCTGTGTCCTTCTGGAATTGAGGGGCCCAGAACTGGACACGTTGCTCCAGATGTGGTCCCACCAGGGCAGAGTAGAGGGGGAGGAGAAACTCTCTCGATCTGCTAACCACCCCCCTCCTGATCCACCCCAGGATGCCATCAGCCTTCTTGGCCACAAGGGCACATTGCTGGCTCATGGTCATCTTGCTGGCCACCAGGACCCCCAGGTCCCATTCTCCCACACTGCTCTCCAACAGGTCAGTCCCCACCCTAATACTGGCACCTGGGGTTGTTCTTGCCCAGATGCCAGACTCCACGCTCCCTTGTTCCAGCTCATTAAATTTCTCCCTGCCCAGCTCTGCAGCCTGTCTGAAAGGAGAAGACTCTCTCTCCTGTCTTGCTGCAGGTGAGTGAATGCAGCGACACTGCAAAGCAAGAACTCAGCTGGTGTTTTTCCTTAGGTCTGTAACCTCCAGCCTGGAAGTAAAACCTGTGCCGTTAAGGAAGAAAATGATCCTTGCAGTGGAAAAGGAAACGGCTTTGAAAATGGGTTTTCCTCAACACTGTGAGAGCTTTCCATTTCCTTGCAGAGGGTGATTAGAAGGAGCCCAACCTAGCGACAGGTTGGAGTGGTTTTGCTGGGGTCTCTTCAAATTGGAGTCTGCAGAATGGGGAGAAGGCAGCAATCTGTCAGGAGAGATGACAGACAGCCCCCCCAAAAAAGTGTTTCTCAACTTCATGACTCGGAAACGATCCTTCTTTTATGGCTGGGGAAAACCAAGAGAAGTGAAAGCAACTTTCCCCAGAGCTGCACAGAGGAGAGGACAGAGACTGAGGGTATAACCAGGGCTCCAGATGGGCTGGAGGCCAACCCCGGCACTGGCAGCACTTAAATAACCCAGAGCAGAAGGGCGACTTGGTGAGTTCAGGCAGTGGGGTGGCTTGGGAGCCGTGGCCTATAGGGCTACAGAGATGAACAGAGCAGGACCAACAGCTCCCTCTTGATTCACACCTAGACGTGGATTTTCACAGCCCTGGCCCCATCCCTTCATCAATGCACTTGGGTTTCCCCCAGAACGCTGGGGCAGCTGAACTACACCTCAGAACCTCGTTCCCACCAGCCTGTGTCCATCTAGCCATGTATGAGAAGAACTTCAGCACCATTTCTCTCCCCCAATGTCCCATCTTAAGACAAATTGCTCCCTTCATGCTACCAGCCCACATCTGCAAAACAGAGCAGGGCTACGGCCCCGAGGAAGGGAACAACTGAGCAGCACAGGTGGCTTTCCAGGGCTCTGTGCTGGTAGTTAGCAGCTCTGACACAACTCGGTGAGAGCTGTATTTGTACCCAGATGCAAATCAGACACCGCTTGCTCTGTGGCAGACACCAGGTACAGAAGTGAAGGTTCACCATGAGAGCACCAGAATTAGCCTAAGCCTAACGAAACTGGCCCAAAAATAGGTGGCTCAAAGCACCTCATGAGCTCATTGCCGACATTTTCAAGCAAAGGCTCACAGGTTTGCTGGTGATCAGGTGTGGGGAGGAGATCTCATTGCTGCCAATAGCTCAAAGGCTCCCTGAAAAAGCAAAAAGCTCCTTGCCAGGTGGCACAGAAGGCGTGAAGCAGGAATGAAAGCCAAGGGCTTGACCAGAAAGTTACATCAGTGGCTTGGCCACGGGCCCCAGCTCTGCCTCGGCACATTTGCATGCGGGTGCAGGAACCAGTCTAGACACTGCAGGTGCCACCCAGAGAACACGGTTGCCCATTTGCATGGGGATTGTTGCGGCGGTGACGGCCCGACCCACCCCGGCACGGATGGTTGGGCTGTGACAAGGAGGGAGACAATAAATTCCAAGCTGGTGTGTTATACAGCAGAACCTGCCTGCTGACCTCGTTGGTGCAATGGCAACCCAACGTTCTCTAGGTCACCACCAGCTGGGGGGACAGGCTCCTGCTGTTAGACCTTCATTCTTGGGCTAGAGAAGCAGCAATCCAGGTGTGACCATGCAAGCTAGATAAAAACACCCTGGAAACTCCCTCAGCTAGATCCAACCTGAGCTTTACAAGGTGGGAAGTTTCCACCGAACTCAAAGATGCCCCCACAACCCCTCAGAGGATGCTTCAGCACTGGTGAGGATGAGGCTTATGCAACAGGCGCCCAAGAGCAGCAGCTGAAACAGCTTGGCAGGATTCCAGAGCCTGCTTGCCCCGCGGCACCCGCGATGCAGCCAAGAGCACAGTGCCAGCAGGAGGTTAGGTATTGAGCACATCGCTGCGGAAGCTCAAGGTTTTAGCTGTCTTCTGCATCTACATCAGCAGCTGGGCAGCTGGGAAAAGGAACCAGACCCAGGGGGCTGCCAAGGGATGAGAGGAGTCGTGGAAGCTTTCACAGCCAGACCTTTCTGCCCACAACAAGATGGAAAAAGGTGCCAAAACTGCCACAAAGGCCAGGAGAACAACGAAGGCTCTGGAACACAAACACAGCTCCCCTCTGTACTGAGGGAGCAGCTTCCTCAAGGTGGATTTTCATTGCTAGAGCTGAATTACATCCTATTGGGGTAAATTATTTAGGGGAACACTTAGCACCAGCCCCACCACCAGCCTCTTTAAGCCAGGCTCTCTGGGTCTGGTTGCCACAGCACGTGTGGCGTTTGCTTTCCACCTGCTCACAGCAGCATTTACTGATCTCCTGCTTGCGGTAGCCCTTGCATTTCCCTTTTGGCCAATGAACAGCCAGTTTATCCACCCTAATTACAAAGGGCACCAACCACACATGAGGTCCAGCTCCCCACCTCAGGGCAGGCTCCTGCCTGATGAGGTCCAGGCTGGTTAAGTAGCCTGAAGGTGACAGCAGCTCACTGAAGGGTTTGGAAAGTCTCATCACACACAGGACTCATTTTTCCCAGTAGAAATCACAGAGAGACCACAGCTTGGGGCATTCATAGCCCCGGAGTGAGCTGCCTAGAGGAGGGAAGCCAGTGAGGCAGGATGGCCAGCTAAAGGTTTTCTCCACGGGCCACCTCGCAGGTAGGTTTATTGTTAAAAAAGCAACCCCAAGGGCACCTGTTCTCTATCAATGCACACAGCAAGGAGGGGAAACCCAGTTCTGTGCTGAGAATGAACCGTGTCACTGCAGTACAAATGTCTCTTACAGAGAAGAGTGGCCCTCCCACCCCTGGAAAGCCCCTTCTCAGCCATTTCTCTCGGCCCCAGCAGCCCTGAGTCAGCACTTTGTGCCTCAGAGCCTTGCACACGCTGCTGAGCCAACACAGCCCCTCGGATATGCTCTCGACAGAGGAGAAATTCAAGATAGACTTCTGCAAATGACGTAAAACTCACCAGCTAAGAGAATCGATACTGAAAGGGGTTGTCTCATTGCCACAGTAATCCTTCAGGTCTGGTGGGATGAAAGAATGGCTGGTGGAGCTCAAGGCTGGAAGGACAACAAGCTCTTGCCTGTGAGTGGGAACAGGGAGAGACACATGAAAGGGCAGCACACAGAGAAGAAAGGATTGGGGAGGCCAGGAAAGTGAAACTGAGAAGCCTAATCCCATAGAAACCATGAAATGTTCTTTGATCTTTCCTCAGCTTTTATCTCGGTTGTCACAAATGAAACTCACCCTGAGAAGGACATCCCTGATACCTGAGAGACACTTGATTTTGCTTCTTTCAATAGATATGTTCTCTTTTTTCATACAGAAGATAAATCTTTATCCTTCCCATACCTTGATTTATCAGAAAACACCCTTTGCCTGTCCTTAGTCTGCTGGTCCCCACTGGAGATGCACAAGCTCCTTGGGAAAGGCTGGCCAACGGCGCTGAAGTGGCTGCATCACACAGATGCAGAGTTCGGACTTGCCAGGGCAGGAAGGAGCTTTGTGAAAAAAAGTGACAAAACAAAACACCAGCTGAGTTCTTGCTTTGCAATGCTGCTGCATTAACTCACCTGCAGCAAGACAGGAAAGAGAGTCTTCTCCTCTCAGACAGGCTGCAGAGCTGGGCAGTGGGTGTGAGGTGGAACATAGGAGGTTCCACATCAGTGTGAGAAGGAACTTCTTCATGGTGAGGGTGACAGAGTGCTGGCAGGGGCTGCCCAAGAAGGTTGTGGAGCCTCCTTCTCTGGAGACGTCTAAAACTGGCCTGGACATGCTCCTGTGCGACTGGATCTAGGAGATCCTGCTGTGTCAGGACGATTGGACTGGATGATCTGTGGAGATCCCTTCCAATCACTGATATGTTCTGTGATCTATCTGTGCGATGCACGTACCAGCACCCATGGGGGTCCTTCAGCCGTTCTTGCAGGAGGATCGCGACCCTGGCTGGAGGATGGCTGTGCTGCGTGAGAGCCTCCCCGGGCTGGGCACCACTAGAGAGCGACAGACACCAGGGCTGCGGCCGGCAGCTGACAAAGACCAGAGGAGAGAGGAGAGTTTCACGGAGCCCGGGTGACCAGCTCGCAGGCAGAGGATCCCAGTGGAAGCTGGCCGGCGGTACAGGGAACAGGGTGCCGTGTCTGTAGGTGGCAGAAGGCTTTTCTCTGGCGCCAGCCCCTTTAAGAAAAGCAGTTTTCAGACCCGAGTGCGGGTAGGGGCTATGCAAGAAGCGGGGTGCCCTCAGGAATGGGCAGAGATGGGGTGCAGCGAGAAGGACCTAGCAAGCAGGTGCTGAGGTGGGAATGAAAAGAGGAAACTCAGGCCTGAGGAAGGAACAGAAGGAAAGAGAGGAGGTAAAAGGAGGGCTTCCTCCTCTCGCAAAACACACAGGTTGGGGCTCTGCTCAGTTCTGAGGTGAGAGCAACCTGTGGAACTGGCTTGGCTCGATGTTCTGCAGCAAAACCCAGTTTAGGGTAGGTTTTTGGGTGGGGAGAGGCACAGAAGCATCCTGGAAATCTAGAAAGGTAGGTTAGACCCTATAGACCCTCAGCAATGTAAAGGGACCTTGGTCTGAGGGAGGCTGCGGTGCAGAGCAGCGATCACTTTGCGAGTGGAGGGAGAAAGGCTTCTCTGCTGCACTGCTGGGGACTGGCTGAAGTCTACTGAGAGGGGAACAAAACAGGCTGAAGCAAACTTATTCCCCTGGAGAGACAGGGCACTGCCAGCAGAACAAAGGGCACAGGACCCTCTGTGGGTGGAGCGAGGTGGCTGGACAGCAAACCACCAGAAACAGACTAGTCCCAGGAGCTGGGGTAGCATTTGCCCAGGGTTTGTGCAAACCACCACCCGGGAAGCAATTCAGGTCCTGGGTGCTGGTCGATACAACCAGCCTGTTGTACAGTTATATCCAAGCCTGGTTTTCCTGTTCAACATACAACTGGTTATCATTCCAGCTGGAGGGCAGAGATACTGGAAAAGCCACCAGGCATTCAGCTGCTTCCTGGAGGGTGGGTACGCCGAGTTTCCATGTCAGACATCTGCCAAAACCAGGGGGTTCCAAACTTAAGAAATACAGTTGGTACAAAATAATAGTCGGATGATGCTCTGAGTCCATCACACGGTGCACTCACACACTTTGCCTGCCTCGATGCTCAGCAAATGCAGCAGATCACAGAATCACAGAATATTAGAGATTGGAAGGGACCTTGAAGATCATCCAGTCCAATCCCCCTGCCACAGCAGGATCATCTAGACCAAGTCACACAGGAACATGTTCAGGCGGGTTTTAAATGTCTCCAAAGATGGAGACTCCACAACCCACCTGGGCAGCTGTTCCAGCGCTCTGTCACGCTCACCCTGAAGAAATTCCTTCTCATATTGATGTGGAACCTCCTATGTTCCAGATCCAGCTGTTTTATCTACCCAGCACTCAAATGCGTGGGCCTGCAAGACCACATAAGGCAGCAGGCAGGGTGATTCACAGAGATCTCTCACCTAGAGCCTTTTCTTGACTCCAGCTGATTCAGCCAGTGTATTGAGAGGTCATGGTGTTAAATGCCACTGGAATATTCTGGTGACTCAAAGGATTCCTTCCTGCATCAGCCCTAGGACTGTGCCTGCAGGTGAGAAGTGTCCTGTCTACCCCACCACCAGACACTATCAAGTGCCCAGCGCCAAGGTGAGATGGTCATGTTTTGTCCCCAGCACCAACCCTGCACTGCTTTGCCAGACTCCACAACCTTCTCTGTGTGGGCAGCTACAAGCTCCAGGCTTCCTTCATCTTCCTGTTTATAGTGGGGTAAATTGAGGTGAAGGCGTGAGACAGATCTGCATCACACTCCCCACTTCCACCTCCTCACAGGTCATGTCACGGCTATTTGCCCTACCCAGCTGATAGTTCCTTGTGATAGTTCCTCCCTTTCTGAGGCATCCTCTGAATCGCCCAGGCTGTTGGGGTGTTTGCATAAGCAGCAGCATGCTCAAACCTTCCTCCCTCGGCCTCTCCTGAGGTTACTCACCGTTCTAACCTCAGACTAACCCGAAAGCCAGGAGCCCTGGTTTGTGCCACACCTCTGGAAAACCCCTCCTTCAGAGTGGCTCTGCTGTGCTCACACCCAGCCAGCACCCCCGGCGCAGTGTCACGATGGGAGCCAACCACATGCCAGCTTCTGTAGAGCCAAGCCTGGCAGACAGCAGGAGGCCCTTTGCCAACACACAAGATCTAAAAGACAGGGGAAATGATTCAAACTTGTTATTCCTTCCTGTGCAAGCGTCAGTCAGCCACAGGACACTCGGCAACAACACAACTCCTTCCAAGCTGCATGCAGCACGGTCAGCAGCATCAGGCCAGACAACACTCTGCCCTGTCTCCTTCCCTGTTAGGGCAGCAGCACCAGACTGGGGATGCTCAGTGCAGTAAATTCTACACAACCACCTGCCTCCAGCTCGCTCTGGTTTAAGCAAAACATCAGCCACACACCGCTCTCACCCAAAACGTAGAGCTGTGCTGTGAAGAGCCCCTTTGCTACCTTGTACTGCAAACAGGAGACTTGAACTTGCATCCAAAAGAAGGTCAGGTTGTATTTCCATGAACAAACAAGTTCCTATTCCAGTTAAACAGCAGCCAACAGCATTGACTACCAGTATAACTGGGAAAAAGAAACGTGGATGCTCAGGTTGAGGTCCAGTGGCTGTAAAAGGAGGGATGAAGCAAGTCTTCAGAATAAGCTTCACAGCCCTGATCCCAGAGGCCCCTGCTAAGGAAAGTGGCCACCAGATCTCCTACAATCAGCTGGAAGCTCTCTGTGAGGTCAGGGTCTACACCTGGGCCCAGTTAGGAACTGGTGTGCTGCCCAGTTCCATGTAACACACTCCCACTTGGGGGCCAGGGAAAGCGAGGGAGAGGGCTGGTCGCTTGAAGCACAAGGAGAGGATGCTCGTGCAATGCTACAGGGGCACAGTGAGTTTTCATCGTCATGGAGCTGCCTCCGTGAAGAGCTGCTGAAGTGGGAAATGCTTTCAGAGGCACAGGTCACCCCATCCACTTTTATTCTGCTCTTCTCTCCCCTCTTTTGCAGCAGGGCCCAGGAGCACTTGTCAGCCCCTCAAAGCAGAAATGAGTTTTGGTCTTACATTTCACAGAATCACAGAACATCAGGGATTGGAAGGGACCTCAAAAGATCATCCTCCCACCACAGCAGGATCACCCAGACCAAGTCCAGGCAGGTTTTAAACCTCACCAGAGAAGGAGACTCCACAAACCCCCTGGGCAGCCCCCTCCAGCACCTCGTCACCCTCACTGGGAAGAAGTTATAGAATCACAGAGTCAGTCAGGGTTAGAAGGGACCACAGGATCATCTAGTTCCAACCCCCCTGCCATGGGCAGGGACACCCCACACTAGACCAGGCTGGCCAGAGCCCCATCCAGCCTGGTCTTAAACACCTCCAGGGATGGGGCCCCAACCACCTCCCTGGGCAACCCATTCCAGGCTCTCACCACCCTCACGGTGAAGAACTTCCTCCTCACATCCACTCTAAATCTACCCATCTCCAGCTTTGCTCCACGACCCCTAGTCCTGTCGCTACCTGACATCCTAAAAAGTCCCTCCCCAGCTTTTTTGTAGGCCCCCTTCAGATACTGGGAGGCCACAATAAGGTCACCTGGGAGCCTCCTCTTCTCCAGACTGAAGAGCCCCAACTCTCTCAGTCTGGCCTCACAGGAGAGCTGCTCCAGCCCTCTGATCATCCTCATGGCCCTCCTCTGCACTCACTCCAGCATGTCCACATCCTTCTTGTAATAAGGGCTCCAGAACTGGACACAGTCCTCCAGGTGGGGTCTCACCAGAGCAGAGTAGAAGGGGAGAATCACCTCCCTCGACCTGCTGGCCGCACTTCTCCTGATGCAGCCCAGGATCTGGTTTGCCTTCCGGGCTCTAAGTGCACACTGCTGGCTCATGTTGAGCCTCTCATCCACAAGCACCCCCAAGTCCCTCTCCTCAGGGCTACACTGCAGCCAGTCACTGCCCAGCCTGTATTTGTGCTTAGGTTTGCCTCGACCCAGATGCAGGACCTTACTCTTGGTCTTGTTAAACCCTACTTCTGTTCAAGGAACCAAAAACCTCCAGGATTAACAGGTTCTCCTCTCTCACTCTGCTCCCACATTCCCAGTCACCCATTTCACACAGCCTCAAGGGCTGAAGGGACTCCGAAGCCAGACTTCTCCCCACCGTCACTATTTCAACACACAAGGCAGCCCAGAGGTTGTTCTTCCCCCAGCCACAGCAGAGGTGATGCAGATTGCAAAAGAGGCAGTTTCCCCCTTACTTGTGGCAAGACACCCAGAACAGCCCTACAACAGTGCCATGAGAAACACGGGCTGAGCTCAGATCGCCGATTAAAGCTGACATTAAACCCTAAAAAATTCAAGCTGCTCTTACTAGTACAGCTTTCTCCTGAAGAAAACTTGAGGAAGCCCTGCAGAGCAAAGCTCTGCTGCAGGGTTAGTCACACTCACGGCTACCTACCCCACCAGTGGGCTGCTTGGATCACGTAACCTTCATCCACAGCGTATTGCCCCAACACCTCGGCTTCCAAAAATCCCCTTTGCAGGCTGCGTGCAGGGGCTTGCCAAGCCTCAAGTACCCCTTCAGGCTGCACTTCAAAACCCTCTGTCCCAGATGATTTGTCTGTTGGGTTCTTTTTACACCCCCACTCCCGCCTCTCCTTATTTTGCAGGTTGTTTTCAGCTGTGGCAGTTTCATTTCTGCTGATGCTTACTAAGCTGAACCTGAGGAGAACTCATTTCCCCTGACATTTAACATCCTCCTACAATTTCTCCTCTAGATGAAAGCATTTCCCTGCCCTTTCCCATCAGCTGAACACAAAACACCAAGAACTGTCCCTAATTTTTGTCTTGACTCTCTGCATTTCCAGCCATTCCCAGTGGAAGCACTGGCACTGCTGGGATGCCTGTTTCTCCCCTACTGTTATCAGTCTAGCTGGGAGGATAAGCAAACAGAGAACATCTGAGTCTGAGTTCCACCATGAGAACACTGCGGCATCCTATGGCCAGCACTCAGCTTGCACAAGACTCCCTTATCTGTGCGGTTTCAAAGCCAGGAGGAGTAATTTGGCTGAGTGTCAGCACGAGATTACACCAGAACCCCTGCTGTCAGAAAGGGACTGACCCCATGCTCTTTGCTCAGGGTTTGAGCCAAGATGATGTTGGTGCTGATTTTGCTGAGCGACACATGTGCAAAGTGAACGTGACAGCCTCGAAAGGGCATGTTGTAGCCCAGTGTCACCTGCTCCTCTAAATGGAGAAGAGCCCACAGCACAGTTGGTCAGGGGGCAGGCATGGGCAAGGTTGGGAAACCACTGATTGAAGCCCAGGAGATATTTGGGTGGGCAGTGGATGTCAACTTGTAAGCAGGGAGCTTGGATTTCTGTCCAAACCTTTCACACACAAACAGTGCGATGGGCTGCCCAGGGGGGTTGTGCAGTCTCCTTCTCTGGAGAGAGAAAGACTCTCACCTGGATATGTTCCCGTGCACCTTGGTCTAGGTGATTCTGCTCTGGCAGGGAGATTGGACTAGAGGATCTTTCAAGGTCCCTTCCAACCCCTAATGTTCTGTGATTATGTGTGACAAGCGCTTGTGTTGGGCCGTCTGCTTCTCAAAACACTTGATTTCCGGTCCTTTGATCCGAAGTCTTAAGTCCAGGCTCTGACATTCCTTCCCTCTCCCTGACAGGGCATGGGAAACAGCTTCTTCTGAGCCTCCACTTGCTGGAAATCGTGCTCCAGCCTAGATCCTCCTCCCTGCAGGTTCACAGAGACCAACCAGCACCACTAGTCACCCCTAAGAGTGTTGGCAGTTAAAGCAGTGAAACAGATATTCTCCATCTTCTGTTTGCGATCTTGGCTTCTCTCCTCTCAAAACTTTAAGAGTGGCCAGTTACTCCTGGCTCAACCTACCACAGGGTATTTCCACTTCTGAAATGGAAATTAAAGGACTGGCCCCTTCTCAAAGGGCAGATTTGAATTTCAGACTCCAAGTCAAGCACTTCTTGACTTTGTTGTACCTCAGCCCACGGTAGTTTTGCTCAATTGTTTTCAGAAAACCTGTTACTAGAGATAAGAACTTACTCCAGCAAACCTCAGGTGTTGAGTAGGAATATTAGAGGCAAAGTTTTCCCTCTGGCACAAGCCCCAGATGTGTAAGACCCAAGATACAGAGCTCATGAATCTCAACTCTCTCAAGGTAGTGGCAGATGGAGGTGTTCAGCTACTAGGAGAAAAATCAGCCTCTGCACAGTGGAGAAACGCTGCTGCTCGTGTTCAACTAGCTGCTGTGGATCCCCTCTGAAAGGCTGAGGAATTTCACGGTCCTCCCAAACAGCCTCTCAGGGTGGGTTTGAAGCACAGACAAGAGGAAATGCAGAAAAGCTGTGTGTGGCTGTTAGCACCTTGGGAAAGGACTTCGATCTCCAGGGCTGACAACCTCACACCTCCAAATAGCAGCACCTTTCACAAAGGATTTTGTTTGCCCTTTCCATGACATCAGGGACAGCAGTGGAGGGATAAGACGCAGATACAGAGCTCTGTCAGCTACTACTGCTTGTTAAATAAAGCTTGTTTCCCTGCTCACAGCTCAGAAAGTAATGATGAAAGATACTAATTGATCAGAGCACCACCAAGCAACGGCCAGTGCAGACCTAAATGCTCCACACACTGCAGCACCTAAAAGATGAGGTGATGTGTAACTGTGGTCTGTAAGCTCTGATGCTAACGTAGAGCAGAAAACCTGAAGGGCTACACTTCACTGGAGGTGCTCAGGAGTCAAGTGCTGCTGCCACGAGAGAGAACACAGAAGCAGAGGCACTGTTGCAGAGATGAGACACCAGCAGAAGTTAAAGCTGCTGCTGTTCTGCTGAAAGGAGTTAATCCATGTTCATCCCGGAGATGGGAGAGCACTAAGCTCCCACCACTGCAAAGTTCTCCTTTACTAAATCAGTAGATGACAGGGTAAGACACCAAACAACAGGGTGGGGGAGAGCAGCAACTCAAGAGTCAGGCTGATCACCCGAGACAAAGCCAGGGATCCAGCCTGGGGCATCTTCACGCTACTCAAATGCTTCAACCATAAAAACAGAACATCCCAGTCTTTGCCACTTATCCCAGACCCAGCCTTAAGAGCAAGAAACAGGAACATAAAATCTAAGACTGTTTTAAGCAGTCTCAATATTAACATGACAGCTCCCTTCTTTGAAGGAGATGGTGGAGAGAAGAATTGAATCATAGAATCATTAGGGATTGGAAGGGACCTTGAAAGATCATCTAGTCCAATCCCCCTGCCACAGCAGGATCACCCAGATCTGTGGAATTTGAGAGTTTGGGGTGCAGCAGTACCAAGATGGCATTTAACAGAATAATAAAAGCTTAGAAGCAGAAGGCACAGGGCAGATGACCTCTGGCTGCAGAAGACAGTGCCCCACTTTCCCCCCCACTTAGTTTCCTTTTCCTCTCTTCTCCTCATACTGAACCAGTTCAATGTCAACCAGCAGGGTGCCCAGATGGCACAAAAGGCCAGTGGCATCCTGGCTTGGATCAGCAGGACTAGAGACATAATTGCACTGGGGAAGCCTCCCCTTGAGTCCTGGAGGCAGTTCTGGGGCACTCACTTCAAGAAAGAGATCAAGGGGCTGGAGTGAGTCCAGAAGAACAATGAGGCTGAGGAAGGGACTGAAGGGAAAGTCTGATGAGGAGAGGCTGAGGGAGCTAGGGGTGTTTAGACTGGAGAAGAGGAGACTCCAAGGGGACCTCTTCCCTCTCTACAACTCCCTGAAGGAAGGTTGTAGTCAGGTGGGGGTCAGGGTCTTCTCCCAGGTAACCAGCAAGAGGACGAGAGGGCAGGGCCTGAAGCTGCCAGGGGAGGGTTAGGTTGGATGTTAAGAAGCCCTTCCTCACAGAAAGGGTGATCAGAACCTGGAATGGACAGCCCAGGGCAGTGGTGGAGTCTCCATCCCTGGAGGTGTTGAAGGACAGCCTGTCTGTGGCCCTTGGTGCCCTGGTCTGGCCCATGTGGTAATGTTAGGCCGTAGGCTGGGCTGGATGAGCTGAGGGCTTTTCCAGCCTCAATCATTCTGTGGTTCTGTATTTGTCTGATGCTGTGCCCATGTCTTGGGCAAGGAGATAACATGCAAACCACAGTTCACTTCTGATCATCCACACCACTGAGCACCAGGCTACTGGCCTTTGTAACTCTGGCAGGAAAGCAAGAAGAAACCAAGGATCAGCTCAAGTCCTTTTGCCCCGATAGAGTTAATGATTGAGCTCTGGATGGGGGAAAAAAAAGCCAGTCTTCCTAGATTCTAGGTCCAGGACAAAATTTCTCAGCACAGTTCTTCCACTGACTTCACCAAGCAGGAACAAAGCCAGCACCAAACGCTCTGGAAATCCCATCATGAGCATTTCCTCCGTGTACGTGTTTTAGTAGCGCTCACATCTCTCTGATGAAGATGTACTTGCTGCAGCCAGGCAAAACACACCCCAACAAAACCCCACCAGCACTTCTTTGAAGGAGAAATGAAGCACTTCATTAATTCCAAAGTTGTTGAGACTGCAAATCAGGAACTGAGCACAGAGGTCTGGAGGCAAGAGTGCTAATAATTCATGAGCAAAACGCTATGTTTATGCAATGCTGAGGATGAGATTTTAATTGCTTATTACTCTAATTGATTTCCTTCAGTTGTTATGGCAACTCTATCCTTATGTGTGCTGCACTAGGCTGAGCTTAACAGGCTTAGTGCAGTGAGGCTGCATGGCACGCGGCTCACAAGAGGAATTCAGAACGATTCCAAACCTGACAACTGAGACCTCATGTCCAAGAGAGTCAGGAAAGCCTTCTGCTGTTAAAAGCAGAGCCAGCACACAGCTTTGCTCAGCTGCTCTTACACATCCGTTCCCATTTATGTCTCCTGCCATTATAATGATTTAATTGTGGAATGACAATTCCCTAGGAACAGAATGGGTTCCAAGACTGATCCCTTGTGGCTTGCTCTGGCCACAGGAGAGCGGTACACGAGAACATCTTGAGATCCACTCAGAAACCAGGGCTGGTCTGCACTCACTGTACACTTGCTTTCAATATGTTTGGCAGCACAGAGTCAGGGAGTAACAGCCCAGAGCTCTGACAAACTGTACAGCCAGGAGCTGTCCCAGGGGATGCTGAAGCACAGAAGCATCAGCCCCCTCAGCCCCACCCAAACCAGTCTTTCTGAGGAGGCAGTTATGAAAACAAGCCCACATTGAAATTCTTGAGACCGTGAGCGCTCGCAGTTTCACCTTGTGGTGCAAGGAAGCCCGAGCCAGCATTTCAAAGCCACACACACACCCCTGTGCTGTTACAAAACCAAGCCAAGCACCAAAAGCCTGTTTCTTTGAACGCAGCCAGGCAAAACCTCCTTGGAGGGATGTGCGAGCTACCAGAGCCAGCCAAAATCAAAAGCTCAGCCTAAATTATCAAACCACAGGAGTGCACCTGACAACGTTCGCGCAAGCACCATTTCTTTTCACGCTGGGATGAACTTGAAAGGGGCTCAGCAGTACACCTCAAGCTTTATTAAACAAACGAGCGCTCACAAGCTGTTCATTAACCTGGGGATGTTGCCCATGGCTTCCTACCATCTTTAAGAGGCCACCTACACAGCACTTGCATTATCTGCTGACACCTGAGCAAGGTGGTTGCTGTACCTAAGCAACCTGAGCCTGGAACCTTTGAAGTAGAAGCTGAACATCTTTGCTGCGGCACCTTTTATCTTCAAAGTGGTCATGACAGGCAGCGAGGAAGCCACCACTCTGATCCATTAGGTAATTGGCCTTCAGTTATTAGAAGGGAATTTCATTCAGGACTTTAACTTAATATCAAGCATCTGTCGTGGGTGGGAAGTGAGCCTTCTTAGTGTGTTTCTGTATTTTAAAGAGTAGCTACAGAGGCCATCAAGAAAAACTGAGCATTATTGCCACCGTGCAGCAGTGCTGTTCTTCTCACATGTTCTCCCTGCTGAGGAGTGACAGCATCCCACCACCAGCTTGTGCCCCCCTGCCCCTAACCCTGGATTTCCCACAGCAGCAGCTGCCAGAGCCAGAAGCCAGGGTGGACTGGCAGAGGAAGCACCTCTGGGCTGTCCCCCCTCATTCCATCCCTCAACACAAGAAAGGATCAGAGAGAAGTTATGTGTCAGGGAGCAGAGTGTGGGTCCTGGCTCCCCTCTTCCTAGGGCTGCAGGACATCTTTCCAGTTTGAACCCTTTACAGCCCTCTGCTCCTTAACTCTTAGCACACAGGTACACATGGAACTACTCTGGTAAGCAGAGCAGAAAGATGCAAAAGTTGCCTTCAATAAGCTTTGGATTAAGGCAGACACGTCCCAAGATTAGGTTTTTGCTCCCAAGACTGGGAAGAGCTGAGAAGATAATCACATCCAGCAGCGAGCCACACTGAAGTCACTCCTTGTTTCCTTACAAACCATTTCAGCAGAACTGCTGAGGAAGCCAGAACGTAAGAGCTACAGCATCACAGTACATCAGGGATTGGAAGGGATCTCAAAAGATATCAAATGATCAACCAGTCCAATACCCCTGCCAGAGAAGTACCACCTAGACCAAGTCACACAGGAACATATCCAGGCAGGTTTTACATGTCTCCAGAGACGACTCTACAAACCACTCCCAAAACATTCAAGCCAAATGTATCAAGGAACCAACTGCAGCTGACACCAGTTAACAAATACAGCACTTGGTTTATTTTGTTCTCAACTGAAACAAGACTCAGTGGGTTCGTTGCCTGCAGCGGAAGCTCTCTCAAATCTCAGGAGTGAGCTTCCAGGCGCGGAGACTGGCAGTGAGGAGTCTTCGGGTGTTCCGTATTGATCTCATACAGAGTACACAATAAATTACTATCTACATGCAACATACCTACAAAAAGTTTACATACAAAGTAAAAAAATACAGTATTTTCTGCTTGTTTTTTGTTTTAAAGTTTTTCTGTACATTTTTTTACATTTTTATATACATTTTTTTGTAAACTTTTTGTTTTTAGAAAACTGCAATCACATTAACAGTTATCAACTCGACAGCACCGCTCTTAACCACCCTAAAGCAACGCATCTACGACACAAGCCTTCAGCTCGGTTTGCTCCTTCATTTCTACTTTGGCACCAACATGCTTCACACCGTTATTCTGAGCTAATTAATCCTCTTCCTATGCCTAGCTACGTTCTCGATACAGAGAAACAATCATACCTCAATTTGTGCTTTGATAAAGTTCAGAAACAAAAACAACTGTTACATCGACAACTTCATCAACGCCACGTTTACCTGATATTACTGCATCATATCGACATTTCCTGCACTAACTGCTTTACGTAAGCATGCAAACAAGTCTGATTATGACTCAATCAATAACATGAATATACTGGAAAACAACTACAAGGGTTAAATATCAAAAAGGAATGTAGACTTATCAAGGTTTGTTGTGTTAATAAATCTAATAGCATGGATTGACATGTTAGGAGTTAAAGGTTTAAGCACACCAAATGCAAATTGCAGTGTAAAAACAGCCACATGAAAGAAAACATGAAGTTACTCCCTGCCACACACTTCATACTTTAGTGAGAAGTAGTAGCAACTAGAAACCTCCTTCCTGCCATGGATACTCCTGCCAAGACATAGGGATTCCTGAAGTTTAGAAAAGTCAAGCTTTAAAAGAACCAAAGCGATCTGATTGGAGCACACAAGTCAAGATCCTGCTGAGGAGGAGCAGAGCACAACACATTAAAGTGGCTTCAGAATTCAGCCCGTGTGACAGCAAACCGTTCCAGCCTGGTACTACCTATAAATATCACTCCACACCACCTACTAAGCCAGTCCAACCTATTTCCAAAATACTAAAGGGTAGAGGTGCCCTCAAGAGGACAACAATTAGAAGAAAACCAAGGCAGGCATTCAAAGCATTGATGTAACACAGCATTTCTTGCCTTAATATGGGTTTACCACCTCATTTATTATTGCCAAGACTCTACGGAGCATTAAAGATCTCAACATAATACAATCACGAGCAACAGCTAAGAGTTTGCCACTTGGGCTTTGGTTTGAGTTCAAAGAAGAAGGTGCCTTCCAGATCACTCGGAGGAGAGCTGCTAAGGCTTTCTTCTCCGCTGCTCATGTCTTCACAGGAGTCTTCACTAGAAGAGATGGGAAGGTAGTTTAAACAAAAGCACAGCTCCTCGAAAGCAGCAAAGTACTCAGCCCAGAGTTTTCTTGCATGTTTTGCTGCTCCTAGTGTAATACCCCAGATCTAAACCCCTCCCAGCACTACCACTTAAATAACAAGGTACAGATCATTTCCTTCTAATGCCAAAAGTCTCCTATGGGTCAAGAAGCCAGTGCTGAAGGTACCTAACACACTACTCAAGACTACTAAAACCCAGCCCATCTAATCCACCCTAGGATGCCATTTGCCTTCTTGGGCGTAAGGGCCAGCCCACTGCTGGCTCCTGATCATCCTGCTGGCCACCAGGATCCCCCAGGTCACTTTCTCCTACACTGCTCTGTAACAGACCAGTCCCAACCATCAGTATTTCCAAGCTGGTTTTACACCGCCCACCCCAAGTAGCTAGTAACACAGAATTGCCATTCACATTCTCAAAAGCATTAGAATTCCCCAAGAAGTAACTGGTTTGAGTTTTACCAACCTCTCACTCCCATTGAAACATCCACCCTCTGGTATTGTTGGCAACTCAGGAACACTGTAGTAACTGTTCTGTAGATTTTGGGCTGTACGTCTCGAAACGATCCAAACCAGTTTCTTATGATCAGGCTTGCAGCACTCAGGAGAGGAATAATCTGCTAAGCATTTTGAGACCAGTTCCCTCCAGTAAAGCAGGTCACTGTCACTGATCTGACAAACAAAAAAAAGACACTATTTAGTCTCCTACACACAGGTTCCATGGAAAATCCCCTTCTTCCATTTTCAGCTTCTCAAAGACATTATCAGTTGCTGTTAGCAATTTCATTATGACTTTTAAACAAAAAATTAAATCTAGACTATTCCATTTTAAGCTCCAAGACATCTTTCCACCCCTGAAGAAGATACAACTGTCCCAAGTTCTGTCAGCTGCTCATTAAAGCATGGACTGCATACGCATCAGGTCACCAGTTCTTCTCACTGTAGACATTCAAGCTTTTGTTTTAACCATAACTCCAGAACCCAAGCTAAGCAACTACCTGACCTCCTCCTCTAAGCAGCAGGTTTCTGCCTCTGACATTCTGCCAACAACAGTGTCGGTGACAGGAGTTGCAGACAGATGTTAAAAGACCCATTGCATTGCTTCTTTCAGCTGACACAGTACCTGTTAAAGATTGTGCACTGACAGCAGGGGACCCTCAAACAGAAGAATGGACATGGCTCACTGCACCCACCCCAACCACTCACAGAAAATATTTACCTTTGAATGCTTTTGAACCCGCAGAAGGATCTCCAACAGCTCAACAGATTTCAAAGTCTGAACTTCCAAAGTGAGAAGACACAATGCCAAGACAGATGGCTACAAGGACAAATAAAATAATCACTGCTCAGCATAACACAATTCCAAAGTTACTGAGGAGTCAGAGCAAGTTGCCTCTACTCACTTTTGCTTTAGAGAACACGAGGCGGCAGATGCAAGCTTTAAGCTGTGCTTCCAATTTGTCCAGATTCAATACTTCTTTCCTACAAGGAGCCCAAGAGGAAAACACTATCAGGAAGCAGAACTAAGGAGCTGCCTCCTCTACAGCAAATGCTACAATCATTTCAGAAGCAATTAAAGAGAAGCAGGGTTTAGTGAACACACCACTGTGCATCCAAACTCACCTTTCTGAGGTATGACAGAGTACAATAGTGTGGTACAAGTGCAAGAAGGTTAAGGCAGTAGTAGCTTTAAATTCAAAGTGCAACTTTTCTGAAATGATCTTTTCCATCCGTTTCAGGTCAGACACAGTGCATTTACATTGGCTGATCCGGATGATCTCGTGAGCAGATGGAATATTGCATTCTTCCTCCACTACTCGGGCAGCCAGCTGGATGCAGCAAACTCCAATGCAAGACAAATGCTTTGGTTTCACCTAGAAATACAAGGAAGAAGTATGAAGACTTCCTCCCCCAGCACTGTAAACAGGGTGCTTATCACATACCAACACTTGCCAAGTCACCCAGTCTAGATAAACTGTTTCATGTAGTCACAGTTCAAACAGAAAAAGATTTGCCAATCTCAACTAAACCTGATGTCACTCAACTCACACACCTCTAGTTTCAGCAATGAAGTAACATCCATCTGCCATAGTTAAATCACAGGAAATTAAGTTGAACAGCTGAACACCCTCTAACTGAGCCAGTTCCACCTCACCACACACCAAACAAACAATCAGACCTGTAAATACCCAGCTTCTCCAAGCGGCAGTGCTCACCCACCCTCATTCAAAGCCTACACAAATCCAGCCCAAGCCTGTTCTAAGCAGCTCTAACCCTCCCCTGGCTTGTTCCTACCTCTGCTGTTCTCTCCCATGTATCAGCATAACGTTTTGTGCAACCTCAAAGACAGTCTGACCAGACAACTGATGCAACTTTTAGTTTACCTGCCAACTTAATAATGGGGAGCTAGTTTAAGTTCAATCTGTCTGCCATAAAGCAGCACAGGCAAGAGAAAAAGCACGCAGGAAATACCTGCTATTAACTTAAGCTTTAACATGATACCTAGAAATAGCTTGCAAGAGAAATTGTTTTGTTCCTTCTTAGTTCCTCTTTTCTTAGTCTTCTACATAGACCTAGTGAAGGCTACAGACTTATTAGAGGAAACAGCCATGCTTCTACATGCCTTTAGAGTTAAAAGAAGCTGTGCTAAACTTCAGGTTCACAAACAAGAACCTCAGAAATACTGCTGGCATGGAATGAGTAAACAGCTACACTTGCTCCAACCTCACAACCTTCCCCTTTTGTCAGACAATAAAGTTCACAGGAAGCTCAAACAGTCACAGGGGAACACTACAAGCAGGTCATCTGCCCCCAAAATACCTTCATAAGTGCCAAGAATCTGTCCAGAATGTTAACAGCCAAAACAAACGTTTCAGTTGCAAAACCAAAGAAGTTGGTTAGGCTCCAGAGATCTTCCACCTTGGCATTCCTTTGTCTTGGACACAGAGTATTATCATTCTATGGCAAGAGAAACAAAGTCAGAATTAGTCAGTTGCTGCAATATCTCACTCCCACAGTCACCTTCCCCTTTGAAGGGAAATAATTATTCGTTTTCTTAAGTACTTTATTTCTCTTAACTTAGAAAAAAAATAGATGATTGAGACTCAAAGCTCACCCCAGGAACGTGGATTATGGGCCCATCAGTGAGATAGCCAAGCAGGTATTTGTTATTTTAAGACAATAGTTACCAACTGGGTGTGCACACACAGTGACTCTTGACCTTACCGAAACAGAGATGACCCAACTCAGTTTAAGCAACACAAGTTCAGCTTTCCACACAAACAAGCAGGCTAATTTCCGAGATTCTTTTTGTTAAAGATTAAGGCCCTTTCCAACAACACTCACAAGCATCCTAAGAACCATAAAGCCAGTCCTAAACGCAATAAGGGACTCCAATGATTAGCATAGAAATGCTCACTTTATTTCGAGTGTTTCTAGGCTCATTTCCCTAGACCTCCCTAACAAAAAGCTGATCGCTTCCCCTGTTTGCTAACTGACTTCTCGACACTCAGCTTTCCTGCAGTGGTACCAGGCTGCCGAAAGTTAATATACAGAACCAAGCGAAGTTCAACCAACAAATACTAAATGCCTAAATATTTCACTTGCCCTGTAAGTCACAGACCTTTGAAAACGTACATGTGTTAATAATTATAGATTAAGACAGCATTGAAACAAAGGGCAAAGAAAGCTTACAGAGAAACGAATTATTAATCAATGTAATAAACAATAACTTGCCGAAGATAACGCACGTCTCCCTCCTAGCTCGGAAGGGTTTTTTTAAAAGAAAAAACACGTATTCCCTGCCTTGAGAAAGGTGCTCTCCTCCCTCCCCAGTTCAGCTGCTCGGTCCCCCCTCACCTCGGCAGCGCCCTCGATGAGGCTGAGCCCCTTCTCCCGGGGCTGGAACCTCCCCTCCTGCTCCAGGTGGAGATTCAGTTGCTTGAAAAGCCACAGCGCCTCGCTGCTCATCTTCTCCCCCGCCTCCGGATGGACGCTTCACCTTCACGGCAGACACACGGCGTTAACAGCTGGCAGCCCCCCACCCACTTCTCCCTCCCCACCCCCTTCCCATCTTCCCCATCAGACAAAGAGAAGGCAAACAAAGGGGCCTGACAGGCCGCCTCAAGTATGTGGCAGTTCGGCTCTATGGTCACACTCACCCGGGGCGGTGGGGGAAGGCAAGGGGCACGGGGCCCCCCCGAGGCCCTCAGCGCTCGCTAGGGAAGGGGGAGGCGAGCCCGGCTCGCGTCACCGCAGCGAAGCGGGTGGGCTCGGCCGCTGGCCCCTCATCCAGGCCGGCCCCGCTCGCCTCCCCCGGCGAGTCACGGCGCTGCCCGAGGCCGCAGTACCATCCCCGGGTCCCCCTCCCTGACTCTCCGCCGCTTCAGTCGCGGCCCCGCATCAAAATGGAGGCGGCGCAGCCCCGCCCCCTTGTTTTTGTTCTGGCGGCCCGCAGATGGCCCTGCGCGGAGCGCTCCCAGCAGGGACCGGCCGGTGATGCGCCGTCACCGAGTCAAATAGTCCTCTCGCAAGCGCGCTTCCTAAAAGTAGCCAAAAGGAGGCTGAAAGCCAAGGAGCGACTAAATCATCTAACAGAGCCTCTCTCTCTGCAGGGAGCGAGGTAGAACCGCGGTCTTCCAAAAAAAGGGCGAGGTTCCAGCGGACGAATACGTGAGCATGTCACATCACTCCTTTAAAGGACCCCTCAAGTTGCTGCCTCGTTTTAAAAAGTCCGCCCAAACCTTCCCCGGCTCTGATTGGCCCGCGCTCCCTAGTCGCTGAGTGGGCGGCAGAGCTGCGTGTCCCCGCCCCTCCGAGGGTGCGTCATTCGCTGATTGAAGGGCGTGGCCTCTCCTGATTGGCTTGACGCTCCGCCCACAGCTGCGGAGCCTTAGCAACGGCGGCGGGGGCGCGCTCAGATACTGGGGGTGCGCGCCAGTGGGCCCCTATGAGTCTCAACGTTTGGACCCCACTGCAGCCCCACACCAGCGGCTGCCGAGCCACTACTAACGACCCCAGGAAGCACCGAGAGCGAGAAAACCACGCAGAGGTAGCTCAGCTCTGGGGGCTCCTTGGAGGCCTTTTCAGGCTGTCTGAGAACTCGAGAGGCCTCATCTAGGTGTAAAGACCCCATTTTAAAACTTTGAACCAAGAGTCAGGGTTATTTACTGACATATCAGGGCTTTTTAGGACTTCGAGGCTTCTGTTTATAATTACAGGCTGCTTGTGTGAAGGTGAAGCCAGGATGGTGTGTCTCAAGGAAGAAGGTGGCTCATGGGCCAAGGACTGCTGCCTGTCAGCCCCATCCCCTCTGTCTAATCCCGGGCTTCGTGAAAGGTTTTCTCACCCTGCAGCTTAGCAGAGCCAAAATGACAAGATAAAACAGGATCTGTCGAAGTAAATCATTGTCTGGAGACTTTGAGGGGTTGTTTCAGAGTGTTCCACATTCACTTTGTAGTGGACAAACACAAAGGGGTAAATCCTGTAGTACAAAACCAGTGAAACCCCAGCAGCTCATGCAATGTACAGACCAGAGGAAAGTGTCTACGGTTGTGACTCCAGCAGATGACACTAAACTGGATCTAATGGGGTTTTGCCATTTCAACAAACAGAAAATGTTTATTAAATGTTGCAGTCTGGGAAAATAAGCTGCCTTCTCTACACAACAGTCAGCAGTGATGTTATGCCAATCGCTATTTCCAGGCATGGTTCCTGTCTGCTGTGCCAGTGATGACAGCCAATAATTTTTTCGAAGTGTATTTTGATGACAAGTGCCCTGAGATTCCCATAAACATGCTCATATTTTCGTAGGGGTATTCCTGGCTGGGAACAGTGCTCTTGCAGGTATCATCACATGTATCTGAGCCCCCTTAAATGCAACATCCCTGCAAGGTGAATGAACTGCCATGGTAAGTCTGATTTTTTGGGGGTTTTTTGAGGGGGGTAAAAATATTTGAGGCTTGCAAGGAAGAGCTGTGGATCTGCTCTAGTTTGAACAACTTTAATTGCACTGTTAGTGCCTTCAAACTGGCTCCTTGCAGTCATCAAGTTGAGGTTTACAGGATGAAACCCTGCACTTCAGTCTCTCTTATCCTCATGCCCTTAGCAGCCACTGCTTTTCCCTCTCTGCTACATTCTGATACGTTTCTTGCCATCAGACAAATGGGACTATGGATGTTCTTCCTTTTCCAAACGCTGTGTAAAGCCACATGGTGGAGAACATTTTGGTTTATCTAAACAGCAAAAAAGGTTCATTTTGCAAAAGCAAAGGATGACACTTCTAAAAATGTTAATTCTGACATCTACAGGAGCACAGACATTGCTTTACTGATTTAAGCCTAGGAGAACACTCTGCTGAATTGTCATTCCTGTATCATTTATTTGAGGGGGAAAATCTATTATGAGTATGGCTCACAAGTGCTTTTTCGCTGCAGCCTTGCAGCAGAAGGAAAGAAGGATCCCTGCCCCATCTTTAGTCCTCTGTAATTATCTCCTCTGTTGCAAAGAGCTGAGAAGGGTTGAGAAAAAAAAATTAACAGCAACAACAAAACAACTACCAAAACCCGAGGATCCTTATTTTAAGTTATGAACTCCTCAGCTTTGGCACTAGAAACAGGGAAAATCAATCTTATGCTGTCTGGACCTGGCACAAAAAAGTTGTTGTGGTAAGATGCAGAAATTACAATCTATTGGTTTGGGTTTGTCTTTTTTTTTCACTTATGCAAGAAATCATTTTTTTTCAATGTGGCATTTAGTGGTGATTATGATCTTTCAAAGTCCCTTAACCTGTAACATTCTGTGTGATTCTGTGATTAAGGGAAGTGTGTATGGGGGCAGGGGAGAAAGGAGAAGTGTTTCCAGTATTGTGAGGAAACACAATTTATCTTCTCGGTAGCACACGATGCTTTACAGAATAGCGATTCCTTCCTGACATTCTCTGGGAACCCAAAGATAAATATAAATTCCTTAGCTACAGATGCTGTAGGGTTCACTCTTTAGAAACGATGATGACAGCCTTTGAGAGGGGAATTCTATGCTGAAGTGGAAGGATGGTAAGAAATCATTAAAAAAAAAAAGGAATTAAAACTGGAGGAAAACCCCGTCTGAAATCTTCTGGTTTCTTAATAAAAGTGAAGAGTGATACTGAAGGCTTCACCTCTGCAAGGCAAACTTTAAAATAAATAAATTAATTCGATATTATTGTCAGTAGCCTCGCTAAACTGTTCTCGTGTATGGCCTGGCAAAACCTGCTCTGGCATGTCTATACCTCAGCTCACAGGGAATGGCTCTGGATGGCTAATAGCTGTGTATTGACTAGCAGGTGATGATATCAGAGATGTTACTTTGGCCTTGAGACACGTGGATTTTCAAACTGAAATAGGATTACAGGCCTCATGATTAAGTGCCACACAGTAATTAACAACTCCAGACGTGAGCAGTCTGCCCGCTTGCCAACTGGACACCTAGGTAAGAACAATTTGGGTCACTCAGAACAATAGTTTCCTTTGAACCGCTTAACCAAAGAGCTCCGCATGCTTTGCAGCCACTAATTAATTGGAGTGCCCCATTGCTATCCCATTATACTGGTATGGATGGCTGTGGCTCCAGCAGAGCAGCACTGCTGCACACTGAAGGCAGAAGTCACGAGGCTGTGACTGCTTCTCTTCCCATTAGACCAAGCTGCTGCTGTACGACAATTAGGGACTTAGCTCTTCATTCAGGAGGAAAAATACATGCTGAGTTTGGCCATTGTCCCTTGTTTTTTGTAGGGGTGGAAAAGACAAAGGCTCATATGTGAATTAGCCTTTGCTTCGAAAATAATTCAAGCTTGCTTGGAGAATGTAGGTAAGGTAGCCACCATCAAGAGAGCCTGTGTCAAATGAGATTAGCTCTAGTATCCTTCCCCATTCCTTGAGAGCTGCTTATTCTTTCTCAGCTCCTTAGGAGGCATCTCATAAAAAAAACTTTACATCTCTGTTTTAATGAAATGGGATGAGTTAGGTGCTTTCCGTTTCCCCTGAGGGGGGTAAAAGTCAGTCCTTGAAGCAAATAAAATGACCTCAGTGTGTACATTTTCAGTTTCATATGCAATAGCAAACACACCTAAAGGCTACACAGACACACACACATTTATGTATCAGAGAAGTACTGTGCAGAGTCTATTGCTTTTAGAAGCAGTGGGACCAAAACTATCAAAATCAAAGCCTTTCAAAGGCTGGCCCTCACCAGGCTCTCTGTGAGACAACAAGTCTAGGAGACGAAATGATTCCCAAATCCAGCTGAATGTAAAACCTGTTCCCCTGATAGCAGCCCCTGAAGGAGAGTGGCATTTGATCTGGCTGGTACAGCTCATATCTTCGGCACAGCGGAGTGTAATTTCACACTTTGCACCTTATGCTTATGGAAGCTGGTCAAGTTCAGAATTCAGGAATAATGTATTCCATGCCTCCTAAAAAGTGGCTGGAGAATGGGTCATGCTGATCAAGGACTGATGTAAATATGAGTCTGGTGTTAAGGTTCACTGACAACGCAAACAAATGTTAAGCAATGACAGTGCTGTCTGTCTGTCTTGGTGACCACACCCCGAGTTCAAAATAGCTGTTGAAATTAGGAGGGGAGGGAGGAGCAGAGAAAAGAAACCCAGCTTGTTTGCTCGGGAGAAGGGAGCTATACTTAGCAGAAAATATTTTGAGCCCACAAGACCCAAACACAAAAATCGATGGAAACTTAGTAAGTTTAGGACAGACTGTAAGCTGTTAAGAGACTGTGATTGTATTCCTTGTCTCGCTGCTCCAGCATATGGCAAACCAGCACAGAAATAGCATCTAACAGCATTAATGGGTAGGTGAGAGGAATTTCCATGACAGGAGGAAGCTCACAAAGAGAAATGTGAGCACAGTTACAGAAGGCAGTTCTGAATCCCCTCCAACAACAGAGAAACCTAAACAAAACAATAAACCAAAACTCCTGACTCCTGAGGTGAGGTGACATCAAAAAGGCTGTTGGAAAGGAGATCTTTCCTAGAAAATGGAGCAATTTTTGTGACTTATCTGCAAACCTTCAAGCAGAGATGGTGAGAAGGGGAAGGGCACTCATGATTGACTTCACCAGTGTCACATCAAGTATATTTGCAGTTGTGTTGCTCACAGGTTGCCCCACCTCATTCAAATTCCACTCTCTGTATGCTGAGAAAAAGGAAGGAACCAGACAAGACTCCTAATCGGTGCCACAGTGCCTAATTTACCCACAAGTGTTGTTCACAATTTCTCAGTCTCACCAATTTCCATTACAGCTATTGTCAGAAATCAATACTGTATCTTCCAGTCTGATAAAATATTGCTACCTGTCTTAGATAATGATACCGGATGCATATCTCAGTCCTCTGCAGGGAGACAGTGCAGGAAGGTGCAGACCCAGTTCTGATCCCACTGCAGCCAGGTTCATCTTTCAGAAGCCAGCAAAATTGCACCAAATGCCAGAGCACCGTGCTTCGGCACTTTAATGGCAATAATTTGCTTTCAGTGCAAGTTAAATTGTCTGAAAGGAAGCTGTGTGTTTCAATAACCTTGTGCTTGCCTAAGCATGACCACGTAACTAGCAGTTGGCTCCAAGGTCTCCTTTTAATAACCATTAGTTCCTGGAAGGTGCATTTCACTCACTGTGCATTTTTGTCACTTTTCAAGTGGGTTCTTTTATTTAATTGACAAGATAATTCTAGCCAACGTTGTACTTAAGGCTCCCTAAAGGTTTGGGGTTGTTGTTTTAGAGGTAGTTGTGAATAATTTCAGAAGGCGTTTTCAGAATCGTAGGGATTCTGCATAAATTGCATTTAAATTAGTCATTAAAAGTTAAACCAAGAAAGAAAAAGAGCAGCTATTTCTCTGCCTATAGAATCATGCAGCTGTTGTGTAAAAAGCTTTGCTATGAGATGCTCAGTTACAAACTATTTTAAATACCTAACAAGTATTTAAAATACTTGCGAGTGTTTTAGTTAGTATTTGCGAGTGACTATTTTAAATACCTAACGGTAAGTAACAAATCACATCAACCTGCACATTATTCCCTTTATTGGACTATATCTCACTGAAGGGAGTAGAACACCTCCCTGATGAGGAAAGGCTGAGGGAGCTGGGTCTCTTGAGCTTGGAGAAAAGGAAACTGAGGGGTGACCTCATTAATGTTGATAAATATGTGAAGGGTGGGTGTCAGGAGGATGGAGCCAGGCTCTGCTCAGTGTCTTCTAATTATAGGACAAGGGGCAACAAGTGCGAGCTGGAACAGAGGAGGTTCCACATAAATAAGAGAAGGAACTTCATGGTGAGGGTGACAGAGCCCTGGAAGGGGCTGCCCAGGGAGGTTGTGGAGCCTCCTTCTCTAGAGATGTTTAAAACCCACCTGGACATGTTCCTGTGCCACTTGGTCTAGGTGATCCTGCTGTTGCAGGGTGATTGGACTAGATGATATTTCAAGGTCCCTTCCAGTCCCTAATGTTCTGTGATTCTGTGACATCAACTGGCATTTTATTCCTTCTATCAGACTACATCAACTCTGACTGTTGCAAATTATCACAGACAGGTTTCTTCTGATCCCAGTCCACTGGATGGGTTGTTCTTGCTCAAAAAACCAAAGCAGTTGGAATCATGGAAACCTCAAAGAATAATCTGCTGGTCTTAATCTATTCCCTGTGCCCAAAGTAGAATATTCCATTGATTTCCTCTTTCCAGATGCTCACTACTTGCAGTTATTTCATGACCATTGGTGTGTAAAGCCTTTCTCATATTTCCCACTAATAATTTACACTTTGTTTCACAAGATTAATTGCCTTGTGCTTATGTGAGCAGAGGTACAAATTTCTATGTGCAGCACCACAGAGGTTTTCAGAGTAACAGCTGCAATAGTATTTCTAGCATAGTTCTATCTCAAGCTGCCCTCTCCAGGCACATTTCACTCGCCAGAAGAAATAATTTGGCTGCACTTGCTCAGATGTACGGTTGGTAGCTCTGCCCTTCTGGAAATACCTGGCTCAAACTCCAGAGTTTAAAGTGCCTAACCTCATCTTTGGAATATCAAACAGTTCCCAACATACTTGCAGAGCGTGCAGAAAACACCCAACACCTGCCTAATCTGCCTCTGCCCTCCTCCTGCTGTTACAGAACCAGAGAATTACTGAGGCTGGAAAAAACATCTAATATTAAACCCAGTCTGTGAGCTAACATCATTGCAGTCCATAGCAAAGCTCTGGGAGAGAATGGAAGTTTTTAGGGTACTGTTAATAGTTTCTCCCTTCCTGCAGGCCACCAGCTTCAGCTGAAGTTTGGCTTGTTTGCTACATGGCTACCATTGTCTTGATTTACTTTGATGTCTATTCCCATGTACTTACCCATCAGCTTTGTTACAAAAACTATTCATCTTGAGTACTGTGTCCAGTTTTGGGCGCCTGAATACAAGAGAGATGTGGAGGTGCTGGAGCAGGTGCAGAGGAGGGCAACTAAGCTGGTGAAGGGCCTTCAGAATAAATCTTACCAAGGACTGAGAGCTGGGGCTCTTCAGTTTGAAGAAGAGGTGGCTGAAAACAGACATCACTCTCTACAACTACCTCAAAGGACATTGTGCAGAGGTTGGTGCTGGTCTCTTCTCACAAGCAGTTAGTGATAGAACAAGAGGGAATGGGTTTAAGTTACAACATGGTACATTTAGACTTGATACAAGGAAGAATGTTTTCACAGAAAAGGTGGTCAGGCACTGGAATGGGCTTCCCATGGAGGTGGTTGAGTCACCATCCCTGGATGCGTTTAAAGATCGTTTGGATGAGGTGTTGATATGGTTTAGGGGTGAACTTGTAAGGTAGGGTAGATGGTTGGACTTGATCCCAGGGGTATTTTCCAACCAGAGTAATTCTGTGATCTCACTGAACTTTGAAATTAGCCCTGCTCTGGAGCAGGAGTTTGGCCTAGGAAATCTCCACAGGTCCCTTCCAACCTCAGTTATTCTTCAATTTCATGACTATTTATCACAGTTATCACCTTTGAACTTCCATCTCTGTGAAAGTGATATGGAACCGATTAGAGTATTTTCCAAACACTAAAGCACAGGACAGAAAAGAACTGTTGTGGTCAAGAAAAGAACATTATGGAGCTGTTTACTTAGTTAAAAAAACCCCAAACAAGGAAGGAAAAAAGCTCAGTTTGGTGGCTGCACTTCTCCCCTTCAAACGAATCACAGAGTGTGAAAGGTAGTTCATTTGCAAAACGTGTGGCACAGCACAAGTGTCTCAGTGTTTCAAGACACTCTGTGGTATGAACAGAGAGTAAGGGGATCTTCCCCATCTCAAATAGCAGGGTTAGTTTTCCTAGTAAATAATTGATGCTCCTGCTGTTAGCAAGATGTTGTGGAAGCTGTCAGAAAGCAGGACATCATAGGTGTTAGCTTGCTAAGAGGCTGTGGAGAAGTAATGCTTGATCTAACACTCTATGATTCAGAAATACTAGATTTATTCTTTTTTTCCAAGGAGTAATTCATTATTGCCTGTAAGAAGAGGCAACACTAATGGACTTCTAAGGTGCAGTGAGCAATTTAGTACAGTGGTCACAGCTCAGTGACCAAACCTGTTTCATTCCTCCCCAAGAGCTCCTGTGTGCTGATGATTTTAATCAGATGCGCACTGACTCCTCCAGGAAGCTGAGCAAAGTCTCATCAGGTAATTTCACCATAAACTCTTTTTTAGGATTCTCATTGTTTCCTTCTGTTGCTTTTCCCAGTGTTCCACAGTTTTGTTTCAAAATCAGGAAGGAAAACAGAGCTTCACTTCCTTTGCAGCTTCTGAGAAATCCCTCCTGAGATTCTTTTCCATTCCAGTCTTTGTGAAAAAAAAAAAGAAAAGAGATTCCCTCCAAGAAAAGGAGCTTATCTGAGCCCTGAGGAAACCTCTGGATGGCATTTGTTCAGTGCTATCAGCATACATATCTCTCCTGATTGCTTCCATCACCACTTCAAGGCTTCCTTCACTAAGTCCCAAGCTCAGCCTGCCTACTCATCAAATCTTATGTCTGAGATCTGTTTGGAACAGGAGAACCTTTTCATATTTAAGGTTTAGTGTGTTTTGATCTTGAAATCAGCATCAATATTCACTGGGCTGATCAACATGTTTGGTATTTTAAAGATCTCAGGTCAGTAGTAAATACAGATAAGCAGTAACTAGACACACTACACTGAACTCACCAGCAATGAGCATTAAAACTTTGCGTAACTCTCACCCCCTGGGATTGTCAAACGCTTTACAAAACATCTGAATTACAAATGCTTTACAAAACATCTGAATTTAGCCTCTCAACAAGCTTGCCACCAGGCTAAATCTATCCTTGTTCTGAGGCTGCACACATACCCAAGCTCATCAATTTCACCTGTCATGCTGGACACTGTGTGCACCTAAGCCAGGAGAATATGAAAATTGCATTAACCTTTGCTTCTGGGGGTTTAACCAACTGGTCAAAGGTCACACAGTGAGCAGCACTCTGGTTCTTCATCGAGAACAGAGCCAAACCACTAGACCAGCTGTTTTTCCCTCTGTGGGGTGATTAAAGAGAAATGTCTGCTGTGGAGATGTGGAAATGTGTCCTTATCCACATGTTGGGATTTGGCTGGGAATCCACTAGTGTCTCTTCTTTCCCTCCAGAAAATGCAGAGTTTGCTTTAAGCTGAAAAGCAGGTGCTAGAAATGTGAGATTTTTGTTACCACTAATATGGATCTTTTGCTGGTCTGATATGTAGTGGTCTGTAATGGTGCAGTGGCCTTTCTCCAGGTGCTCTTCATTCCATTCACCATGTTCATTGCTGTTCTTGGTCTAGTAACCCCTTTTTTGCTTTCTCCCCATGGAATTCTTTTGCTGGTTACTCCCACCTCTCAGCAGTCTCTCTAAATCCTTTGGCCTTGCAGACACTTACTCATGGCAACCTGCCTGCCACAAGCTCTCAGGGCATATGCCAGTGTGTGTTGCACAGTTCTGCTGCTCATCCTCACACAAAGGGTTTGTTCTGCTCCTAGTCTGTATCGAACAATCGGCACAGCCACCTATGGAAAAAATAAAGAGAATAAAAACAAAGGAGGGAGTGAAAAGGAAAAAGGGGGGGGGAAGAGACAGGAAAAAGGAAGAAACAAACAGGAAAAGGGGGAAGAAGAAAAAGGGAAAAGGGGGAAGAAGAAAAAGGGAAAAGGGGGAAGGGAAAAAGAGAGGGGGAGAAAGAGGAAAAAGAGCGAGGGGAAGGAAAAAGGGGACGAAAGAAAAAGGGGGGTGGAGAAAAAAGAAAAACAGAGGGGAGAACGGGAAAAAAGGGATAAAATGGATCAAATTCAAAGCAGAAAAAAGACACGTTATACAGAATAAAGCGCGAACACTCACAGGTTTAGTTGCCCAGTTCCGAAGCGGAGCGGACAGAAGGAAGAAGCAAGCACCTGCAATTACCGCATTAATTGTTCTCAAAGGCAGCAGCGCCGGGACCCGCCCGCGGCCACTCAGTCACCGTGGGAGACGCTTCCCGCTGACCCCCCACCCCGCCCCTACCTGCCTGCGGCCGCGCGTGCGCTGCGGAGGGATCCCTGGTAATTTTTTCATTCGCGTTGCGTCAGCACGATCCTTCCGCTCGGCGTCGTGAGAGAAAAAGAAGAGAGTCCCTTTCCCCGCCTCCCACAGCCGCCGCGGCGATGCTGAAGGCCAACTGCGGCCGCGCGCGCCGTGCCCCGCCCGCGCGATAGGGAGCTGAGGGGAGGGAGGCGGTACCGCCGGCCCTTCTTTCCCTCCCTC